>OZ023165.1:8422319-8779819 GCA_963678695.2 Diplodus puntazzo | reverse complement strand
CCAGTCCAAGTTTAGGGGAACACTCTTCTGCTGTTCTGCTGTTCTGCTGTGAAGCTCCAGAAATATTATGTGGACTACAAAACTTCAACCCGCCTTTCCATCAGCACAAGCGTGAGCAAGTAACGACTGAATCTTCCATTTTGCTTGAACTTTCTCATCAAGGGTTTCTATATTATGTTGGCCTGACTGCTGAGGTTCAAAGTTCATTATTGACCTTGGAGAAGGCAGTAGAGGAAAACAATCTCAACAATCTATCTGTTCTGTCTAGCTTATGATTCACATTAAAGGTGCACTCTGTAACTGCTATTTGTAGCTGCTGTTAGCTCACTTAGCCGTGCATCTAGTGGTCTGGACCGGGAGCTCGCAGCACCAGAGGAGTGCTGGTGATATCTCTGCAACACAATCCCTCCTCCTGCTCGTGCAGTAAAAGAGAAAATAAATTTGCTGGTATCCCTGCCCACCTCATCCAAACTCCATAAAGAGGCGGTCATGTCTTGTCCGTGAACGTGCAGAGAGCATGAACCTGCTGTTTGGTGATCACACCTCCGCGTTCATGTGGTGATGTGGAGCGGAGGGAGGGGATTAATAACTGCTGTCAATGATCTTTCATCAGCAGGTGAAGCTGACTTGGTTGAGAAGTGCTTGAGGTCCCGTAAAGATCGGGTGATTCAGCAGCTGCTGATGAAGGTCAACCTTTTCCCGACACAAGGTCCCATGGGTCAAGCCGGAGGGGTGCGATGGCTTCAACTCTCTGAATCACAGCAGCATCGATCACCCAGTGTCTGATGCAACAGCAAATTAACATGCAAAATACATTTGGAAGGTGCAAACCAAGCTGAAAGTTTTCCAGCTTGTGCCTGAAGACATCGCTCTTTTCGCCTTTAGATTTATTCATTTTGAGAACCTCCTTTGTGTAAGATTTCCATTCCACAGAGTTAAAAACAGATAATCCCATAATGGAAGCAGTCCCACATCCAGATGTGTGATCATGTGATTTTTTGGCGAGCCCCCCGCCCCCGCGCGTGCACGTTCTCCGTTTAAAATCCCTCTCAGGAAAAAATATGAACTCCTGCAGAGAGGAGCGAGCCGCTGCAGATTACATCTTCCACACGTGTGACACTGTCCTCAGGTGTTTTACAACAAAGTGTCTGATCACGGAAGAAACACACACACACACACACTGCCTTTAAACCACGAACCACCTATAGACACTTGCTATAGAGCTTTGCATGTATAGGGTCTGTGGTGCTGCTGCTGATGTTATCTGCACACACACACACACACACATGCTACATCCAAGCATACACAGAAATCTCTCTTTCCATCACATTTGTCTCTCTCACCCACAACTCTATCTTTATCTTCGTGCACACACACACACACACCTCGCTTGACAACATTTTGTCTCTCTCGACCCCTACACACTCGCCCACACACACAAACACACACTCCTCCTTCCCTTTCCCTCCGTTGTCTCTAATCTCTGCAGCTGTTGCTCTTACTCACACTGCCTCCTCCTCCAGACAAAACCTCATCTGTGTGTAGACGTGTGTGTGTGTGTGTGTGTGTGTGAGAGAGAGAGAGAGAGAGAGCTACAGATAGGAAAAGCTAGATTCTGAATGAAGGAGGTGGGGGAGACGTGAATGAGAGGATGGGAGATGGAGAGGCAGGAGGAAAAAAAATCCCCTTCCAGTTTCCCCCTGAGAGAGCCTCCGTCCTCCCTTTCTCCCAGACCCATTGTGTTCCCTCTTCACCTCCTTCCTCCGTCCATCCATCTCCACATCCTCAGCAAATCCGTGCTCGGCATTCGGATATCGCAAATCTATCAGCCCCATCTGGCTTCGTCAAGCGGAGAGTTGGCCGCGTGTAAATAGTATCTAAATATATAACAGGGATATTATGCCTCTGAAAAGACGGCTGTGGTTTGGACAGAGCTCTTTTCTGTCTCGCTCTGAGTGAAACAGGCTGATAAAGTAGATATGTTTCTAAATTAAGATACATGGACACAGGAAATGTCTTGTTTTAAGCACGACTTTCTATTTTGGTCTCTTTTATCGTCTCAATTATTTTTTTGGGCTGAATACCAGAACACAGAGTATCTGTTTTCATCCACTTCTGGCCGATTTGAAGGTTCGGTAGCACAGCGTGTCGTTCACAGCCACTACAGTCCAGATCATTTAATCGCCGGTATCTTTTTTTGGCTGGTGGGAGATCTTTGGAAACCCCCTCACCCCACACCTTTCCCATGTTGGAAACTGGGTTGGCTGGGTCCAACGTCTTCTGTAGCTTTCCAAATCAAGCAATCAGAACCAAGATTTTCTCCCTCTCAAACGTTCATTTTTTCCTTCGTTACACAATTATTTCCGTCACTTTTCTTGTGTACAGTGCAACACCGTGACTGCCTTCTAGGGGAGACAGTGTGGAAATGAGCATCTTAATATTGACGTTTTATCACATATTGTTATTATGGCGGCACGCTTAGAGTCCAACAGGTTGTCTTGACTGGTTCTTTTTCAACAAAAGTTTTGCAATACGAACCAAGGTCATGAAGTTTGAAGATGTGGCATTAGCTGACTGAGCAGGTTGGTGAGTTAGTTGCATTATGGAAAATGTATAATCCATTATTTTTGGATCTTGATCAAGAGGCAACCCTCTGGGGCTAAAAATGAAGCCAACGTGGAAGTAGCAAAAACTGCAGTACTCCGAACAGCTACTTGAGGCTGTCTCCAAGACAATCAATCACCAGCAGACCCCGTGTTACTAATGCCTAATTTAACAGCAGAAATAAACATGTTTACAGCACATTTCACATTCATGGCAACTGTAAATTGGGTAAATCTTTAAACAACTCACTCATTTATATTAATCTTAATTAATTTATTATTCTTTGAGTGACAGCCTTCATTCAGCCTTCCTCAGCTCCACCCACACTCCACCTCTATGCTCATTTTTGGATTAGGCAGAGGCTTGGCAGAGTCAAGCACTACCAAGACGGTGACAGCCAGAGCCATTTTATCATATTAGATATGTGGGCACAATTTGAAGAAATTCCCTCGAGGCGTTCCTGATCATGATGTGATTAAATCAGCCAGACCACATGTGGAGGTGGCTTGCTGGCTTAAACAAGCCCAGCAGCTAAAAGTACAGTAGTGAGCAGTCACTTCTTTGTAAAAAGTGATTCAGAAATGAATCATACTTTTTGCATAAGTCCCAAATAATTTGCGTACTGAGATTCCATCCCGATGTTGCAACATTCAAGCTGAGGAGAAAATTTCCTAATATCAGGTATGAATGTAATTGCCTATGATCAGATGTCCAGATAATACACCCAGGTACAGATCATATTACTGTAAGAGTCCTTAGTGGTCCTTTTGAAATCTGTCTCTCTTCTCCCAAGTTTATGAAGGTTGCCCTTGGTCCACCATCCTCACAATCCTTTCAAAAGTTCAGAGTCTTACCAGCACTAAGACCAGAGATGAACAGACTCCAGGCATTAATTGGCCACAAGTTCAACTCTCTGCTTGTCTTCACCACCTCTGTTTGCAGCCACTGAAAGTGACTAAAATCTGTGCCTCACTCCATTTTTCAGGTGGTACAACTTACCAGAAAATGGCTCCCAGGCTCATTGCATAACATTGTGCCTCTGTATAAATCACCCACAGGTGCTGCCACTGTATCCACAGAGCTGCTGTATAACTAGTGTGTCATTTTAATGGACTATATCAAATGTGCTTGTCATATCCAGATGTCTAAATTCACACATGCTATCGCAAACTAGACCCTAAATCACACACACGCTTGTTTTTTACTCGGCCATCAGTCACCTCTAAATCTCTTAAATAGGTTATTAGTGACCTTTTTATTCATTTACAGGTTAATTTCCCTTCTTCTTCATTTTGTTCTTCTCTGACCGAGGAGTTTTTTATGTGCCGTCAGTTATTTCCAACACTGTTTTATGACTCCGTTGCTGTTCTAAACAGCTGTAAAGCACTGAACAGAATAAACTGTCTTCACTGCCTCCGTGACACTTGTGTACATCACTGGCAGCGCCACGTACACACTGGTGTTCGGATGAATCCAGGGTTTATTTACATTCACGTTAGGCCCTAACAACAAGCTGTTAAACACACTGAAATATGACAGTGCGGGCCGCGTACTCAAACAATGTGCTGTTGTTAGGCTGATTCATATCTGTGTTTCTTTTATCAGATGGGCTGTCGGATCATCTTTCTGTTACACAACTGGTGCACAAAAGGTGATGTCGCTTTGGCTTAAAGAACAGCACATTGTTCTTTGAACCTGGATTTGTGACTATCAACAAAGTCTCCTGAGAGACAGCTCTGTCTTCATGATGTCATCGAGAAGTAAACCCTGGATACGCCTCATTAGGTGTGTATGAAGGAGTGTACGGCGGCTTTTGTTGCCACAGCGACAGCACCCATGGGTGCTTTGGCCAAATCCACTCCTTCATAATTCACGCTGTCAGACAAATATTCAGCTGGTGGTGCAGCACCTTATTGCTGTTGGTGACCTCATATGTGCTATAGGATCTCTGTGTGTGTGTGTGTGTGTGTGTGTGTGTGTGTGTGTGTGTGTGTGTGTGTGTGTGTGTGTGCCCCATGTGGTTCACTGGTAGTGAAGAAAAAGACATGACCCGTGTAGGAAGGCTGCTGCCTGAGAAGCCAGAACCACACCACTTAACCTTGGCATAACACACACACACACACACACACACACACACACACACACACACACACACAGGGCCCTCACCGCATCCATTCACCGTAAATTCCCCCAACATATGGACGACATAAATTCAAACAGACCTATAAATTCTTGAGCAACACATTTCAGTTTTTTTTCCGCAGAACTGTTCTGACTCCTCTGGGTTTGATGCTGGTTTTTATAAGAAGCTAAAACCATAATTCTCCCCGAAAAGAGAGCTGGCACGTTAAATCGAGCGTGATATTGACGAGCCGTGCACTCTGACACCGGGGGTTCAACGGCTCTGTTACATTTTTGATAAGAACTGAGAAGCGTGGGCTGAGTTTTTGCGCTCAAGAAGGAAAAAGAAAAAAAAAACACTGGTGTAATGTTATTTTTGTGGATGATGATATTCTTGACGTTTTCTTACTTCCACTAAAAAAAATTAAAAAATAAAATGAACCGTGCTGATGTCGTATCAGAAGCTCAGTCGACATGCACTGCATTGAAAAAATATCAGAACATAAAAATGTGTGGACGTAAAAAAAAAAAACAACTAAAGAAACAAAGGTTAGAAAATTCAAAACAATTCACCTCGCCAACATTTTAGAGGCCCAGCTTCCTAAATTATGCAGTCTTTCAGCAACTGCTAATAAAACAAGATGACAAAACAATGTGTGTTGCAGTGTGTTGGGTAGGAAGTGAGTGAGTGAGTGCTGGGAAGTCGGGGAGTATTGCATGTCACCTAACACTAACATTCTTTAAGTAGGTCAAGTAGAGAAGTGATTCCCAGCCTTTTCCATAAACCTACTGATGTAATGCTGACCCACAAAACAGCAGCAGCTGCTGGGATCAGGGGTCTGGACCCCATCTTATCCCCTCCTTCCTCCTTCCTCCTCCTGCTCCACCTCCTCTTTTGTCCTGCTGCTCCTTTCCTTTCCTTTCCTTTCCTTTCCTTTCCTTTCCTTTCCTTTCCTTTCCTTTCCTTTCCTTTCCTTTCCTTGTGTTGGTTTTACACCCACATCATTACATCATTTTTTGTCTCCACATGCTATTACCTTAATCCCAACCAAGTAGTTTTTGTTGCCTAATCTAAACCATTTCCATAGCCGCAGCTGTTTACTTGTCTAAACTTGAACTTTACCTGCAGGGTTTGCCCGACAAACAAACATGGATTGGTTTAACTTCATCATTTTAATCATTGCAGAGTGAGTCAATAGTCAGGGCGGACTGTGTTGACTGAAGCTATTAACTTTCAGTTGTTTGGAACATCTTGATTTTTCAGGTTTACATAACTAGACCACACTGTTTACATCTGGGTTTCATTGCAGAGTGGCTCGTAGAGGAAGTTCCCACCCCTTCATCTGATGGATAGACCGAGTCTCAGGTGTCCAACGGGCAACAGGTGAGGAGCTTGATCATTCACTGAAAGATAATTTTGCTTCCAACAAAAAATAAAAAACCCACAACATTAGCATTTGTTTTGAGTTGTGCTTCTGCCCGACTGGTGAATGATAATCCAACATTAACTCTCCATTAGCCTCGCTATGTAATCCACAATCTCCTGAGGGAAATATCTGGCAGTCAGTCGCCTACTTCAGCGTAGTTTATCACACAGCGGGTTTATTGATATTTTTCTTGCTGAAAACCAAATCCTGCCAGTGGAAAAGAGGCTGTCGCAACAGGTGAGAGTGAACCAGAGCAGAGAAATAAAACAAAAGTTTGACTTGAAAGCCATCAAAACGCTCTGTTGACCTGAGGCAGTCATTGTGGCAAGTATTAATTATGCGTCTAACAGAAGCATTCATTTGGACTCGATGATTGCAAATGAATTTCTCACTCTGCTCTCTCTTTAGCTGCTAAATGCTCCACTTAAAGTCGCTAATTTTGTCAGTCTGTAGTTGATGATGCTAGGCAGGGAGTGTACAGTGGGGCTCATCTGTCCTTTTCCTCCCCAGCCACATGCTGCTGTTAGTGAAGGTAATGAGGCAGGGAAGAACACCAAAACAATGAGTAAAAGAGGCTTAAAAGCTTGATAGAGTTAAAGGGAACCGTGAAGTAAGATCATAATTCTTCATGGGTTTCTCACTACAAGTGACCTTTTTGACATTAAACACACTGTAGTCATTTGATCCGTTGTTCATATGAAGTTATTGAATAGTGCTGCTTTGATTTTGTGTCCCAGGCAGCACGTACTCCCAGGCTGTATATTTGTTTTATTGTTCAGGATGATTTTCTTATTGAAGTCTCTCTCATCCTTTCCCTCAGCCACCATAATCCTGATGAGAGACAAGAGGGGTTGGTAAAATCTCAAGCAGTGGAAATTCTAATCAATCGACTGAAAGCAAGTTATTAACCAATTCGCCAGACTGAATGTTGGCAAAGTATTTTTCTGCAAAAACGCAGGTAAGTAAAAATGTACAAACTTTGCTTACGTTGCATCTCTGCAGCTCTTCACAGTCAATTTTCCATTTGTATGTTGTTGCAATGCTGTGCTTACTCTCTGGTTAGAATTAGGCACAAAAAACACCTGGTAAGGGTTAAGAGAACGTTACGCTCTTGCTCTCTTTTTTTTTGCCAACAAACATGCCTGGAAGTGTCCAGAGGTCTCCTTACAAATATACACGGGTGTGACACGTACAAATGTTGAAATGCCGTGGTTCCGCACCAAAGACATTCAGTAGTTTCCCATTTACAAATTTAGAAATGCAGACTCAAACTGCGGTCACCTGTTTGCCTGCATTGTCGCCTTTAACCACACCACCATTATCCCCTCCAACCCCAGATATTAAGCCCAGGTGGTAAACATGCAATGTGAACGGGATATGACAATATAGTACGTAGCCACTGACATGCATGGAAGTACAGGTGGTTTGCAGAAATGTTAACCAATAACAATTCAATCTTAGTGACTGGGCAGCTAGTTATGGGCTTTTTTCCAAATATCTTTATCTAAGTGAACATACATTTCTCACGGCATCTGAATAAACTAACTGGAATCTCATTGTCAAACCATACAGATGATTCTTATTACTATCTGCATTACCACATAGTGAATTTCCTCCAAAGGGAAATGAATGATGAATCTTCCTGGCTGTGGATAATCTGAAAGGCTGTAAATTAACTGTCTGAAGGCCGTTATGGTGTTTGGGGAATCCTGTGATTGACAGGACGGTCCATTGTCTGTGAATTGTTCTGAGCGTTCAGGCCTGTGTAACTTGTATTTCTCTTCCTGACAGCAGGACTGATTAGTGAGACTGAGCAGACGAGGCCGGTAACCAAAACAGAGGAGGGGAGGTGGAAACACACAACACAGCGAGCTCTCGCTCACTAATCAGTGTGTACAAGCATCACACCCACATCTGGAGTCATCTTTCCATGTGTGTGTCAGCGGGAGACGACGAGTGTGAGCAGGAGTTAGTCAGAGAGACCGTCAGAAAGGTGTGTGACAGATTGTGTGTATGTGTGTGTGTGGTTAGGGCAAAGATGTATGTGTCTGTGGTTTGTTGATATTGCACAGAAGTCAGAGGGGTTGCTGGTTTGATTCCTGCTAGTGACGTCAACAAAAACACCATGTAACATCGTTAAACTTCAAGTAGAAGTGAAAAAACATTCAACATTATGTGTGTGTGTGTGTGTGTGGGTGTGTGTGTGTGTGTAGATATGTAGCTACCCACCCCTCCAAAGGGACCTCGCCCTCGTATTCAGTCATTTTAATGACAAACATATTCTCTGCTCTTGGAAACACACACACACACACACACACACACACACACACACACACACACACACACACACACACACACACTTTCGTTCTCTTTTTTTAAACACACACTCATTCACACACATGCATGAGGACACACACTCCGTATGTTTTCCATGCATTTGACAGTGATGCACAGCATTGTTTTATTTGGCCAAAATGAGAGTCAGATGTGTTGAACGGGTCTGATAAACAACCTGCAGCGAGCCAGCCACTTCATCAGGCTGCGTTTCACTGAATCAATGGAAAAGCCTGCAGATCTGACCTCTTGCTTCAAATTAAAGCAAGTTTTTTTCATTGAAATATTTCATCCCCTTGATCCAAATGAGACTCCAGTGTCTTACCGTGGGACCCACAGTTCATATTGCTAACTTGTGTTCTGGTGGGACCTGCCAGAAGCAGGCCGACAAAATACTTTAGGTTCGTAGGTCCAGTTCAAGGAACCTGGGAGGGGAACAAAGTCGGCCCAACAACTGATTCTCATCATATAAACCAATATAGGTCTGCATTCTGCACCCCCACCCTGATTTTAGTGATTTTGACTCATCCCGCATTGTGTTCTTTGGAGGGCTGAGAAACCTCCGCAGAGAGAAAAAAAGGCTCAGCCTTAATTAGCATTTAGCGCTTTAACAACTGGACTGTAAAGCTATAAATTAAAAGTGTTGATGTAATGTAAAAAAAATAGATGAAGTTGGATGACCTTCACTCCCAGCTCATATGGCTATTCAATACTCTCTGTACTTAACTTGTCACAGGAGAGCTTGCGTAAATACAACCGCGAGAGCTCCTTCAGCGTAACACAAAGTGATCTGTCTTAATGTCAAACAGCAAACCAAAACATGCTCCGTCTTTTTCTATTGAAGCGAAAAAAAAGGCACAACATCTCACTGAGCTGCAGTTAAATCTGTACTGTGTCATGGTGCTGTTACAGTAATATTTATAGACTTTAAACTCTTTTGGCAACAACAATGGATATCTGGCACGTCCACCATACTTGTGCAACAGTAGACTTCACTGTGACTGAACACTATGTGCAGGACATGTACAGCTGAAGAGCATTTGGAACTGCATGTCAAGCTTCAGCCTGCACTGATACTCATTAGAATCTTAAAAAAATGAATTATATTTTGTTTTAGGTTGGCCACATTGCGTCAACGCAACACAGGAGAAATATAGTTTTTCTCCAACATAAATGAAAGTTGATGAAGGTTGAAGCTTTGATTTGGAGGTTGCGGTGCGTTTCCTGCTTTGTTTTACATCCTAGCAGTCGTCTCTATCCCTGTCTTTTACTAGTGAACTGTTTCATTTCAGAGCTCCACCAACTACCAGATGTTAGTGAAATGCATGCATAAAAATGCAATGAGTCTGTCCTCCCATTTTGTTGGCAATCTTTGCCCTCAAGGAAAGCAACAGCATCAGGCTTGTCGTGGTGACCTTGATACAGAGGACTGCCTTGTCTTTGCTTATCATTTCCAACAGTCGTGTTATTTCACTGCAATATTTTTCTGAACCATAACCAGACTTTATTGTCTGAAAAACTATTGGAACGGCTGCCATAAACTTTCTAGCTAGCGCAGCTTTAGATTCCAAATCCAACTAACTTTGTCACTTTTGTAAATGAATTTAATTCAAACCAAGCTATAGAGACATAAGACCAGAAAACAAATGAATCCTCTTAATTATTTTTATGGGTTTTGCAAGAAACTGACAAACCCTCATTAGTGCCGTTTATGGGGCAATAACATGTTTTGTCAAATACTTATTCAGCATCATTGAATCTCTTAAAGCAACATTATGTAACATTTTTAACAGCCTCATGTGGTGGTTGTTATTGAGAGAATGGTGTCTCTGCCATTCCCACACCACGCCTTGAACACCTGTTTTTGCACTATGTAACTTGTGTGGAATTATATGATCTCCTACGAGAAGTGCATGGCTCAAAGTCAGATATTGCCAACCATGTTGGTGAAACTGGAAACTCTGATTTTTCTCCTGCTGCTCTGCCCCCATTTGCTGTAATTTCCTGATGGATGACAGCTTTTACTGTTGCTTAATTAACTGCTGTAGCTGTCATTAGCTAGTTAGCTCAGTTAGCTGTGCAGCTAGCTGACTCTGCCTGGACTACATTGGGAGCTTGGAGCACCAGGGGACTGGTGGTTTTCACATAACTAGCACAGGAGCTTTGTGCAACCAGCATTGAGTGGTGGGAGTTGGTTTCCAGGCCTGAAGCGGACAATGCTGGTGAGGTGCAGCGCTGGAATGGAAACCAGAGCTGGAATCAGGCGAGCGGGCAACAGAACCGGGCACAGCAGCCTCTACAGACTTCATGACAGACTCAAAGAGACCAAAAAAGGAGTACAAGGCAGAAACTGAGAAGACAAAATGATACAGTGACTGAGTGAGAGGCTAAGAAGGATGAGATTACAGTCATATGTAAGAGCTTTGCGAAACAAAAGGCTGCCAGACGGACGCTGAGGTAGACCTGTTGCTGTTGGACTAGCAAGTAATATTAGCTGGCTTGCTATTGGTTGGGGTGTTTCACTTGCTTGATGTAAGTAATGTTATTCTAACAATGCAGCTGTCCAAATCATAAAAATACCAATTCTTGCATAATGTTGCATTGTATCAGTTTGGGTGATCTGACATGCTTCACCTTTTCCAGCTGGGATGGTCCCTCTCCACCTTACATCCTGTTTAATTTGTCTTCCTCTTCCCCATCATACTACTGCAAGTAGCTACAGCTGCCTCAGCTCTTTGAGGCACCTTTGAAGGTCCAATTTGCAAGATACTTGATTGTTGAGTCGAAACTCATCGAATACTGACACTTTGGGTCGGCAGGTCGAGTTTGGAAACCCAAAGCGTCAGTATTCGATGAGTTGGTCCTGAGTACCAATCGACTATCTTACAAATTGGACCTTTAAGTCAATGTTTAATGAGTAGACAGTGGTGAGGGGGTTAATTGGATCAAATAGCGCTGCCAGAAAAAAGAATCAAGGGAAGAGTTGATTTGGCACAATTTGATGCAATCTGATGCTATTGCACAGAGAACAAGTCTTATGTGACTCGTGTTTTGGCTCCAGTAGGTGAAGTTTTACTCCAAACACAGAATAGCCCAAGATCTCAGGAACCAGACTAATAAATAAGTATTGATCAACAACTCCATCAATCCACCACAGATTATTACAGTTTTTTCTTTGCAAGCAGCTCGTTCCCTTCAACAACTGCTTAATCAGTTCCTCCTTATGCACTGACACACACACACACACAAAGATTGACCTCGGGGGGAGGAAATTGAATTAGCAGGGTGTAATGCAGCTCCTTGTGTGTGTAATCAGAGCAGGCTCGGAATACAGGGCCATTGTAAGTCAATGTGGTCGGAGTCGGAGAGCCAGCGACCGCTGGGGGAAGCTGCCCTTATCACTAGATATGATTACAGCCGGGGGAATGTGTGTGTGTGGTGGTGTGGGTGAGATTTGTGTGGGAGTCGTGGCTGACTGATTTCAATGGGAATGTGCGTCTACATGCTTGCGATGTTGCGAGCGTAACAGAGTCATTTCTGAAAAACTTTGGAACGGTGACGAGCGCAAAGGAGCTCAAAGCACAAAAATAACACCAACATTTCCGACATTCATCGCCAGACACCCGGCTGGATTCTTACTGGATTTGTTTTTTTTTTTGTTATTTTTATATCCTGCGCTGACAACAATAACAACAGAAAAAAAAGAGCCCTTTCTGCTCGCTGTTTCCACTATCATTGTTCTTGGCGGGCTGCAGGCTGTGTTTTCCACGGTGGATGTCATTGTTTTTCGCTGTCTGTTAATTATTTTTGTGCTGGTATTTTGCCTCCTCCTGATATAGTGTTTCCTGCTATTGTCTTTTTCTACCAGGCTGGCTGACTCTGGACTTAAGCCAGCCGGTCCCTCCTACCTTAAAATACACACACACATACACACACACGCACACACACACACACACACACACACACACACACACACGCACACACACACACACACACACACATATCCATGAGCATGAACACACACACACACACACACACACACACACACACACACACACACACACACACACTGCTCTCCCTTCCTCTTCTTGGCACTTGAGAGAAAACACAAGAAGTCAGTGATACGGCAGACCAACTGTGTGTGAGTGTGTGTGTGTGTGTACGTGTGTGAGGGAGGGAGAGAGAGAGAGAGTCCACCAGTCAGTTCAGAGGGGTTAATCTCTCTCTCTCTCTCTCTCTCTCTCTCTACCTCGATCTCTCCCTCCCTCCCTCTGTTGCCTTTTGTTGCGGCCCCTCACTTTCTCAACACTTGGACAGAGGGAACTGATACTCTGCCTGCGAGAGTGTGTGCGTGTGTGTGCATGTGTGTGCGTGTGTGTAGTCTGGGTGTCCTCCTCACCACTCTCGAGATCTCTCTGGACTGAACTGTACGTGGACATGACTGACGGGACTTTCTAAATGCACTGCTCATGCTGAATGTTCACACCACAGACTGGTAAGGCAGCGGCTTGCTCGGGAAAGTTGTCTTATTTCAAAGAGGAGCGTGGAGATGAGTGTGTGTGAAAATGCCACTTTGTGCTTGTGTGTGTGTGTGTGTGTGTGGGTGGGTGCCTGTGGGAAACACTTGTCTGGAATGCAACAGGTCATTGTAAATCTGTGTTTTTCTTTATTTGCACGGACCGAAACTTTTTGTTTCTTTTCTTGGGATGTGAAGATGTGAAACGCTTCTCTGCCCCTCGCTGTCTTCCTCCTTTCCTCCGCTCCACCATTCCCCCTCTTCTGCCTGGCCCAAGTTACTCAAGTTACCGGCTTCCTCCTGTTGTTATGAGCCCCGTGGTTTCTATGCAGCGCTCTGAGGGCGCTCCCACGCTCTCCCAAAGAGAAAGAAACGAAGGAAAACAGCGATAACCGTTTCAGAGCCACAAAAGAAGTGGGAGAAGCATGCTTGGTTTTGCCCCACGTCCCCTTCTCGGCACCTTCGCGCACGCTTTTGTCCCTTTAAAACTAAGCAGCTCGTAGGGGGAAAAATGTCCCTGTCTTTTGCATGGCTGGTTGGCAACATTTTTTTTTTTTTTTTTGCTTTCTGGACACAAGTTTTCTCTTTTCTTCGGAGGTGGTGGGGTGGCCGAGGTGGTGAGAAAATTGGAAACAGAACCACCCACAGTGGAAGTGAGTCAGCCCGGCATTTAGTGGTGTGTTGACTTTGGAAATGGCAAGGATTGGAGGGGAGGGGGGGCAGAGGCGCTGGTGCAGGGGGACAGATGAGATTGTCAGAAGAGGAACAAACAAAAAGTGTCATATTGGTTCATACTTTCTGCTGAGGGTCCCTGCAAAGTGGGAGGTGGAGTTGCGTCAAAGGAAAGAAGAAGAGATTGAAAGAGAGGAGAGGAGAGGAGAGAGGAGGTGGAAGCCAGAGGCTGTTTATAAAGGGAGGGAGCGGCTTGTGTCCATCTGGGACAATCCCAAGTGCTGAAAGCTTCCCCACCCTGATCCCAACACCCCCCCCCCCCCCACACACACACACACACACACACGCACACACACTCCCCTTCTCTCCCCCTCTGTCTTTCTCGTTGTCTCCCCGCTGGACCTTCACAATAAGGTACATTTTGGTTGCAACCTGCAAAATGCATCCAACGTGACGCATTCTTCTTCTTCTTCTTCTTCCGACGGACACATCCTTTCATGACTATCTGTGTCACTCTCCAACTCTTTGCTCCTCTCTCCTTGCCTGAACTTTATCTGCCAGCATGCTGCATGCAGTTGCTCCTACCAACATGAAAAACTCCACAAGGAGTGTGGGGACGCTCCTCTCTTCCATGTCCACTATAGTTTCTTTAGTTCTTAATCGCCTGCAACATAATGCAAGTGGAATTTGTATAAATACAGACAGCTGCCTGCCGTTGTTTATGCTAATCTGCAACCTTTACTTTTAAAGGGGTACTGTGCAGTTTTAGAGAATAAATTAAATCTCAGAATTTTTAATATTAACATTATAAATGAGGTTATACAAACTCAGAAATATAAATGTTTCTATAAGTGAATAAACAAGCTGTTCTCAGAGGAAAATAACATCCCCAGAACATCGTTTGAAGCTAGAAAGGTGGCAGGGTCCGCCACATATAAACAAAGTAAAACAGTATGAAATTGTGTTGTCCTTTAATGTCAGTTTGTTTATTTCATTTCATATACATTCATATCACATAAACACATTTGCAGAAAATCAGCATGGTATTTGGGTGTTTTTAGGTTTATCCTGCGTGAGACAGAGTTTTACTACACATTGCACCACTGACCGAAATGGTTAGATTTACTTCCATCAGTGTTTGGGGATCTTTCAGGATCCTGCTGATTGGGTAACATCCTGTCTGATAACATGTCAAAATAAAATGCCCCATAAAATTGCTTCAGGTTGTTTGATATTCCGGATGAAATTGGCTAAATGTTAGATTTGGGACAAAATGCTTCAAAGCACAACAATCAGCTAATAATGTTGTGTTGTTTAAAATATTTAAATATACCTTTGGCAACACGTATACATTAATGCATATGGCAGATATGGTTAGTTTTATTTTTAACACTTTTTGTCTGGGCGTTTATCCCTTATGACATTTTGTGACTGAGTCTTACAATTAAATACATTCTTCTTCTAAAAAATTTAGACATACATAAACATACATCAATAGACCCAGTCATGTTTTTTTAGAAGCCTTTTTTTATCATTAATACTTTATAAAGGGTTTTGGACATCAAAATTAATGTTGCATCATTTAGGAATCATCCTACTGACCTGCAGCTAAATGTTAATGATGTGACGCATCTGAAAAAAATAATATAATATAATAATATATATGACTGCTACAGTGTATACAAGAGGCCACTGGTTTCTACATAATGCATGTCAAATGCTTTCTCTTGCAGCTCAGTGGCTAATATAAAGCAGCAGTAGCCAGATGCTAATGTATTCTCCCAGAGGAGAGATGACGGCAGCCAAACAGCTCAGCTCACATAGAAAAAGTCATTAACTGAATCTTTTATAATATTACAAATGCACTAAAAGCATGCAGGAGACATTTTACACATGTTCTCCTCCTCATCATCGTCTTCTTCCTGTCATCGTTTACTGCTTTCTTAGCATTTTCTGCCAGAGACAAAACAAAAAAACAAAAACGAAACAGAACAACTGGTGGACACAGCCTCTCCCTTTGTCTAGCCTGCTGTCCACCCCCGTCTCCTTCTCCTCTTCCTCTGCCTTCCTCTCTCCGGACTGCGCGGCCTGTGTATCCAGCGATAAGGGGACAGCGACGGTAGCACTTCCTCTGGTCACAGGAAGCAGGAAGTGTTGATTTCCAATGCAGCCTCTCTGGGCAAACTCTGCTCTTGGTCCGCTGGGATCCTCATCACTTACATACCACTTCGAAGTTTGGAAGCAGACAAAGGCATGCGTGTGTTCTGTGTTTGTGTGTGTGTGTGTGTGTGTGTGTGTCACCTGTCTGCAGACAATGACTCCACTATATCTTTGCTTCCTGATGGTTTTCATGGGAAAGCACCTGGGAAGCAGCCCACTCTGTGCATCTTTGACCTCAGGGTTGGCTCGCAGGTCACGGGATGATTGGCTAATTATTCCTCTAATCACAGCAAATGTTTTGTTATTGCCCTCTTTGGCCATGCAGGTCAGGGATGGCGCTGTTGAGCTTAAAAAAACACAAACAACCATTCATCGGTTAATGGATTCCAGTTATACTGCGGAGTGGGAGGGCTGGGAGAGAGAGAGAGGGAGGCCGACATTAAGAGAAAGTGGGGGGGCGACAAAGAGTAGGCCGTCTGAGGGCAAGAGCCTCAATCTAATGCTGTTGTTTTTGCCTGAATGAGAGCCTTACTCCTGTTTGTAGTCAAATCGAGGTTTCCCCGGGTTCGGTTTTCAAGTTTGCACGGCCAAAGCAGTGACATCATCACTTACGCTCGGTATCCTGAAACAGCGAAAAATATGGCAGCAAACAGCAGAAGAAAATGGCACTTCGTTCAGGAAACAATGTTGCCAACAAGTAATTTCAGGCTCATTGACAGATTTATTTCTCTTGCTCCAAGATAGTATTAGGAGCGTATTCGTTTTCAGGACATGACGCACACGAAGTGCACCGTGTCCAGAAAAACAAGTGGATTTATGGTGGATGGATCATTGTTTAAAATAAAGGGATTAGGAAAAAAGAAGACTGTCAGAGAGAACAAGGAGGAACGGGGTAGCAAAGAGAGTAACAAAGAGGATATATGGCAGTTTTCTAAACAAGTATCTTCTCCGGTCTGTTTCACATGTGAGGTTTCCACACTGCACAGCCTGTGTACAGTGGAAGAGGAGTCAGTGGAGAGAGCCGTACCTCGGACACTGCATGTATGGAATCACCAGTCAAATCTGAATAGAAATGCTTAAAAAGTAAAATGACTTGACACAGTTTCACACTTGAATGAATTTTATGGCACAGTCCAGTGAACTTGGAGAAATGCAAGTTTAATGTCTAATGTCTGAATAACCTCACTTTTCTTGGTAATCGTGTGCGCTAGCGTTATATCCTCCGGTTCCAGGCCCATTAGAAAGTCTGTCCATAGTCACACAGAATGGGTTGAAAAACATCAGTGCAGCAAGAGGATTGGCTGAAATGTTTCCTGATTCAGCTGTTATAAAGCAGAAGACTGGCTTTTGGTGAGAAAGGGCGGGATGTGTGTCATACAACTGGCATCTCTGGCATTGCTGACTTTTCTTTTCCATATGCTTTAATAAGTGGTTTGTCTTCTCTCTTGTAACGTCTCTGGTGACAAGAAAACAGATATAGGTGTGAAAAATATGGGTGCGGTGTCACTGACTAACCAGATTCAAAATGTAGCTATGTAGCTACTCTAAATTAAGTCTGGTAAGTCTTGCAGTACAATATAAACACAATCTTGGTGTTAATGCATAAGTCACCTATTTTCGTAAACTGTTAACCTGCATCACCATTTGTCAAAGCCCATGGTGATGTCATCAAACGTCGCGTTTTGTCCATCCAAAAGCCAAAGACATTACTTTTTTTAATAATGTTAAAGGTGCATTATGTACAAATCTTTGTCAAAAACAATGATAATCAAACTAAAATTAGCACACAGTGTGAAAAGTAACAGTTATGATGTTAATAGGACTTTGCATTGTGTTGCAGTGATATCTATTGAAGTTAGCTACATATAGCGGTTAACCTGGTGATATGCTCCCCCCTGTTTGATTTGTTTGTGGGTTTGAGAGGTGGCCAATTCTTCTTACATAATGCATTTTACATTAAGACAAGGAAAGGCAGCCAATCTTCACATTTTAGGGGGTTGAACCATCAAGCGTTTGACACTTGTACTTGAAAAGTTGCTCAAATGATTAATTTGTTATGAAGATATTTGAAAGTTAAGATGTTTTTTTTTTTTTTAGAACTGGACATTTATGACCTTAAATTCAGCGGACAGCATACAGAGTTTCTGGCTAAGTGTGCACTTTAAGTAATCGTTATTTCAGTTCAGTGCGATTGCCGTGACTTTTGAGGTTATTGCAAAGCGGCAAATGCTTTAAGACAGAGTAACAAATATGGAGGATCTGGACGGCAGTATGTAGAGTGGGAGAAAGAAGGAACAAAAAGGAAAAGGGAGGCGAGCGAATTGAAGTGACACCTGTGAGTGTGACTGAGGAAGGAGAGAAAGCAAAGTTGAGGGAATACGAAGGGATTTGGGCGATTAGGAAACGTTGGAGACGTTGGGCCTAAACTATGAGCGGGTCGGGGGTCAAGAGGGGTGAGGAGGTCAGAGTGGGCCCAGCGGCTGTACTTAGAACAGGATATCCTGCGAGGAAAACCCATCTGTCTCTCTGTCCCTCTCGCTCGGTCCGTGTCTTGAGTTCCCACAGTGGAGAGGAGAGGTGTAGCCTTTCACTGAGAACACCAGGGAGCTTCACTTACATCAATCATCGGCGGCAGAGACAGATAGCAGAAACGCACGTCTGATGTGCCTTATCATGAGAGTGTATGAAGTGTTACAGTGTGGGACGATAGCTGTGTGATTTTTCCACCCTGTGCTGATGTTTGTTGCTGTTTTCATCCACTCACTGCAACAGCCAAGATAAATTTCCCTGCAGGGACTGTAAAGTTTATCTTACTGTATCTTATCTTAGTCAGACAGACAGTGTGTGAAAAATATGAAACATCCTCTTTATATTTTAAATGTACTCGGTCTTCGTGTTAATATCAGCATGGCTGAGCCTGGAAAAATACTGCCATCCAGTTGCGGTGTTGAGTGCTGGAGAGTACAGAGGTGCCTTCTGACAGGGTATCTAAGGCCACGAGAATTTCCTTTAACTTTCCTTTTTCTTTTGGCCCTGTGACAAGAACAGCAGTCAAACTCAAGTGTCCCCAAACAATGACACCAAGACGGCAGGAAAAAAAAGTCAAGCTCTTCTAAGGAAACCCTGCTGTGGTCTGTCAATCTCGTCTAATAACAGGAAACAACCCCAAAAACTCACGATTTTGGTTTTGTTGCTTCAAAACTGCAGACGTCTGACAGCCAGTGTCTTTGTCACGTGTTCGAGTGAGCAGGCCCGAAGCAGAACCACCAACAAACAACGTCCCAGTGTGTACGCTGATCATTAGCTTAGCATTGCTGCATCCTCTGCAGATGATTAAACCAGGATCTATAAGATGGTCAGATACACCGGCTCAGTGATCGGTCACACCCCCGGCTTACTTGAGGTCACTGTAGAGAAGAGAACAAGGGCCAAACAAAAAGCAGCTCTGTAAGTTGAAGGCCAGCCATCACACTGTTTTTTATGGACTCAGGAGCTCATTAGGTGAGTGACTAGTGATGCCTCACTGTTCCATCGGATGACTCAGAAGGTGTTTTTGTTCCAGCTGCAGTCACATTTTCTCTGCGCACCTTTAGATGTGGTCTGAATCCACAGTACCCATGGTTTTTGATGGTAATATTCTCTTATTTGTTGTTTACTCTGAATGCAGTGTCCACATTGTTTTTATCCGTACGGATCCATTTGATGGCAAATGAGTTTCCCCGTGCACTTGGGATTTATAAAGATGCCGTAATCTCTTCAAAAAAACGTGATCTTCTTAAATGATTATTCAAATCAAGACAGAAAATTAACAGATGAAGCAAAAGAGATTTCATGTTTTTGATCTGGTCATGTCAAGCGAACATCATCATACAAGGAGACTTCCAGTTTATTACAATCAAGGGTTTATTGTCATGATTTTTGCTGTCGTTCATCCCCGTGAGGCTCCTGCAGCTGCTCTCTATTATTTCTCTGATATTTAGTTTACATTCTCTTGGATTTTCTTTCCCAAGGTGCACCATTTCATCTGATTCGAGGTTATTGGATAGGGAAAATACGGGTCTCAGAGCTAACAAGCTTGCTGACGGCCAGTTAGCCAGCGAGTTAGATTCCATTTATCGCAGCTATTCCGCTGAAAAGAACTGAATCAAGGCTGACAACACATGTTTTTTTCCAAACACTGTTATCTCTCCTTATTTGTCTGACTGGGAACTCAAATCACTGACCGTTTCCTCTCGTTAACAAGTATGCTACAGTTACTCAGACTGATTCTGCTGGGATACACCGAATTGTTTTAAGTTAATTGTTGAGATCTGGGAACGCGGCTACATTGCAGGGAAAGAACTCAGGCCAAGAAAAGAAACACATGCAGTCAGGTCGACACACAGATTGTGGGCAAACCTCAAGGTCAGCCGAACGCATTAAGATGAGAAAACAAAAGATTAAGAGGGCTTTTATTTCCTAAACTGTCCTCTGCAAACATCCAACCCAGTTTACAGGCTGATTTCCTTCCGCAACTTTGATCCACCACACATGCCGTAGTTGCGTTGTACCTTCAAATAAACTGTTTTTCAGAAAATCTGTCTAAGCTGCTGGCTTGCTTACAACCTGATTCGTCATCTGATCGCACGTTTTTTTTGGCCCCACCAGACTTTGTTGTAGGGATATCGACCCAGAGCTCAGGGATTACTCGAGCGAAAACAATGATGTTTTGATGGGCAAAACTATGAAAAATAAGGGCCAACTCGTCACAAATCAGAATCATCCTTCAAGCAAACACTCTGCTGAGGTAGAATAGCTCAGGTTGACACTGCCGAAGAAACAAGTCCATGGCAACGTGCTCTGCTTGTTTAACCAAGACTGCAATTACATTTGTTTAAAAATCTCTAACCTTGCAGGATGACAGGTTCCTAAAACTGTGAAGTAAACATGCCATTTGTGAGTCCATGTGACCTTAGCTCACAGGCACTGCTCCGTTTCTAATTGGGCATCCTGAAAGCTAAACAGAAGTTGCCTCCACGGTTTGGACCAAAACAAAAATATCTGTGGGCGTGACAGCGTCCTAAAAATGTGAATAAGACTCAGGAGAATCTGGTCTCATACAGATTTAGCGTGCCAGCCGGATCTCACTTCACTATGACACGAAATATATCAGAAAAAATCAAAAAACAGAAACACTGTGATTACTTCTGTAATTTTTCAACGATATTCTGAAGGAGTGCCTGACTTCCCTTCTCGGCTCGATGTGTCAGACAAACTTCAGCCTACTAATGTTTTCCTCCTCGCGAGAAGCTTTACGTTTCCCCCCTTGTGCAACAGTTGCGCCAAAGTAGTCATTACTCTCCCCGTGCGCTCAATCACATACTCACTCTGATATTCTCACATTCGAGTGCTGTTAAGTGGGTGATATTTTCCGTACGGGAACATTTAGCTTATTTTTTTCCTACCGATGGTCTGCAGTGACAAAAGCGAGAGACCGAGAGAGAGAAGAAAGAAAAAAAAGAGAGAGAAAGAGTGAGGGATTGAAAGCGAGAGATGGGGAACGAGAGTGCAGAGCTATTTTTGGCCTGTCTGGGTGTTTTCCTACACACACACTCACGCTTCTCAGCCTTGTTGTTGTTCAGAATGGTGGGTGTTAAGAGGGTGAGTTTTGATTTGATTTGACTCTGTGTTTTGAGGGTTCATCTGTGTGTGTGTGTGTGTGTGTGTGTGTGTGTGTGTGTGTGCACATTCGTGTGTTGATATCCCTGGGATTTTCCTGCGGTTGCTATGGTTTCTTGCTGTGTTTTGAACAACTTGCCATAACTCCAAACATCCTTCGGGTGTGAAGGATCCTCAGCCCCTTCATTATGCGCTCTGCGTGTGCTTTGGCTGGGGTTGACCTCACTTCACTCTCGATTTAACCAGATCAAATGTCCAAACAACCACCTTTACATCTTTCCTTTATCTCCCCGTCTTTGCCGTGGTGTTTGATGCTCGACACTTCCCAGAGGTCTCCCGTCAGTCAGTTTTTGGTGGCGCCGGTTGCTCGGATTTGTCCGCTGGGGGAAGTTTCTGTGCAGCTCAGATTCATTTTTTTAATACAGTTATTCTGCGTGCTTGTGGAGAGGAAAAACAAAGTTCACGTTTCTTCTTCATTACACCTCTCAACGCTGGTTAGTGATGACTGCACACATGACATCGATGCTCTGTTGTGGAAAATGTCTGTCAGCGATCCATTGTGTTTCTGCGGACTGGTTCGTGTCACCGAGTCTTTCGGTGTGCCGAGTCTTTTCAGACACTCGCTCCGCTCTCCTTTCTCACAGACACATACATACCGTGGAAACATTTTGAACATGCTCTTGTCTTTGAATAGTGTACAGTTTGTAAGGGAATAAGTGATCGTGTCTTCCTTTGAGTTTCCACTTGTGTTTGCATGGTATATACGGTATAATAAAAATGCGTGGGAAAAGTGCGTGTGTTTGGATTTGTGTATAGAGGCGTACGACTTTTTCATTTAGATATGCTAAAATGTATCGGTATTATCTTTAAAAACCCACACAACTGATACAATGGTATTATTTTGACAACTATTTCTCGGGCGTGACAGAATATCCTTTATGGTTTGCTTCAGACTTGTCATAAATTACAGGATCCTATTCATTTGACTCGTGAGCTTAATCTAATTTGCTAAAGTTCTCAAATGCTTCATCTTGCGCTTGTGGGCGATCACTTATTCTGTTAAATGTTGTTTTGTAGCAGTGGAGCAACTCTGATGGTGGGATGACACCATGTAGCACACTGAGGTACATTCAAATCAATCAACAGTTAATATTAATACAATCGATTCATCTCATACAAAAAGTGTTTGAATTAGAAATGAGTGTGAATAACAAACCACTCCAAATACATTAACAAACATATATTGGAACCGTAGCTGAACGCTCATGAGTTGAAATAGTCAGGTTTTCCTGTTCTTCCCACTATGACATGAGCTTAATGCAGCATTAATCATCTCTGTTTTGTTGTGTCAATACTGCTGTTAATAATTACAATAAAATATACATATTGAATTAATGTGCAGTTTGCTTTTAATATGTGCTTTACAGAAATGTTGGCAATGTACTTTTCTGCAAACCACAGATATGTTGAAACTTCACTTTTCCTGATGTTGCAACTTGCAAATACTTTTTATACTTTTTTTTTTTTTTTTTTTTTTTTACATTTTTTTTTCTTTTAGCCTTTATGGAGATAGAACAGACAGAGAGATGACAGGAAACCGGCTGGCACGCAGCAAATGACCACAGGTTGAAATTGAACCTGTGGGCTGCGCTCTACCAGCTGAGCTATCAGAGTGCCTCGACAGTGCTGTGTCACTGGTCTGGTTAGGTATTGGCACAAAAAGTTGGTTGGTAAGGGTTGGGAAAAGCTCATAATTCGCCCACCTGGCTCTGTCGCCACAAACATTGCTGGAAATTGTCTCAACGTTTCACCTAAATCATCCGGTTTTGTTGCCGCATAATGGCTAAAAATATGTCCTGATGTCTCCTGAAAAAATATTCAGCGGTTCCAAAGTTACAAATGTTGACAAGCTGTCTTGAACAGTGGTCTCGGGGCTTGGCAGCCATCTTGCTGTCACGCCACCACAACAACCTCATATACATGTAATGCATGGAGTTATGACACCAGTCTTAAAAATGTTGACATGACACGAATGAGACGCATCTATGGTTTGCAGAAGCTTAAAATGCCAATGTTATTTTCTGGCGACGGGGCTGAATTTAAATGTTCAATAAGGACAACACTTTGCATGGACTCCAATAAAGCTACAGTAAAGGCAGAGGCATCAGTTACTGCTACTCTGATATGATAGCTAGGCTACGTACCTAATTAATTGGCCTTTTTTTCAGACACAGATTACAGACACTGCAGAGGACAGGGAGGGGTGGGGTGGGTTCAGGCTAGCTGCTAGCTTACTTGATACAGCTCTCTTGCTTTAGTTGTTGTGCTGTGCAGCAGAAGTGATGGAGCGGGCTTTTACTGCAAATGTGACTGTTTTCACTGAAATTATACATTCCTACGGCATGGTAAAACAAATTACTGCTGTTTTTTGCCGGTGTAGGTCCAAACTGTGAGCATGTCTTCAGCGAGCTCCGTCTGTGTTGGCGAAATCTGTCATTTTCTTCCATCCCGCGTATTTCGCTGCTTTAAATAACCTCCTTGTTATCTTCCATGAAGCAGGACTGTCACACACGATTTGAGCGTGTACGTGCCAATGTGCAAAGCCTCTGTATTCCTGTATCTCATGATCGTCAACTGACTGCCACAAGACTGAGGCAGGCTACTGAAATAGCTGTCACACAAATTTTGCGTAGAATGTTGCAGGTGTGAAATTACCGGCACTGAGATTTCCTGGCAAAGAGAAACTCTGAAAAGGAAACCCCAGCTGCATTGAGAAAAGTTTTGGCCGTATTTGGGTCCTGCAGCTGACCACACCCTGATTCTGTCTCGCAGGCACACATACTCATCAATGCAACTGCTCAAACACACACAGACGCACGGTCGTGTGCATATATGAATATCGGTACGCACCAAAACAAAAACACACAAAATAGAGCTTGAGCGTTTTCCTCCCAGATATTTTCCAGCCTGATTATTTTCATCCTCTTTGTTCCCTGTGTTTACTCAGCCCACTAAAGATAATAAGTCTTTTCCTCAGTGTCTACCCTGCCTTCATCTTCCTGTCTCCCTCTTTCTATCTTCATCTCGCTCCGGATTCCCCTGCTCTCCTCCCTCCTCCTCCTTCTCCTTCTTGGCTTTTTCCTTCCTTCACATCATCATCTCTGTTTCTCCCCCTCTCCTCTGCTCCTTCCTTCTTTTTTCTTCTCATGCAGCATTCCTCACATTCCTCTTGGCTTCTTAGGGGGAAGGACCCCGCTGGCAGACCAAGGCCAAACATTATTACATTGCTCTCAGCCGCTCTCTCTCTCTCTCTCTGTTTCTCTCATCCCATCTCTCTCCCTCCCTTCCCCACTTTCCTCCTCACTCACTTTATCTTCCTAATCCCCTCCCTTGTTCTTTCTCTCCCTCATTTCTTCCCCCTAAAACCTCTATCCCCGCTAATAACATTTTACAGATAGTGGCTGCTTGTACTTTAACTGTGTTAAAACAGCTTACTGGGACCACTGTGTTTCATTATTAGTGGAAATAAGGGTCATACCCTTCTCTGTTACGTAAAACAGGCTCATTCATGTTTATACAAGCGCATGTGCTGTGTTTTTTAACAACGACACACTGTCTGCATATGGGAGATAAAGTACCAGACACACAAAATGTTCGCCGAAGAGATCCAACACACACCCTTGCCCTCACAAAATGCAGCTTTTTTCTTTATTAAGTGATTATGTTTAAGCGCTATCTCTTAGTGTGTCCTGAATAAAGTTTCATTTTCCGCTGGATGAGCCTAAATTGTGTTCTGTTTTTATGACCTCATTATGTTGCGCACAGAGACACTGCGTCACTAAGGAGAATTGAAACAACACACACAGAATGTAAATGAAAGCCGTACGCGAGCTGCTTTAGTTTTATGCGCAGTGTACTGAAATAGAGACAATTTGACGGAAACGGAAAGAAGATTAATGGTCGGATGCACGACTTGATGTTCTCCAGTTGATATCAGGAATGAATGCGTGTCTGTGTGTGTCATGGGTAGGCCTGGGTATCATTTGAAATGTTCTGTTTACGTACATTTGGAAAAGTGTTGCTACGATACCTGATACCGATACGAAATTCTTTTTAACCGCTTACTTTGGGAAATATAAGCGTATGTTTCTCCAAAACATTTTTTTCATTGAACAAAATGACCTACATTCATTCACTCGCCTGTCTGAGTAAAATGGTCTCTCAACAGCTCTCTTTTTTTGGTAAAAACAGACACATGCCTGACTGATGGTCACCGAAAAGTTCACCAAAACCCCAGCTATTTTCCCTCGCACATTTTTTCTATTTCAGTTGAGTTTTGCAGATTCTGTTGTATGATGGGAAAGGTGGCTTCTCGTGTCAAATGTTGTGTTGTAGCATGAGCACATTTCTGCAGATGGGAGGCAACTATGTAGCACACATTTGACCACATCCTGCCCCGTGTAGTACTGACAAAAAAAGATCTACAGTACATACGTCATAGTGATTGTTTTTAACTGTCGTTTCAGTATAATTTAAATCAGAGTTCGACTCACCATCTTTGTGAAAACTGATGTTGACCCCATTAGTTTTGCGCCGAGGCACTGATCACACTTGCTGATATTTGTTTTTTCATCATTTATTTTGAAGTTATCACACTTTTTGGTGACTTTGTTGAGTTGCATGCTCAAAAAAACATTTTTATAATGCAATTTCTTAATCTACAGTAAGTATTCATGGCAAAAATGGTCTCTTTTTCTCTGTGAAAGGAAAGGCTCTTTTTAGATAAAAAAGATCTTGTTTGTGGAAACTACTAACTGACCAGTGCTGGACTGTGTGAGTGTGTGTGCATGTGTGTGTGTGTATGTGTACTCCTCTCTCCCCGTGGGCGGTTGCCTGCTGCGCTGCTTTTCTGTCACCCTGTGGTTTTGTTATTTTCAGCTCGAAACCGGATGTGATTCAGACTGCATGGTAGATTGTGTAATTGAATGGTATAACCACACACATGTGCACATAGACACACACACGTATACACTTGGACACACAGTTTATGCAAAAGCACATAGACACATACGTTCGCAAACACACACAACACACAGAGGAAAAAAAAATCAAACACACACACACACACCCGCAGTTATGAAGCTCTATACGCCCACACGCCGAGGGTTTCTGGGAACGTTGCTGGGTCCCCCCCGTTCACAGAGGCACCCGAGGGTGAGCGAGCGGACGATGGAGCACCACCAGCAGTAGACACGCGCTTCTTGGTTTCAGTATTGGTCTGAAGCACCAGTTGTTGACCTGGCTGACGCTGAGATCGGAAAAATGGATAAAACACAAACACGCTTGTGCTCTGTGGAAACAAAAGGACGGTTGAAAGTGGGGAAAAACACTGAGAAGTGCTAGTGAAACTCATTAAATGTCAGTTTCTACCTGAGAACATTTTAAAACCGTACTATGCAGATAGAGTTAATTTAAAATAACAAACAAGAAGGACAGGGAAGAGAGAGCGGCGGACAATAAAAAGTACCTACGTCTATTTATTATGCAAAAACAGGTATACTGTAGGGAATAAGGCAGTAATTATGACTAATTACTGTAGCTGTTATTGCAGGTTTTTTTTTTTGTCATTCTAAATTTCACTGAGAAAATGTGCCATTTTGAGATTGAAATCTGCATGAACTAAAGTGTTGGGTTTGCGGTGCAGGGCGTGCATTGATTTTTATGATGACACAGAATTTCTGATGAAACAGAGAAAGGACCGAGGATGTATATCTTGCTGACCACACTTTAGCATATGTGGCCTGACGTTTGAAGGATGTCGCAGTATGAGTGGCTGCTAAAAGCACGCAGCTTTGTGATTCTAGGAAGACTCTGGACGAGAAAAACCGACAAGACGATGGTCCCTGCGTCATGTACGCTACCACAGAAACGTATGTGTGTGTACGTGTGTGTTTTTGGCTTACACAGACAGGATTCTCTACTTCCTCCCAACATGTGCTCGGGGTGTTCTAGAAAACAGCGAGTTACGATGTGGAGCTGCAATGTCACAAAGCTGTTGAGAATAAACTCTGTGTTACAGCAGGGGTGAATCACAAAGTGTTTCAACCTCCAGCCTTACACTGAGGAAACCATCAATATAACCACTAAACACGTTAATAATAATAAACTATACATTTACAACTATGATGACAACTATGACTTGACCTTATTATGCTACTTGTAAATGTGGCAGTGGCTGCGTTACCTTTCACCACATCCCTGGTTCTACAGTAACTGTTGGTAAATCTTTACCTCAAAGCTTCCTCCTTTGTCTCTGAAGGCTCACAGACATTAGGTAGTCAAGTATTTTTGGTACAGTTATGTGTTTTTATGGTCATGCATTATGTTCAATGTAGTCATAGTAAACATGGTACTAATATAAAAGGAAACACTATTGTATAATAATTAGTGTATATAACGCTATAACTTTTATTGACTCTTCGGCATATTATGCTAATTTCCATCTGCTTTAGCTTGTGTGTCTTTGAGGCCTCCAGTATACCCAGTCCCCTCTGATTAGTCAGCGCACACATGCCTGGCCTAGCGCCACCCACAACATCAGAGCAGCTGTGCTAAATAGATTCTTGCTTGCCAAACTAGCAGCTAGGAATAATTTATGCAAATGTAGACTCCACAACACAGACACTGCAGCTAGCTGTAGTTAGCTCAGTTAGCTGTGCATCTAGCAGTCCAGACTGTGAACTAGGAGCAATAGGGAAACATTGGTGTTTACACTGCTGGGAGCAAGGGCGCATTGGACCCTGATGGGCCAGGGCTAGCTGGTTAGCATGCTAACTTCAGCAGATATACGCAACACAATACATCATGACATCATAATATCAATTAGCAATTAGCTCTGTCTTTCCAGATCATCAGCACGACAAAGCACTTTTACATTGTTCCTCTACCAGTTCTCCTTTACAGTATTTAAAAGTTATTTATAAGTGATCTACTGACCAAATACCACAGAAATAGTCCATATTTTATTGTGGAGTTCAGTCACTAACAATATTATGGTACAGGAATGTGTTTTGCTTCACGACAGGCATATTACATAATCTCCTAGAACGTATGCCACAGTTTTAATCTCATAGATTACAACTCTATTGTGGCTCAGTTCAGGGCTTACAGTGAATGAAATGTACAGTAGCAAGTAACAATAAATGACATTGTGATTAGGCCCATGGAAACTATTCCAAACATTTCCTCATGAGGGGCCTTTCAACAGGCTTTGTTCTACTGCTGGTGAGAATGTGAAAACAATGTTGTTGAGTGTGTATTATGATGTAACTCAGTGCGGCTGTTAATGACATGTACAAGTTGATCTTATCTAGTGGAAGCATGCAAGTTTTGATATTGTTGAGTATTGCAGTGGTGTTGAATATACTGAAAGAATTTTAAGGGAGACATTTTATGCTTTTTCCTCGTTTTTCCTTTGCTTCTTCTTGTGCATGTCAGAGGTCTTGAAAGTTAAAAAGACCCATGTCTGCGCCAACTGGAGCTCCTCTCTCCCACAGAAAACACTGCTCCTGAAGTGCCTGAAACAAATCTTCATTTGCCCTGCTCTTGATTCCGTGACTTCCTGACATCACACCACATCAAAATCTTACACATTTGTATGGCTCAGGCATGTATGAGCTGACCAATCAGAGCAGATTGGGTATTTGGGAGTGAGGCCTTCAAGAGACAGTTTTGGAGCAATGTACACGTATTCAAGTAACCCAAAGTCAAATTATGAACCTGAAAAAAAAACAAAAAAATTCCTCCTTTAAAATTGTCCAAACATCAAATACAATTTTAAAGCTCCTGAAGGTTAACTTATGTTATCAGTCAACAGGGTGTGTTAAAACCATCCATTTTGCAGTTCACTTGTTGATTTTGTTTAGCGAAAGCTTTTAACTGTTCTGTAACGTATCTTTATATTTCATCCTATTTGGGCCACTGTTTGAGAGAGCTGCTGTGATAGACACCGAAACGTGCGCACGGGCAGGAAATCGGGTTTAAAAAGGAAACCAAATTAGGTTCAAATGAGGACTTTTGTTTCCTGAGAATGCGGTTTTGTGCAGAAAAACTTTTATTGTGCACCCCGACCAAAATAATACTTTTTAAAATTGCTATTTGGTTTCATCCGCTAGTCATTAGCTCAGCTGGTACATGACTAAATCTAAGGTTTCCTGGTCCTGGTTGCTGGCCCCATTACAGACAGAAACTCCAGATAAGGGGTAGAAAAATCTGAAGACATTTGAAGGGACAATTCAGTGCTCATCCACACATATGTATGTCCTGCAGAAGTGCAGAAACTATTACAATGGACAAATAATTGCAGTTTATAACAAAGAAGACCATTGCAAATGAGTAGTGTGTGTGTGTGTGTGTGTGTGTGTGTGTTTGTGTGTGTGGGTGTGTGTGTGTGTGTGTGTTTGTATGTGTGTGTGTGACATGTTGGTCTGCTGCTGCTGTTTCGCCCTAACTGACAGAACGAACATAACTGAGTGAAACACTGAGCAGACTATTTGTATTTTTTGGGAAACATTTACTCATGAAAACGTTTAAATGTAAAATATAAGCACAGACATCGAAGCAAATACATATATATATATAAATATATATATATATATGGGAAGGCGAAATTAAAGTCGCTCACATCTGTGTGGAGGGTGCCAGAGCCCGTCAGAAGCTCATCGCTCTACAGCAGCGCTGGTCTGGAGGTTTTTGACAGCAGATGGAGCCACAGTGTTACATGCCTATTATTTTAATTGACACAAAGTCCTCACAGTAGGGGAACAAAGTTAGGACTGTTGACTAAGTTATAAGGAGCCGGGCGCGGATTGGCTGCGCGTGCACCCAATGGGAGCCAGTCAATGCGGGAAAACAATAGTCCTGAAGGTCCGCGTGAAGTCAAGGCTATTTTTGGTGGGACCCGCCTCGCTGGCTATTTCTGTCAGCAGGAGAGCTGAGCTGAGCTGAGCTGAGCAGAGCGGAGCTGAGCTGAGCTGAGGGGAGGGGGCAGGACTGGAGGGGCCGGACTTTTTTTTTTTCTTTCCTGCAACTTGCCTCCGATAAGACTCTCTTCTTTCCCTCCGCCTCCTCTGTACTGTGCAGCGCTGACAACACCAGCGGCGCTCACCATCACCTCCCGTCGGGTCCTCGCTCCGCTGGACGCCCGGGGATTTGTTTAGCCGGATTATCTTCACACGTTTGGACTGTCTCGAGAGGCTTTTTTTTCTTTCTTTTTAGGTGTTAACCGGTTGTGTCTGACAAGGTAGGAAAAGCTGCTGGTGACGGGGTCTGACGTGGGAACAGCTGGGGAGAGTTCGTGTTATGTGCCGGACCTGTGAAATGTGCTGGTGTTTTGTGCCGGAGTTCGGTGTCTCTGTGGAGAGAAACGGCTGGTTAGCTACCTGCGCAGGTGTTTTGCTAGCCGCTTTAGTTTGCTCACCAACGCTTTAAAGTGAAGTGCATCGGAAAACAACTGTCAACTGGAGAAAACTGTTGACTAAATTATCCCTTGTCTCTACATAGAGTTATTATTAGTTTGTTCATATTTAACATAGACACGCTACTACTGGAAGGGTATAAGCCTTCAAACAGCCTGTTGCCGGTAGATGAAAGTGTGACGAAGGACGATAAAGTCACTGTAATGATACAGAGCGCCATAAATCCTTCTGGAAATCTCTTTCCTTTCCGGTTGTTTTTGTTGGCCAATAAAGAAAATGCCTAGTTGAAGCGGTTTGAGGTCTGTGAGTCACTAAACAGGTAATTTCTTATCAGACATTTCTCAGATATTCATCACGTTTACTTTTGGCCCTCGTGTTTGTTTTTTACTGCTGAGCAGATGTTAACCAGCATCATAATTCAACAGCAACAGGTCTCTCTCTCTCTCTCTCTCTCTCTCTCTCTCTCTCTCTCTCTCTCTCTTACTTTCTCACGCACGCACACATGCGCGCGCACACACACACACACACACACACACACACACACACACACACACACACAACTTTTACTTTTTTAAATTTTCCTCTCTTGTTTTGCCTTATTTGTCCCATTTGTGTGCGTGTTTCATTTCTGCAGGCCCGAACTGCGCAGAAATACACGCTCTCTGATCTTTCTGATTCAGATCTGGGTCAAATATTAGACATAACAGGTGGGGTTTACATCACAGAACAGCTCAGATTGTGCCAAGTCGCACCCATCAGGTGGCCAGCTCTGCTAATACAGACCTTTAAGGAGCATTAAGTCATGTATGACTTCTATCTTCCTCTGTTGGCTGCCAGCAGGTATTACAACAACTCCTCCGGGGTGGTTTATGGTGTGCTGCAGTTGACTTTTTTCACAATAAAAAAAGGAGAATTTTAGACGAGCAACAACATTTTGATGTTGTTTGGAGCTCATGGGCTGCCACCAGTCAGTATAACCTTGTCCACACTGTGTGCATGAGCTGCATTTTGCTCATTGATTTTCCTATTTGTCTCCACAGATGGAATCAGCACTGGTAACATCATAAAGACAGAGAGGAAGGACGACATATTTCACACAGTGGCAGGTACAGCTTTTAACCTCTAGAAACTTTACTAAATAACAGCTGTAACTGTAAAAAGCAGTTATGTTGTGAGTATGTAATTCTTCACTTAAACCTGTTAAAGCTGCACCACTTCCGTCAGCGGTGAAACATTCATTTGGAAAAATGTTGCCAGTCTGCTCAGAACTACATTTTGTCATCGCAACAGGTTTTTTTTTTAAGGGCACACATTACCGGCTTGGGTGACAGCAGTTTTTCCAGTGCAGAATGATCTAAGCTGTTTGAGTTTCAGAAAAAAGTGCAGTAAAGTACAACACAGGTGTTGGCCTAGTTTGAAACACATACTCTGCTCGCTGTGTCTTGCCTGTGTGGGTTTGCTGCAGGTCACGTAGAAGTGTAGTTTATCATGTGTCACAAAGTCCTACAAAGATACGCAAATGTTAAATTTAACTTGTAATCAATAATCAAGCTGTGAATAATATGTTTATGGAACTTTAATCCAGTCCTGAGTTGTACTTACTCTTTCAGGGAATGAAAATTTCTGTCAAGGGTGCCATTATTCACAATGTTTTGACATTTCATGGACTGAAAATTAATCGATGAATCGTAAAAAAAATAAATAATTGGCAAGTTAATTGGTAATGAAAGTTATGATAACTTGCAGCTCTAATCACCAATCTGCAAATATTTTACTTACATTTTTAAGTTGCAGCTACTTTTCTTTAGTCACATAATTGCTGCGTTTTCATTGTGAACGTGGTTGTGGTTAGACAGCGAAAATTTCCCTTTTGACATCTCGTGTGATACAGGATGTGAACCTGACCTTACCTTTAAATGCTTATTTCTCTGCTTTGAAAATAATCGAAGACTACAATTTGCTACCTTCTCTCACAACAACCATACATTTCCATGGTGACAGCAGCAGTTACAACTCTTAAAGGTAAAACTTATCTCTGTTCTCATGATGTAAGGAACTTTAGAAACTTTGCAGCACCTCAGCTTGGTCAGTGCTGACTCACATGGGAAACACTCAAAGCTTTCTTCCTCAACTCGAGATCAAAATGTATTTGATCCGCTGCTCCACCCATCACAAACGAGTCACCCGGCTGTGTCTTTGTGTCCTGCCTTTTGGTTTAGATTAGCGTTCTCTGCTCTGAAGCATGCCTGTGTGATCACACTGTGTAGGATTACAATGCATGACTCTCTGAATGGAAGCTGGCTCTCGCTGTGCCAGGCTCCGCTGACTGTATGCTAACCAAGGACTCGCTATGTGCACTGTGTGTTTGTGTGTGACTGTGTGTGTGTGTGTGTGTGTGTGTGTGTGTGTGTGCGCGCGTGCCTGCGGAAAAACCCGGTGAGGTCATGGCCATGGCTGTAGGGTTTGGTTACATGTGTGTTGTCCACGCAGGGCAACTGACACTGACTTTCTTGCCTTTGTCTTCCTCTCTAATCTCCATCTCCTTACTCTTTCTCTCTCTCTCACAGACACACACACATGCACACATATAAATAACCCCACATTAAACCTTTTTCACTGCTGAGTGCCCTGATGCCAGGCGGCTCTGAAGTTGGACGCTGGTTAGCAGTCTAAGGTGGTAGCAGACTGTGCCAGATGTGTATCACTCATGAACCACCATTTTAAAAGCCTTTAGAGCTCAAACAGCCCTTTAAACTACACAGGACTGCTCTAATAGACATGCAGGCCAACAGGATTACTTCCCATATATACTGTGGTAAATTATTCTGTTGTAGCTTTACCACTCCTGTTTTACACACAGAGAAAATAAATCAACAGATAAAAACACTGTCTACCTGAAGACTACTTGATCTTCTTTATCCCTTTTTTATAGCGGTTACATGAAGAGGATGCAGTTACAGACTACTTATTAAACTCTTTATAGTACCATGAAAACTCTAATCTCGAAGACCTTCGACACCGTAGTCACATTCCTGTCCTTCTTCCTGCAGCAAATACAAATCATACATATGGACAGAGAAATATTGTGTGGAGTAAATTCCTTAGTCGGGACAGAATTAATTCTGTGGTCACACGCATGCTTATTATCTCTGTATTCCATCCACATTCTGTGTCACAGTTTTAATAAGTCACAAGATCAAATTTTTCAAATCTTGTTTTCCTCATGACAAGTGAATAGAGTCTGCTACAAAAGTTGAGAAAAAAAGCTTTTGTTTTCAGTGTTTTTATCTCAATCAGAAGATGTTACATTGAAACAAGCTACTTCTATAATTTCCACAAAAAATAAATGAAAATAATTTATAATATTGTGCTTCGAACAAATTCACTGGACAGGCAGATGTTCTTCTTGATTTCAGGGTTTGCTTTTTCATGCATGCACACATTCAGCAGGCCCACACTCTCTCTCTACTTCTGTTTTTCCTCTCTTTTCTTTCATTCTGGCCTCTCCGGTTCACTAAACTGAGTAGGGAGACATTCAGGGACAGATAACAACAGGCATTATTGTAATAGCTGCAGTGGGGATCACATATCCTCTTCCTGGTCCTTGTTTTCCAAATACTCTGGTCAGCTGATCTGGGCGCATTGCTTCCTTTTATCAGTGATTTCTGCTGAGCTGATGGAGCAAGAATTAGTTCAGTAGATACGGTGGAAATTGTGGAAGTGAAGAAAACATTTGTTTAGGGCTGCAACTAATTGTTACTTGTATTCTAAAATAATCTGTTGAGTTTATACTCAATTCATTGATTAATCATTAGGTCCATAAAAGTAATAAAATTGTAACAAAAAAAACATCGCTTTTCCCAAGGCCCAATTTTTTTGGCTGTTTTTTGTTTCGAAAAACAACATAAAAAACAAACAAACAATTGATTAACAAACAGTTATTGAAATGGTTGCTCCTAAATTGTATGGCATTCAATGAATCAGTTAACTTTAGAATAAACATCTAGTGAAATGTTTAAGAAAATTGTCCACTAATATACAAGTAAATGCCACCATATATTATACACTTAGTATATAGAAGAAATGTCTGATGACAAGTGTAAGGAAAAAAATTGTAACGGCATCAATGTAGAATGTGTGAATGAGCTCGTGTTGAATGAACTCCTGTGGTTTAATGCACTTATTTTTGTCACTAATCTTCCTCACTTCTATGTGCGTCTGAGTAACCTGAGCTCACTTTAACATTTAATCAACAGGTTTAATGTTCATTGCCTACAGAGGTAATATATCACTAAACAACATAACGGAATGGTAGCACTGCTGCAGCTACTACACTATTTATCCAACACTAAATTGTGCTCCATCTTGAGTTTCCAGTATGTGTAGTGTGCTTGTTCCAAAACAGTACAAAGTAATTAAATCTCTGCAGCTCCTGCCCAAAAACTGATGGACTTACCAACAACTATATTAACCTCAGCAGATATATTGTGGGTATTTTGAACTGTGGGGTCCCTTACAGTCACTCTGCAGAGCAGACACAGTAGTCGTAGTAGTAATGATAGTAATAGTAGACGTCGAGGAAGGAGGCGGCTATTTTTGACCTGCTGAACAAATGGCTCGATTGTCCTGCCTTTAGGAACGTGAAATCACTTGATATGTCAGGGGTAATGTTATATAATACCCTCCAAGGGGCCCCATAATGTTGTGCGTGTGTGTGTGTGTGTGTGTGTGTGTGTGTGTGTGTGTGTGTGAGAGAGAGAGAGTCTATGTATTTTTCTTTTTCTCTATATCGGCCTGAACGTATTTGGTGTAAATGGGACAGAGAGGGTTTGTCTGAATGTATGTGGTGTGGCCTGAGGTAACATTGTCCTTAATGTTTTATTAGTGTGTCGAATCAATTCATGTTGTATTAACCTTTGAGCTAAAGGCTCCTTGCTGTGGTCAGCTGGGTAATTGGTCTCTTATTGGCCTCCAGCCACAGCCTGTATCCCCCTCAGGACGTCTCTCTCTCTCTCTCTCTCTCTCTCTCTCTCTCTCTCTCTCTCTCTCTCTCTCTCTCATATACACAAGCACATACACGTAAACACACTTAATCCCATTGAAATTTACTGAAGCTGATGGAATTATTTTTGTAAGGATTTACTCCTGTGACATTTGGAGGGAATTAAAACCTTTTTAACCTCAGTCACACCCGCTGCTCCAGACCAGAAGCCTTGGATCTACAATAGCATTTTTGAGCCTCAGTGATTTGCATTTTACCATTTGCTTGTATCAACATTTAATTTTTATTTTGATGTAGCATTAGCCAATAGTTTATGAAAATGATGGCCGAAAGCATTGATACTGATACAGTTTCTATCCGTCATCAGTCATATCTTTTAAACTACAAAATCTTCAAATGGCTGTTAGCTTATTAAGGTTCTCTCACCTCAAACCTTACTCAGTTAGTGAAAGAAAGAGAAAATTGTCCGACCTAAAGCGCAGCACAGAGTAATGGACGGCTCACATTCACTCCAGATCACTGAGGTGGCTGACACTGACCTCAGATCAGATAGCCTGTTGTTATAGCACACGTGTAATAGGATCTCCTCCCATCTGGATGGTCCCCTGACTTTACGACGGAGAGTGTTTGTGTGCATGTGTGTGTGTGTGATGAATGGTCTCCAGTGACGTTTATAGATTCAGGCTAATTTCAACAACTCAATGAAGCGGAGGACGACAGAGACACAATGCATGTTTATTTAATGTGCCTCTGTGTTTGAGTCTGTCTGTGGGTGCGTGGACATGGCGGGGCGTTGCTAGTGTGTGTGTGTGTGTGTGTGTGTGTGTGTGTATTGACAGGTTATTCAGATACGCCCTTTTAAGATGTGTGTATAGTTATTGCAGAAAACAGATGATAATACTGAAGAGAGCAAAAGTGAGAACAGTTGGTGAGTACATGTTGTGCAGTAAACTGTGCAAATCACAGATGCGCTCTGAGGAGTCGGTCCAATATCACAAGGGGGAAGTACACTAGATGCACAGTGATATGCATGCAGTGATTTATTACAGGCTTTCTTTGTAAACACACTGCCCTCTTGATCAGAGTGACAAAATGACAATGATGGAATGATAAAAAATATGTTAACTCGTGTCATGACACAGCCAAAGTTTACAACTGGCACATGTCTAGATAATGTCAGCCAATAGTCGAACCAGCCGCACTGAATCATTTGTTGTGTATGTGGTCTGAGAGACTTGATAAACCAGGTTCGGTAGTTATGTAGTCTGGGTTAGTGTTATTTTTGCTGCTAACTACATATTCTCACTGGAAACAGTTGTGTAGAGTGAAGGGCAAGTCGAAATTATTGTCATTTAGTGCGTTGTGTTATAGATAGTTTTCTCAATAAAAATTAATGTAGCAATACATGGCCATCACATTTTATGTAACCTGACATATTCAAACTACTTGTTTTGCTCAACCAACATTCAAATCCTCAAAAAGGTAGACAGTCATAAACTTAGACAAGAAAACCATCAAATACTCACATTTACCATTTTCTTTGTAAAATGAGAAGATAGATTAATCTTTTATCATATACTCATCACATCATTTTCCAAAATTTGAACTAATTGTTAGATGTTCACCAACTTGTAGCTGGAACAAAGGTGAAAAATTAATGTGTAACAAATGACAATTAGTAGTTTTTTAGGAACTCCATTTCTAAACACTGAAACTGTCCTGTCATGGCATTTTAATTCTGCTCCATAGTCCTGAACATCTTCAAGTGCTTGTTAAAGAGACACGCGTTTGCATGTTTCAGTATCAGCGTATCATCTGTTGCTTTGTCTATGGTTTTGTTGTTTATGTATGGATTTTGTCAGTGTTTGTCAGTGTGTGTGTGTGTGTGTGTGTGTCTGTCTGTGTGTGTGTGGGTGTGTGTGTGTGTGTGTGTGTGTGTGTGTTTTCATCCCTAACCAGAGTGCAGAGCATGTGCAGGAATGTTAATGTCTCCTTCCTTTGTTGTCCATGCAGACAGCCGAGCGTGACTGTGCATATTCATGAAGCTGCCTTCCTGGAACATGTTAACTTTTACCAAGAAAGAACGGCGATAAAGAAATAAGATGCAGAAATGGAAAGAAAGAAGATTGAGCAGATCAAGATTCACATTAGATATGTATGGAATATAGTGTATATAAAATAGAGCTTGGGGAATGGAAAGACGGAATGGTTACGGAAAAGCAAAGTAATAGTCAGAGGCAGAGTCCTGTCAGCAAATCTTGTTTCACACGCTTCGGTTCATTAATGTTTTGCAACTGAAGTTGTTTTTCTATGTTGGTTACTCTGGCAGTCCGCCACCTCAAAATTGTGATTATAAAAAATCTCAATTTGTAACTGGCCCAGCAATTCATCGTGGAGTGTGTTCTAAAACAGCTGAAAAATTGAGCTTTATCACTTATTTTCCCAAATAAGAAGACTCATACAAGACTCAGACCACACAGTATTTCTTGTTGGGTAAAGAGATGATGGTTGTTCTGAAAGTGAATTGGGAACCTGTCTTGAATACTCCCTTCTTTAAAAAGGCATGCAACATAATCAAATGAAAAACTTTCTAACATGAGTCTAACTTTTGCCAAATTGTCTTGTGCCTGCAGGGCTGAATCAGACTTCAGCAGGATAAGCAGATATCTGCTTGTTCTTATCATCAGAGAGGCCTCTGCTACAGATTGTAGTGCTTTTGTAGCTACCAATATCCACACCACTACCACACGCTATCAGTATATCAGTCACCACTGTTTTCATGACTCACTGTTTTCACCACTGATAACCAACAACATCATTCAGATCATTTGAAATACTTCCCTTGCAGCTTTGCAAAAAATATCTACAAGAAGAGATCTGAGAACAGACATTTGATAAAGAGTTGAGTGGCAGTCGCATTTGTTTGCCTCATCCAGCATTATGTTCCTTACGTAAGTGTGAATGTGTTGTGAGTTGTTATGATAAAGGTGGACGGGTATCTGTGACTGCATGTGATGTGTGTGCGTGCGTGTGTTATAAAAGATAAAGGGGGAGATCCCTTTAAGTGAGCTACAGTGTTGGCTTTATCTGTGTTAGGAAATGTGGAGAATGTGTTTGATCTTAGGGAGTGTGTGTGTTTGTGTGTCAAAGAAAGAAGGAGCTTGGACAGAAGTGTAGAAATATTGTGATATAATAATACAAGTTAATTTGTCATCTTACATTTTTGAAGTTACATTTAAACTGTGACATTCTTTTCAACTTCTTGCACTCCTTGTAGCTAAAACTGCAGTGCTTATAAACCAAGTGGGTTTGTCTGAGCAAATTCATTAAAGGCTGGTGTATTTATAATGCTGTGTATACACGTTATGTTTCTTTATTTAACCAGAAGTATAGTCTCTTTAAGGTTAAAAACCTCTTTTATAAGAGAGTCATGGCCAAGACCGGAAACAGCACAACTAGCACTTGCAGACATGGTAGAGTGTATCCATTGCGCGTGGGCATTGTGAAGATGCATGCATGTAGTTAACATCATTGTTAGCAGAAGCAGTCCAGCATAAAATAACAGTGGTGGCAATAAGTCTCCTTTTGGCCTTGAAGGAAGGTTAAGGTGTATTTGCTGGATGACTAGGGGTTCCCTCATGTTGAACTGGGAGCTGCCCAGTATGACCAGTGCTGCGAGGTAACGTTGCTTTGCCAAAGAGCAGTTCAACAGTTCTTGTTCCTATCAGTTGTTCCATAAGACACACCTTCCTGATGGCTTCAACATTCAGAAATATTATTGGATGCTAAGCACACTCCTTATGTGTGAGTCTGAAGTGTCCACAGGCAAAACAGTGAATGCCTTTTAGCCTGATACTGATCTGTTACTGAACATGAATTTTGACCTCGTAGTGGGGGACAGCAATGACAACAACAAAAAAAACAGAATTCACCTGCGGGGTGCAATAAAGATGTTTGCATAGATCAGAAGCTGATTCCAAGTATGACTGCATGAAAGGTTTAGTGCCAAGTGAAGCAATTTTGCAACATAAAGAAACACCTCCCCCTCAGCTTTGTTATATTTCAGTGATGCAAAGCAATAGATCACCTGTCAGTCAGACATAATGCTCATTTCCTTGTCCACCGAGTCATGGTGGCTGTCACTACTCATGCTACTTACTTCAGTTTGATCAAACGAGAAACAAAATGTTTTCTCACTTTTGGCTGTGCCAGAGGATTATTCCAACAAGGACATGCACAAGTGTTTTGAACAGACAAGTAGAATCATTCTTGAATTAGAAAGGCTGAATTTCACCTGAGTACAGTCAGATTTTGTCAGTGAAAGTTGATCAAAGCTTCTGGTGTGTTGTGTTCAGCAGCACACAGCAGACAGTGAAAAAGACAGGAAACGGAGATTAGAATGTCAATAAGGTCTTGAGTGGGACTCTTAGCTTTGCTTCTATTGTCTGCAGCAGAATGAGGATTCACTGTCGTTAGTCAAACTAGACAGCACACCTGGTGTCTCTGACAGAAAGAGGAGTGTGTACGTGTGTGTGTGTGTGTGTGCACGCATGTGTGTGTGTGTGGGGGGGGGCTGTAATGAATGAATTGTTATAAAGTTTCCAGCTTTAGGCAAATTGCAACACTGAGTCGAGCGAAAGATGACAGGGACACATGGAATGTGTGTGTGTGTGCGTGCGTGCGTGATGTAAATGTGTCTATTATAGCGGACAGACCTGGTGGAATCCTAAAGCACCTGTTTAGTTGAAGCAGAGCTGGATGTAATTGCTTAGATTCCTCTTTAACAAGCTCGCATGACAGCAATAAATCTTTAAAAGAAGACAAAGCAGCAGGTATGATCGACTGCGTGTCAAACATGACTTTTGTCCAGAATTTTACCTTGATCCTAAACTAAGAAAGTTTTAAAGACGGTCCTCTCTGTTGTGTAATTGGTGCATTTTTTCATGTTCATAACAAGAAAGTCTACAACATAATATATTGTCAGTTTTGGTCTCTTCAAATAAAGGACTAAAGCTGTCACCAAAATCTATCATCAAGCAGTCCAACCATGTAAATAGCACTGTAGATCATAAAGAGCCTCTGTACTCATTGTGGCTTTAGTAGACCAGAATGCATTGCGGAACATGGTCAAACTCAGATCCCATTGGATTTAGCCTCTGAGGAAAAAGGCAGTGTTTCAGGGCTTCTTGTGTAGCTAATGGATATACGGATAATGGATATCTGGGCCAAGACTTCATCTTCTGTGAGCTGGCCATTGTGTACAGCTTGACCAACAACATGAGACACAAGAATGGAGTTGAGGTTGAGAGATGACTCTAGGTATATCTGCACATTAATGCAAAGAAATATATATTTTTTAGTATATTGAAAAATGTGAACGTCTGCAGATGATAGTCATTAGGCTCTAAGTTTGCATTTTGGCCAATGTCCCTCCTCTCTTGCTCTCCACCTGGACTATTTACCTGCATGCAAACCAACCCCGCTCAAGCATGATTGGTCAATACTTCTTGGACTACAAACAGAGACCACAATGCTTTTGATACCAAATCTTGCCCCTTGCCTGCAGATACTGCATTCATTTGAAGATATTTGTTTATAGAGAATAGAATATTGTGATCATACGTGTTAACATTGCTATCAACAGCAAAAACTGCTAACATGGCTGCAGACTATTGCTCTGCAATGGTAGCTGTGACTTCAACTTTCTTTAGAAACTCTTAAAAACGAGGATAGAAATGTGTTCATGTTGATTATAATTAATGTTCTATTTGTTGTACAGAAATGATGTAAACAAACTATTATCACACATTATTTGGTTTTGCCTGAATGCATCAGGTATTCTGAGAAATATAGAGAAGTATAGAGAAGTATAAGTGAAGAAGACTTCATGAAAAAAGTCCTTATATATTGAACATGATAGATGTGTCTGAGAAGCATGGGCTTTTCTGTAATTGATGAGAACATAAAATCACCCCTTCTTTTAAAGGAGGCTTACATGAATTCTTAAGCAAGAGACCTACCAGAGACACGTGGATGATTTAGGTCTCTCTGGTGTCCTCACTTAACCCTCCATAGATGTTAGCAACAGCAAAATGTTCTCACTTTAGAGGGTTGTCCTCGTCCTGTTCCCCTGTAATGTGCACACAGAACGCACACACACACACACACACACACACACACACACACACACACACACACACACACACACACAGCGGAAGGTAGTTTTTAAATGTGTCGACAGCCACACACACTAGCATTTACACTTGAACACTCAAGTATGCACCAACAGAGCAACACCATAAATATAGAAATAGTTTGGCGACAGTTGTAGGCAGGCGGGCCTACTCATACACACAAAAACACACGCACACACATGCGTGCGCACACACACACACAGAGAAACCACAGTCTGGCCAGCTGCTATTGGAAGACGAGCGGGTTTGAATGGGAGTGACAGCTGTGGATTCCTCAGGATGAAGGAGGGAAAAAGAGAGATAGGAGATAGAAGGAGTGAGTGAGACAGGGAGTTGAGTTGGAGAAGGAATGAGTGTGTCAGTCAGAGCAAGAGGTGGAAACAGAGCTAGAGCCAGAATGGCAAAGATAGAGAGGGGAGGAATGAAAATAGGTGAAGCCCCTTAGGAATAATTTGATTTATTTTTTCCTCAAACAGGTTTAGATATTTTAGCGTGACTTTTTTCACATAATACAGTGGCCTGAAATAAAAATTAAAGTATAGAACCTGAAATGTGAACTTTCAGTAGATAAAATTATACCCTTTCATTAGTTCACTGACAGTATTTATCTGCATTTAACTACGTTTCATTTAACCAAATTACTTGAACATTTTAAATTGGGCATAAAATGAACAAATATCTGATTTAATAATGACTGAAGACTATGGCCAAACTATGGTATATGGTACTTCTGTACTAAGGGGGAAGCGGCATTGAGGTCTACTGGGAGAGAGATGGAGAGCTCCCGGAGTAAAGAGCATGTGATCCTAACTGTCAGTACCAGACTATTCATAGAGTTCCTGTGTTGCACAAGACTGATTTAGCAACTCTGTAGATTCTTTCAGTGAATACACCCTCACCTCATGCACCTTTTCACTCTATTTGAGCAATAATCACTTAAGTACTAATAAATGTATGTTTCCCTTCACCAAAACTAATTGTTAGTGAGTCAAACTTCATCAATAAAAGTGTTGTGCAAAACTATAGATGTCTTATTCGTGCATGGGAAAATGTTTCGGTTCACAGGAAGTTTTGTTGTTCCAGAAGAACAGATCATTGTTTTGTACAAATCGAGGAAAAACTTGGTATTATCATGAGCTGCAGCACCCACCATGGTTGAACAAAGAAAACAAACAGCACCACCAAATGACATCAAACAGAATATCCTGGGAGAAAGATGTCACATTGCTGCAACCAGTTAGATCGACAGGTGATCTCTGTAGAAACACAACACCACTGCACTTCCCAAAGTAAAGTAAGCATAAAGTAGCCTTGCTGAAGCAGTCAGCTAAAATGACCTATGCTGGGATAAAAAGTAGTTTCTCATCTGTTAGGCAGTGATTAACCATAGACATACTGTGTGACCTCAGCCTGCTATATATTTAGAAAAAAGCCTCCTACAGCCTGGCTGAGTGCAGTCATTTCCTTGGGTCTCCTGGTTGCTTGTCAACCTTATGGAAGTCACTGCATCCAGTCAAAAAGTAGTTCTACTGGTCTTTGTATGGCTAAAACTAATATGATATAACTTGTCAATTAGTGTGATTTAAAGGTTTAGGTAGAAATATTGTTTCAACAGAGCCAGGCTAACTGTTACTACCCGTTTCCAGTCATTCTCAGGAAGAAAGCAGTAAGGTGTATTTCCCAAAATTTGATTCAATTGAATTACTTTATCATTTATAAAACAGCTGTTCTTGACCTCTCTAGGTTCCAAGGTGCTTTATTCACAAATTGGTTCCTCCACGATTATCAAAGTTATACTTAGGTATTCTTGGATCTAACTTTCTAAAGAGATGGATGAAACACAATTTAACTGGATTGTCAATAGTTTACTTAGTAGTTTTCCATGCTCCTGTAATGGGTGTGTTTGTGAGCGATTGTGTGTTCAGTACATTACGGTGTTGCCTTCAGGGCCACTGTTAGTCATTAATCTGAGTTGTTAATGGATGTCAAAGCCCTCAGCTTTTCACTAAAACCATACATTGAGAGGAACGGGAACAGTGATTTGGGAGTGTGTGTGTGTGTGTGTGTGTACATGTGTGCGTATGTGTGTGTGTGTGAGAGAGAGAAAGAGAGAAACAGGGCTGGAGCCACGGTTGTTTTGGTTTGATCATGTGTTCCAATGGGACATTTAACTGCTGTAGGGCTCAAGGGCACTAAGGCAGCATCGTCACAACAACAGCAGGGGGAGGGGAGGGGAGGAAATGGGAGTCTAAACTCAGCTCTTAAACAGGAAGCCACCCTTCTTCTCTCATTGTTGTGTTTTTATAGACTCAACTTCCTGCCGGCCTGACCACCCCCGTTACCACGGTTACAATCCCTGTTGTTTATGGGATGGATTGTAAAGATCCTGCAGTGTCAAGAGCTGATGGTCATCCCTGGACAAAGTGTGACAAGTAGAGCATTTGCAGTGTATGAGCTGAAGTGTTGTTGTTGTGCAACAGGGTACTTAAGATGGTGAAGTCTAAAAACGTGTGATTACAGGTCTCTAATTTAATAATATCTAGCCTGCACATTCACAGTTTCAGCCTGATTTTGACAGCATTGTCTCATAATTTGCTTTCAGTCTGTCCTATTTTTAACTCCTCGCAGCATTTAAAATAAATTAAAAACTCCTTAACAATCCTTTTCTGGCAGGACTCTACATTAATGCCCATTTGCTCTCAGGTAAGGTGCTTCTACTGTGTGAATGAAATGATGAAATCAACAGTTTGGTGTCGGACAGCGTTAACAAATAGAGGCACAGATAGAGAGAGGGAGGGAGGAGAAGAAAGAGACGGAGTTAAAGAAAAGAGGATGTGGCCGACAGTAAAAGATGACTGGAGGGGAGTGGAGCTCTCTGTCTAATTATAGATCCTGCTGTGAGCTGGCTGAGGCAGAAGTGCTACTGGGGTTTTCACATAGCCGGATATTTACAAGACAAACACGGGTATGTGACTTTGACTTTATTCAACATTAACTGTGTGTGTGCCTCTACGTGTGCAGTTTGGTGTTTATATCTTAGGAATCTGATCTGAAACCTGTTGTGTCAAAGTCACTAGCTCTTACTGCACACTGGAAGCCTGCGGTGGGGTGTGTTAGTGAATGTAACAAACTGAGCCCGAAGTTGCGAGAGAGATAGAGAGGAGAGATCTTGTGTTAATGAATTCTCCACTGTCTGTCTCACCTGTTCTCTGATACTGCTACTACACTTGTTTTAACAGCAGCAACACCATGCAAGAGATGTTTTGTGTGTGAGAGAGGCCATACTGACCTAACAGACAGCGGTCTTGGATGTTTATGGAAACTCAGTGAGAACTTAGGAAACTGGACCCTTGCTGCATTATACATCAACCTTCCTATGTTACTGAAACAGACACACACACACACACACACACACACACACACACACACACACACACACACACACACACACACACACAGAGTCTTTTCTGTCTCTCATGCCCGCATACACAAACATGCCCATACACATGACATACACATCCATGCTTACATCTCTGACACTCTTATCCTTGTTCTCACACGTATGATTTACATACAGACAATGACTTTAAATGTATCTTTTAAAGTGAATGAGACCATCTGCTGTGGGTTTGTTTGCAGGAGGCCCCTGACATCGGCCTGTCTGGTATTGCACAGTAACTTCGTCTGTTTTGGGATGGCTGCTATTTTGGGTTTGTTTAGTGTCCCACAGGTTTGTTCCTATGGGAAAGCTGCTGTATATAAGATGCTCATGTTTATCTAGAATTTTTTTTTTAGAATGTTACCACCATTTAAAAAATATTAGATTTTTTGTTACAATTAACAAATTTAAATCATTGACAGTTGTGTTTTTTAACATCGATATAAATTGCCCAAACAAATGTATTTAAGTTATTCACATAGAGAAAGGTTAAAAATGCAATTTCAGCACAAAGTTCAGTGTTTGAGTTTCTAAATCAGGAAGTGAGGAATAGTAAAATCTTGACAATGTACAACTGTACAGTTTGGCACCAGTTAATCCCATATATTTTTATTGGTAGCCCATGGGCTCTGAACTTTCAGTCTATCTTAGATTTAAATTTGCTCAAGTGTGGAAATAATTAGTGCTGCGATGATTAGTCCAACAATCTTGGTAACTGAGTGTGTCAGTAAACTGGTTTGCTGATTGAATATTCTTGGGTGGTAGTGGTCAGACAGAACAAGCACTTTAATGACACCTTAGTCTTTGGGAAATTGTGATATATGTTTCAAACTTCTGACATTTTCAAGACTAAATGATCATTGAAAAACAAAATCAACTAATGAATCACACAGTAATTGTACGTTGCAGCCTAAGTGTTGCCACCTAAGTGATAATGATGAAAGACAGGAAACCAGAATTAGTCAAATATAAAACGTCAATATCAGCAATCTGGTTTGCCTTAATGTTTTTGGTTAACTTATTTGCTAGAACTCTTTTCTTTTGCATGTTAAAAAGTGACTCTGAGAGCTGACCATTTCAAATCCATCCCGCTGCAGTGTGTTAATTTTGTTTTGCAAATTATCTCCTCATGCTTAAGAAAAACCAGACTTGAACCTGTGGCTTTGACCCTGCGTTTGTTTGCTTTAGATGAAATGGGAACTGTTTTCTTTGGCAGAGAGCTGGAAAGACATGCTGTAAACTTGGATCAGTAATCCTCTGGAACTACTACTCCTGTGTGTGCACTATACACACACACACACACACACACACACACACTCATGCTTGTAAAGTGTTCCAAATATGTGCTATCATTTTTGAATTGACAGTACTAGGAAACAAATCACATGGGCATGTTTTTTTTTATGGGGTTAAGTTAAACACAAGACAGAGACGTGACAGGTTGCTGCTGCAGCTTACACCCTGCAAACAACCCTTTAACTCTACACGCACATATGTAGACATAATTACACGGATACATGCCTCTCCAAGCTTGAGGAGATGGGGATGAAGTGAGTGATAGAGCTGGAGTCAATAGGAGAATGCTTGACTTTCTCAGCTATGTCATACTGTCCTGTCAGTCCTGCTGCTATGACCTACTGTCTCTTACTCTATATTCCCTCCTTCATCCCTCCTGATTTTCTTTCAGCTCCTTTTTTCCACCTGTCCTCTCTCTTTTCCTCTTTCTCAGACATCTAATAGCCCTGTGTATGTGTTTCCCCCCTTCTTTAAAGGGCCTTCATTTACACCCAAGTCGTTTTTTGAGCTAGCAGCTTCACAGATACACCGAGGTAATGACATCTTTATAACTGAAATTAGTTGTTGCTTTAAAACCAAGTGACCAAGTGGTGGCGTCTTCTCAGTTGGTTGTTGACATTGATTATCACTAGTGGCACTACTGACTGTCAGCTTTCGTCCTGTGTGCAGAGAGTGACTATTGTCTATTAGCTTCCTTTAATTAGATCATATTTAACTCACTGTCAAAATCTGTACTCTCCAAGAGGAGGGAGTGAGGGAGCGATGGAAATAGAGAGAGGGAGAAAGAGAGAGAGAGAGAGAGACAGAGAGAGAGAGAGACCTTTATATATCCCTGACTTACCTGTAAAACCAGTCCTGACTAAGCAAGTTCAGAATAAAAGAATAGAAAGGGGAGGAATCAGTAGGAAGGAATTACCTAATTTGCCAGGCCGTGGGATAGACTATGAGTCACATGCATGTACGTTCACACAGTGTTTAACTTTGCCTGTATGGAGAACACGGGCCTTATCTGCTTGAGGTTTAAGATAAATGAGCACATTCCCAATGGTCTGTATGACGAGACAGGCCGTATCATACTACGTCGTTGGTGATTTCCATAATGACACACTGACATTTCCACATGTACATGTACAATAAACTTATCAGTTAAGTTTTTCTGAGCAGTGTTTCCAGAGGAGCTGACTATACAGAGCACCTGTGTGTCATTAAATCCAACTGAAAAAGCATTTTGGTGTCAGATACTTTTGTAATACTTAAAACTGGTTGATTTGGCAACACCTTTGGTCTGTGGTGGCTGCTGGGAACAATGATTGCTTTTTAATAAAACCAGTCCGTCCAAAATATACAACCTGAGCAGCTACTCCTTCTGGAATAGAAGATGAGACTGGTACAGACTGGTACAGTCTTTTCATGAAACTATGGGCTGACTTGTAGGCACCTCTTGGTTTTAGTAAAGAATAATATCAGAATCAGAATCTGAAATATTGTCTTGATCCCCGAGGGGAAATTGCTTGTAATACAGCTGTTACCATTCAAAGTCCCAATAATAATAATAATGATAATAACAATAGGAATACAAACTATATATAACCAAGAACAACAGAAACAGCAAAGATACAAGACATGGACATTCTACCAGTATTTATCCATTATACAGTGTAATAAATAATGCTACAGTTGAAATATGAGTTAATGCACATTGTTTGCCTTAATTATTGCACATTAGAGAGAAACAAAGCATCAAGAGTCCTCCTACTGACTCAGAGTCAAGTGTCTGACACTCAGAGCAAGGAGTGTCTATCGACCATCACGTCCAACACTAATCCTGAACTTTCTTCTGAATTTTGTGTCCAGTTTTGTACGCATCCTGTCATGTTGATCAGCTGTGCATCGATATGACTCTGTTAATAACATATCTTTTGATCCTGGCTTATATTTAAGGTGACCTGTCATGTTTTATCATGGGCTATCAAAGGTGCAATATGTAAGGCTAGGCCACCTGATGAAATCTCACTTAAAACTTAAAAATTGGGGCAGTGTTTCAAAGTAACTGCTAACGGCTACCAACTGTAGCTGCCATTAGTGAGCTCAGTTAGCCATTCAGCTTGCAATCTGGACAATTCCTGCAGCATCCTGATCCCTCCATAAAAACCTAAAACTCTATTGCAGCTTGAAGACACAGTTGATGAAAATCCAAAATTGATGCTTGTGTCAGTTTTTAAGCGGAAGTTTGTGATATATTTTGATAGTGATCCATAATTGTTTGAAGTGCAGTAAAGCCCGGCTCCTTCTCAACTGTAGCAGTGCTGTGCTCCTACTCACTTTATTACTGAAGCTATGAGTTTAATTATTTGAGTTTCCTGACAGGAGAAAACTTTCCCATGGCAAGCATATAATATTACCTGATGCTCTCACACAGACCCACTTAAATGTATGTGCTTGCATGTATGTTCATGCTTTGTGTATTATTCTAGTGCATACCTTCCCAACTCTACTTTAACAGAAAAAATGTGCTATTTTGATTCAAACTACACAGAATCAAAACGTCAGGGTCAAATTTGTTATCTTTCCCTGAGTATGATACGCAAATGTAATGAACTGTAACATAATATCATTCTTTAAGAGAACTAAAAACATAAGCACCTCATATTACATGGAAAGAAAAAATGTGGAGGGTTTAAATGTGGTTGCTTAGGTCCAGAGGCTAAATCACTGCAAGGTTCCTAGACTTAAAGTCATGTTGGCTACATGGGAACGCTGTTATTATCTGTCATTTTACAATAACTGTATTGTATCCACTTACTGGGCAGCAGGTCGGCTAAGTGGTCAGAGAGATTATTATTATCCAGTTTCATGTATTGCTTAAGTTTCACTACACACTGAGTAAATGCAACAAAGCTGTGATGTACTTTCAAGAAGTCAGTTTTAAAAAATGCAGTAGGTTTATAATCAACATGTAACATTTCCCCATAAAAACCTCTCAAAATGACTTCACATTTATTATATATTCTGTTGTGTACTTATAGTATATAATCCTAAACTTTTCCAACAATGTTCAAACCCAGAGAAACCATCATTTTATTTAAGGGAACGGTGCATGTCATGTGGTCACTTGTCGTCATAACTTACTGGAAAAGATCAGGTGATACGCCAGAGATATTCTGCCTTAGTCACATCAGGGCAAGGACAACAACTCCATGATTCAACACAACATCATCAAAGGCCATTTTTGCATTGTTTTGATTGAGAGAACCCCAGCAGCAGACATGACATACAGTGTATTTGATTAATAAAGCAAACTCACATATCACTATGACAAACCTCAGTACTCTCAACCATCATGATGACTGTTGTACACGGCTGATTATTAATGAGGGCCTCAGACATCCTTTATAATAGATTTATATACAATACACCTTGGAAGTTTTCCTTCACTACCTTTTCTTTTCTGGTTTTGATTCAATAATCGACACTCTCACTCCTTTTTGCATGCTTTACATACTAAACAAACAGTATAACACACTCTTTAAAGGTGTAAGCTGAGAGCTGAACAGGACAATGTCTCTAATGAAGATGTCTCTGGGCATACAAACAGAAAGTTAGAGAATTACAAGTTCATCAAAGCATTTTACATTGTTATCCAGTGTAAATCATCCAATTCCTATTATTAAGCAATTTTCATTGTTTGCTGGTTCCATGTCTGTAATTCCTTTAGCAACATCAGTCAGTTTTGCAACATTTTGCAATGCTGAGGATGTTTTCAACTAATATTTGCAAAGTCATAATAACACAGTGAAGAAGCGGTCAATTTGCAAACCATAAATTAACTCCAAAGAATCAAATCAACACGCGCATTCTCTCTTTTTGCCATAATCCCTTTACCTTTTCTATCACTTTCGTTTACATCTCTTTATGTTTTACTTCACCAGCAACTGGAAACTGAAGATGACATCACTGTGTGTGTGTGTGTGTGTGTGTGTGTGTGTGTGTGTGTGTGTGTGTGTGTGTGTGTGTGTGTGTGTGTTTACTGTAGCAGCCTTTGTTTCCTTGTATAAGCATGTTCTCCTCTCCTTTTCCTCAGAATAATAGCCCTGTTATTCCTTGCTGTCATTACAGAGAATATGTGTGCATAGTTGAGTGTGTGCGTGTGTGTTTGCCAAGGGATTTCTGTTATTCCAGCCATGGTCGGCATTCAGACTGTGTCTCTGTATTCGTACATCCTAATATGGAGGAGTACTTACACTGCACAGTCAAACACACACATTTCTATATCACATGAACCCAATCTGTAATGCTAATGAGACCACAGTAACTCAAGCTCACTGTGTGTGTGTGTGTGTGTGTGTGTGTGTGTGTGTGTGTGTGTGTGTGTGTGTGTGTGTGTGTATGTGTGTGTGTGTGTGTCTGTGTCTGTGTCTGTGTTTTGTGTTTCTCTCTGTGTTTGTGCGAGTGCAGGTCAGCTTGTGGAACCAAAATCAGTGATATATCTGACTTTTGTTTCTATTCCCTTCTATTCTGCTATTGGCATCAGGCCAAACCTCTGTATGAGTGACATTTACTTCACACATTGCTGCCTGACATCTGAGCACCAGGCGCAGCAGTACAGAGATGATGTCACACAAGTTATTTCAAGGCTTGCTTTATGTGTGTGTGTCTGTGTGTGCAAGTTTTAAAGTTTTGGTTTGAGTGTCAAGGCAGGTTTGTGCAATAGGTGTTTGCTCAAGCCTGTCGTGTGTGTGCAGCTGTGTATGAGTGTGTCACGCACAAATGTGTTTGTGTTGTGAATGTTTTTATGAAGGTTTATGTGTGGGGGTATATTTAAATGTATGAATCAGTATATGTATAAATCTGCGAGTACATGTGTATATCACTTGCCATAGTATTATCCACATGTGTTCATGTTACTTTGTAGTAGGACACATTTGAATGTCTGTATATGTTTATATATGTGTTTTGTGTGTGTGTGTGTGTGTGTGTGTGTTAGTGTGTGTGTGTGTTAGTGTGTGTTAGTGTGTGTGTGTGTGTGTGTGTGTGTGTGTGTGTGTGTGTGTGTATGTGTGTGTGTGTGTGTTTGTCTCAAAGACAGAAACCACCCCCAGCCTTTTCCCAAGCTGTTCCCTTCCTGGATCCTGTTTTTAGCGCCGGATGAGGCAATCTTTCCCATTGACTCAGCCATGCAATGCAAATAACCCCAACAGCATGCAAAGAGCATGGAAATTCGTGTGTGTGTGTGTGGGTGTGTGTGTGTGTGTGTGTGTGTGTGTGTGTGTGTGTGTGTGTGTGTGAGAGAGAGAGAGAGAGAGAGAGACCGACACACAGAGAGATAGAGTGAGCTTCATTTTAAGCTGAAAGAAAATAAAAAGACTTGTCACTGTCTGTGTGTTTTACAAATGTAGATATTAGCTAAGAAAGACACATACAGATGATTAATATGCACTAACAGTTGTATAATTTCTGTCTAGTCTATGTGTTTATTTATTTGACCCACTTTTTTTATCTTTGTTTTCTCCTTAATGAGGAGTGGATTTAATTGATGTCAGCGAGTTTCATTGTCAGTTTTTTTTAAAGATTTTTTTGAGGCATAGACATCTTTATTTGACAGTGGATAGATCAGAAAGGGGAGAGAAATGGGGGGTGTGACATGCAGCACAGGTCCTCCGGCTGGACTCAAACCGGGGTCCACTGCATAAGTGGCATGCGCGCTAACCACTCGACTACCTGTGCGCCTCATTGTCATATTTTAATTGTTTCCACTGGAGCAGTTTATTGTTCAGTATGTTGTATGTAACACTGGAGAGCCTGTGTATCAAATGTTTCACCTAACCAAACTTTAGTAGTAGGGATACACATGCTCTTCACCCATAAACTTAATCTTTAATCTGTGTGAGGCACTTTGAGCTACTCCTCTGTATGAAAAGCACCATACAAATAAAGATTGATTGATTGATTGATTGATTGATTGATTGATTGATTGATTGATTGATTGATTGATACATTATACCACTTACTGAACTGCATTAGTCAGCTGTTAGTCTACTGCCATACTGTGAGATCTGATGTAGTGAGGGCTTAAGATGTAACACACAACATACATTTTGTAGGCTTACATGGAAAAACATGTCTATTTAAAGTGATACATTTCTGCTTTCTTTTTAGCAGAGCACTGGAATTTTTTATGACTAATAAATCAGTTGACTTTATGACTATATCTTCTAATCAAAGCCCTGTTCATTATCTGCAAGCATACTGTTTAGAAAACTTTCAGAATTTAATAATTTCAATAATACTGAATTCTTTGTTAACCTTTAACAACTACAGCTCCCATGAGGCTTGAACTATGTGGCTAGGACTTATGGGATATGTCAACTCTGAATGCTGACAAAGTAAAATGACATGCTCAAATTTTGCAATACATTCAGTACAGTAGTAGGTCTTAACATATGGACAGAAACCCTACTGTTAAGTGTTAAAATAAAGTTAAGGAAAATAAAACAATTAAACACTCTATCTTATGAGGAAATGCATTTGCTGTCAGGGGCTAGTTGAGGTAGTACAGTAGAAACTGTCACATGGCTAATATTTGTGCCTGAAAGATTATGTTTTTAGTAAAAGTTTTATAATTGTTTTAGTGTAAATGTAATTTATTTTTTAGGTAACAGTAGTTGTTACTCGCTAAAAAACTAAGCTACAGTCGAAGGTTATTGTAATTTGGATTTAAGAATAGTTCACCTGGCAAACTGTCTCGTCTTAAGTAAAGTTTTCTGTGTCACAGTGTCTTCAGTTGTAAAACAAGTCCACCATATCTGACAGTTCACTTTATCTGACATTGGATCTTTCTGAATGGATCTATAGCAGTAATGCAACAGTATTTTCAGTTAGCTTTGTTTGTTTGGCCTGCTTATATAAAGTCACCCCTGCCAGAAGTTTTTGCTGTGTGTTTGGCAGCAGCAAAGTATCTGTTATGTCCGTAGACCATAACTCTGTTTTCTCCAAACACTAGTTAATTTTGCCTCTGTTTACACGTGCTCTTCGTTTTACAGGTAGGGTTTCCCCTCAGAGTATTGTGTAAATCAACTGCTCTTAGTTGGGATGAAGTAAATTGACGCTCTCTCCTATCCCTCCCCTCTCACCCCTCTCTTTTCCCAGATTCCTCTGTGGCAGTTCCGGTGTCGTGCGCAGCCTTGTTTCCCATGGACCTCAGGGTGGGAGAGCGGGGCATGCGCCCTGGTTCGGACACGGCGCTCCTCACCCCGCTGCACCCGCCATTACTCCTCTCACCGTTCTCCCCTCAACCTCGCACCTCCTTCTCCCAACAGCAGCTGCATCAGCACATCCGGGTAAAGGATATAAAACATATACAAAGACTGATCATGTCTTAGGGCATGTCTAAATAAAGACTTAGACCAGTTTATTAAAACAATGATTGTGCATTATATTCTCTTACCTGTGTACATATTTAATGTTGCTAAAATATGAATGCATGTTTGTTGGGGGTTTAGTTTAATATGGAGCAGAGGAGGCGAGAGCAGGAGCACCACGAGAAACAGCAGGAGCTGCAGCAGCTAAAACACAAAGACAAGAGTCAACAGAGTGAGTACATTCACACAAACACAGTAAACTTCAGCTACACTAACATGTTACTACAAGTTTCACTTTGTGATATTTATCTCACTAAGCTTTATAAAAAACTATTTCCACATCTTTAAAAATAATTACGTGCTAATCATTGCCAGAGGAAAGTCCCTATAAGAGATGTTTATTGAAGAGTGTCACTCCACTTTGAAATGAGAGAGCTAAATATAACCTGACAAGTGGAGCTACAACAGTAGAGTTAAATATAGCTCTGGGTTCAGGCATATAAAGTCACTGGGTCAATATTGACTTGATCACTCCTAGTACCTTCTGTCACCTGTGTGTGCGCACATTTTACACATATGCACAGACACACACAGATGACAGCAAACATTGTGTCAGACATCCAGTGACCTGCATCACACACAAATGAACAAACCATGCCGCAGTATTGTCTCGGTTGCCTTTGAGATATATTTTACTATTAATCGCTGATTGTGTCCTGCAAGAACACACTGCAGGGGTTGGTTTTGCATGCTTTGGCTTTCCTTGCTCCTCCTTTTATGATTGAGCAGTGAGTCATTGTAATGTTTTTTATAGGTTTTTTGTGTTATTGATTGACAGGTGCGGTAGCCAGTTCCTTGGTTAAACAGAAACTTCAGGAGGTGATCCTTAAGAAGCAGAAACAGGCGGCGCTGGAAAGAACAAACTCCAACACTCTGACTGCAGCTCCTGTAGCATACAGGTGACACACACACACACACACGCACGCACACACACACTCGCACACACGCACGCACACACACACGCGCACACACAAATAAAGGAATCTTCAATTCCTTGTAAATTATAAAATCTGAATTTGAAATAAACATCTGCAATATTTGGTGAGACTATTTAACCTAATGGTTGTATGTCTATTGTATGTTGTGTTTTCCCAGAAAGCTGGGCCCTGACCCCAGTTTATCTTCCCAGCCTCTGGTCTCACCACCATCACAGCCTTCCTCTGATGGTTCAGAAGGGACGCCGCTTCGTAGAGCAGGTAAAACATCTGACATCCGTCGTCTCACTTTGACTTGAGTCTTAAGCAACATGATGTAAATATGATGAAACTGAATTAATGGTCAATGACAAATATCAATCTTTTTAAACCAACAGTTGTTTGACTGTTTATGGATTTATCCATTCATGCCACTGACTTCTTCAGGCATCAGTGATCATATTTTAGTAAAATTGCAGTATTGTAGCATTTAAAAAGTATTCACACTGTTACATATACATTTTACTAAGTGATATCTTTTACTTATTATTGTATTATTATTATTATAACATGCAGTCATGCATTTTTTCCTTTTTAACTTTTCATATGGTCAGTTCGAAAGATCTTCATTAAGTGGAAATAGGTTAAATCATCAGCAGTAGTATAAGAGTCAGCAACAGAGTGCAGTAAACCATTACCTGTTAGGTAACATTTTCTAACACACTGCTTTAATTTGGCAGCATCTGAGCCCAATCTGAAGGTGAAACACAAGCTAAAGAAACACCTGAACACCCGCAAGAGCCCACTCACCCGCAAAGAGAGTGCCCCACCTACTATCAAACACAGAGTACCTGACACACTGGGTAACTACACACACACACACACACAGACAGGCACGCACACAAATTAATAAGCATGGTAATGCAGCAATGTTGCTTAATATGTGATCATTTCAGTGGGTCTTACAATGTTTTATTTTATCTTACCATGATGGATGTAATTGATGTTGATTTCACTGATGTGGTCAAATGTAATGTAAGTGAAACTTGACCCGGATGAATAATTAAATTCTAAACTAATACACTGCCTGTCTCTCTAACAGACTCGTCCCCCAGCAGCAGTAGCACTCCAGTCTCTGGCTGTAGTTCTCCTAATGACAGCCTGCCCAATGAGAATGGGCTACTGCCATCTGCAGGAGGCCTCTCACATGAGGTTTGCACAGACACACATACACACACACCCAAATGAAGTTGCTGAGTTCTTTCAGAATATAGATCCAGTAAAATACAAGGTGACTAACCAATCTCACGAAACCCAGTCAGTGATCATGAAGAAGTTGAATAGATAAAGAGACCAATAGAGTAGAATGTAAACAGAAAAAAAAGTTGTTTTTTTATGTTTTTGTCACCCAAGACAGGCTCTTTTGTCTTAAAAAAAAACATGAGCAGTTTTTTTAAACAAGTAAGCACAAGTTGTTGTTTCATGTACATCAGCTGTGCCGAGATGCTGAGTAATGACATGTTTAAAGCAACGACACAGGAGTACAAGGAGCGCTGAGTGTTTGTCAGCTGTTCATACATAATTCATTCAATCACATAAAGTCAACCTCTGTCACACCTGCTGTGGATGTCTGACTCATGATTCCCCAGTGTCAAGACAGCTCAGGGCAAAACACAAGCTCAGGTTTAATTAGACTGCATTGGTTTAGAGTGATGTATATTTACTTTTTGCGAACACGTTTGATCACTGCAGCAACAAATATTCGGAGAATATAACAAGAAACAAGCTGTTTGTCTATGGCAGAGCAGAGGTGTATAATGGGATACATCCCCAAAACTGGTCTAAATGTTAAATTTGGTTTATGTTTTCTGTCATAAAAAGAACAGTTCTAATAATTGAGGTAGAAAAGTGTTTTGTTAAGAATATAATTGTTTGATGTTTCCAGGCCCAGAAACTGCTGCTCAGAGATGGAACTCTAGCTAACTTCACCATCCAGAGTCCGTCCACTCTGCCCACTATCACACTGGGACTACCAGCCAACGCAAGGGTAAACACTGAACTACAGCATAATGACTCATTTACGCTTTAATAATGATGTTATAGTAAGTGCTGTTACTTAAATTACTTAAGGATATATTTGCTAAGATGCAGTGACTGTACAGTGTAAAATTCAACTTGAAAAAGCTCACGTAACATCTTGTGACTTGAAAATCTCAATGAATTGTGAGAATGAATGAAATCTACACTCAGCTATATCCTGTTTTAAACGGGAAGTACATCAAATAAAGGAAGCATGGTGCTCTAAAAATGCTATTGCACTATGACACTGTGACTTATGAGTACTGTATATTTAAATTGCACTTAACTAAACAGTTTGTGTGATCACGTCACCTTGACAAAACTGGTTGATTTCTGTCAACGTACTGGTAAATATTCTATATATACTGTGTTAAATTCAGCTGTGATAAAACGTCAGATAGCATGTTGTTTGTAGCTGTAAAGTTGTTCAACTGTCTGTGTGCAGGCTGAAGGAGAGCTGTCCTCGCTGAAAGTTGGCCGGGTGCCTGTGGTCACAGCTGGAGGCTCGTCGGTCTTCCTCCCCCTGAGCAGAGAGGATCAGGCTGGGCAGCTGAATCCTCACCTGCCTGTCATCATCCTGGAGCCCTCTGGACTGGTACACACCCCACTACTTGCTGGTGAGGCGCACACACACACACACACACACACACACACACTGACACTTCTACTAAAGAGATGTACATGCACATGCACACTTGCAGCCAAAAGCTCATCAGTGTTTTCTGCAATTGATTGATATCTCAGACTAGGATTGTATGCACCTGAAACAATAAGTACACACAACCAACCGGTTACCGAATAGCCACAGATATATACATATACATTCATCAACTTCAAGGAAGCAGTGATTTCACAAGGTCTCTTGATTTTATTGTCTGAAATGTTGGAGCACCACCTAGTGGTTACATTTAGAATAATATATTTTTCTTCAATCGATTAGCATTTAATCTTCTCAAGCATTGTACTATTTAGACTCCTTTAATCCACTTCCACCTGTGCTCTTCATTTTCTTTTAGTTCAGTGGCTATAATATTTTAACAGCACATTATAAACAATTTATACATGTTATAGAATTAAAAGTAAACAATATTGTGAAATGAATTGTAGAAATGAAACACGTTAATTAAATCAGTTTATAAGGCAGCAGGAACAAGGTTGACACTGTTGTAGCTATGTGTTTGTGAGTAACTGTGTGTGTACAAACATGGAACTCAATATTTGTTGCTCTTCCTCTGACCAGTTCCAGGTCTAGACTCAGTCCCACTACAGTTTGCCCCCCAGTTAGATCACCTGACACCTGGAGGCGCTCAGACACACAAACCCCTGAGCAGGACACGCTCAGAGCCTCTCCCCCAGAGCCAGCGGACCCTTCACACACATCTCCTCCAACAACAGCACAACACACAACTATTGGAGAGGCTCAAACAGCAAACCCACCTGGGCAAGGTATGGAGAAGTGAAAGCACACACTCATCTGTATTCATGAAAAAGAGACTAGGGAGACTTGATTTTACTGCTAGTATGTATTCCACATAGATATACACAATACATGAAACTACACATTCGTAGCCATGCCTGCATCCCAGTTCACACTTATACAAAGGTTTGCACACAAACTGTTGAGTTTGGATCTGTACAACAGTGTCAATGAGGCAGTTTGTTCAGGGCTGCTGTGCCAGAAGAGACTAAACTTGTACCAAGGTGAACACTTCTTTACATTGATTGTGGGTATGATTTTAGACTGTCCGTGTTCAACTTTCTTTATCATCTGGTGGTGTGTTGAAAGTGGAGCTAAAGTCAACAAAAACAATTGAAGTGAAGTTGCTGTGTCGTGTGATACCAGATGTTGGTAGATGGAAGTGGAGGAGACATGTCACAGCATCCTCTGTCACACATTTGGCCCTGATTCAGTCTGGTAGGGGGCCAGTTGTGGACTGATGGCTGGCTAGTTTGGATATTCTCTGAATGTTTTTTGTGAGCTTGATGTTGGTGATGCAGAACTCGGTCTGGTCAGTGGTAACCGAAAATCTGTTAAGTTTTGCCTCTTGGTCATTTGAATTCATAAATACATTTTCTGATGCTGTAATTACTGGAATTCTGGCTTATGACATGTTTGCACAAGGTCATATTCAAAGCTGCATCCTGAAAAAGCTTTTTTTGAAACTATTTTGAAAACATGTTACAGCTCTTATATCGCAAATATGATTGCAAATTCACTCACGTTGGCTCCAGCTGCTCATATCAAGTCTTTCAGAAGGTTTACTTCCTGCCATGGCAGGTGACTGTCAACAGCTGATGGAAAACTTTACTTCACCTGCAGAAATTCTGTAGGCGTTCACAAATCATTTTGTTAGTTTGCATTTGTAAGACTGCTTTACCAAGCCACCGTGCAAATCCTTTGTTTCATATTTGTTTATGTATTTTTGCCAACTCAAATGTGTGCATGTGTACTTGCAGCTTATGTCTAAGTCCAGTGAGAAGCCCAGACTGCATCAGATCCCCTCTGAGGATATGGACTCAGAGGATGGTGGCGGAACGTCGCCCACAGAGCTAACCTATCAGAGCAGAGTGAGGGCAGAGTCACTAAGGGAGGCGGAGCCAACAGCATCCAAGAGCCAGGAAGACCAAATGAACCTGCAACATGCACTCATACTCAACCAGGTTGGAAAACATGTAATACTTATACACATGAGATACACATGAACACAGATAAGCAGATAGATAGATGAAATACAACCACTCACCTGTTCTTTACTTAACAGTCCTGTAGATGGCGTCCTAATACTATTACTTGCATGAATGTAGTTGGTGTTGCATGGTTTTGTGGTTAGACAATTACTTCAGCACATGATGACAGGGTGCATGTACTGTAGAATGAGCAATTAATCTTTAAGAAATCATTGATCGGACAAACCTTACGGGTCTGGATTAGGACTTTGTTGGAAGATGTGACACCTTACAGCAACAAAAATACAGTTCAATCCATCATTGAAGAAACAAAGGCTTTAGTGGTATTTTTGATGTTAGCTGTAGGAAATGAAATGATTAAATGCTCTTAGTAACTTGACTTTTAAGAAATAGATCAAAGTCAAAAATTACTTCCAGCTTCAAAGCAGTACACTTGATATTGACCGACCCAGACTGCTCTTGATGGTACAGGTCAGATCAGAGGGGCCAAATAAAACAGATTTTATTGACATTAAGCTGAAGGAAATTCTGTGACTTCCAGTGCTTTATAGCAGCCCAGAATACAAATCACTTGGTGAGCTTCAGCGGGATGTACAGCTGCATACCATATGTGTGACAAAAGAACTGAATATTGTGAGCACAGATATTCTCCTCGGTTTAGACTTTCTACTTTCCACCATTTCTGTTCTGCACTTTCCTCTCAAAAACTACATGCTGATGATATTTGCTTTGAATTATATCTATGAATTGACTGTGTTTCATCTTTATTATCCCCACTCCCTCTGTAGTCATTGCTATGGGAACAGCAGAAACAGCTGCAGCAGCTGCATCGACAGATGGAGACCCTGGCAGTACCCATGTTGCGTGGTAGCAGTGGGGTTGGTAGCGGGTTGGGTGTCCATCGCCCCCTGTCGCGTACACAGTCATCCCCAGCCTCCACCTCTCTCACTCTGCCTGAGAAACCTCTGAGCTTGGCCCCACAGGATACAAGCAGCAAACCACGCTTCACCACTGGTGAGTTAGACATGTTTATACAATATTGTAAGATGTATGTATGATCATTTTCTAAATAACATTTAAACAAATTGTGCTGATGTTTACAAAATAACAGCAACATGCCTTATTTGAATCAGACCTACATTGCATTCTCGTTGCCCACTCCCCCTAATAGTCAGGTCATGTATCCACTATAGTTGTCTAATAAATAAGCATGAAATGCCACCAGTAATAAAAATAAGAATATGTAGCCAACCTTAAGTGATATTCCATACACGTTTTGGCATCTAGCACCATGCTTTTAATTGCAATGGTAACATTTCATATTTAAGGAAAAATCTAAAATGTCCCCAGAAGGTCCGAATCATGAATAATCCAACAAGAAGAAGGTGTGTGAATAAAAATTACGTTAATGTCTAATGTGTAAAGTAACCTAATGTTACATTGCATTGGAAAGTATTAAATAAAAGTGACGATGAACTGTGGGAAATTGAAGTGAAGATCCGCCAAATGCCAAAAAATATGTAATGTAATTGTGTATGTAATTGTGTATGTAATTGTCAGACTAAAATCATCATCCAGATCCAAACGGACTAAATATTGAGAAAACATATTATAATTCACTGTTAGCGGTACTATTTTGGCTTGTAGTGTAAATTTACTGTATAATGTGCAAAATGATAAGATCACATTTTTTCCTCTGTGTGTGCTTGTGTATGCAGGCCTGGTGTATGATTCTCAGATGCTGAAGCACCAGTGCACATGTGGAGACAACAGCAGTCACCCAGAGCATGCTGGGAGGATACAGAGCATCTGGTCCAGACTACAGGAGAGAGGCCTGAGGGGACAGTGTGAGGTACGACAGGACACTCACACACAAGCACTGATTAGGCTAGTCTGGTATCAGTAAAGCTGTTGTTAACCTGCCTAGACACTGATTTTGTCTTCTTGTTGTTGTGTATGGTCACCAAATGGAATTTTAAATCATCCATTTCATTCTGATCTAACTTACAAAAGATATGTCTTTCTGAAATTAGAAAGTTCAGGTAGAGTTTCTGGCAGAATCTGTCTTTCTCTCTTCATTACATATTCTGCATTATCCATGTGCATATGATTCTGTTTGCAATATCAAATTCTCTGGGTTAGAAACTGGAGGTGTTTTGTCTTTTCCTATTGGGGTCGAGAATTCAAATGAAAATGTTCTGTACATACAGAGTATTCGAGGTCGTAAAGCCACGCTGGAGGAGCTGCAGTCAGTCCACACAGAGCGTCATGTGTTGCTCTACGGCACCAACCCACTCAACAGACTGAAACTGGATAACCGCAAACTGGCTGGTAAGCTACTCCTCAGACTGATGGATTTAATAATTCTGAGCCCAACCATGTCATTTTCAACTGATTTAATAATGTACATGCAAGACCTTACTTTTGAGAGTAAATATGATCGGGAACATGTATACCAAACAGTGTTCCAGATGTCCAGTCATTCTCAATAACACAACTAAAGCTATATCATAAAATTTTGTTTTACAACTCTGACAGAAATTGTGTACATATTTCTGTCCTTGAACTATGTTAATGAAGTTGGAAGGAAATTACAAACATGTGAAGGTTGTACATAACGTCATGAAAAATAGTTTTCTCATTCATCAATACTCTTGATACAATAGATTATGCTGGGTCAGCATATGGCTTTTCTTTTCATTAGCCATCTTGGCAAAACAGAGTCGTGTTGAAAGGAATAAGACATTAAAATGTAATTGAATAAATGTATAAATTTACAGAAATTGTGAAAATGTTTCTTATTTCTCAGGAATCCTCTCTCAAAGGATGTTTGTGATGTTACCATGTGGGGGTGTAGGGGTAAGAGAAAACACACACATACGCACACACACGCGCACACAAACACACACAACTCTATTTTTGATCATACTGTAATCTTCTAAAGCTCATAATGATAGTTATACAATACAACACAATCAGTGCGTTGATGAAAGACTATATTGTTTCAAAGAAAAGCAACAAAGTCAAGCAAGAGAAAATTACAACAAAGACAGGATATTAAAGAGGAAAAGAGAGTTGGCTTGGCCCAACGTTAGCATTTGCCTGACAGTCTGTGTCGGACCATGACAACTCAGACTAATGAGAACAACATGTCCATGACCAGGGATAAAAGAAATGCCTCAGATTTCATTGTCCGAGCCAGATGGACAGTAATGCCAGTTTGTGAACAAACAAAGGAAAGAAAAAACAGAATGGAAAGGAAAATTACCGACAGTATGCATCTGGCCTTGAAATGGGAGAGTGAAACTGACATTTTGACTGTTGAGTCACAGCTGAAGATTTGGACATCCCTGCTCTAGATAAAGTCTTTAGTTTCCTTTAAATGTCCCAGAGGGATTTTAGACATAGCTTCATACAGCAGATATTATAAATATTTCCATGCTGCTTTCTATTTGTCTGTTCTGTCATAAATTTTCCTTCATCATTTGTCTGTAGGTTGATAACGACACAACCTGGAATGAGTCACACACATCTACGGCATCACGCATGGCAGCAGGCAGCGTTGTAGAGCTGGCCTTCAGAGTGGCCAAAGGAGAGCTAAAGGTGAGTGTGAAAGAGCCAGAAGGAAGGGACACAAGGAGAGCCACAATATCAGAAAAGCATGGATGAAGTGGAGGAAGGGGATGCCACAATGCATTAAAAATGTTTCTGTTCGAGTATAGCTGTATTGTTATTACTGTCCTGATGGAAACAAAGACAAGAAGGAACCTCTGCCATGCAAAACTTGTATTGACTAAATGCAGACTAATCATCTCAGAAGATAGGAGTAGCAGTGCTTTTTGACTGGGTCATGAAAATTACATGTGCAACGTTATACCCATGCACACAGAGTCACTGCTTTTCAGGCACTGGGTCATGGGCCAAAAACAGCTTTGGGAACTCATTGTTATTCTGAAGTAATTCTGGAGTTTGTATCCACTGCCAGCCATGTTTTGTTCCTGTTTGTCAACTAAAAGGTCAGAAAGACACATCAAATTGGAAATGCATCCAGCAAAGAAACCTCACCCTGCCTTAAGGAACTACTATCCCACTTCAAAGATAAATGGTTTTCAGAAAAGAGTTTTCCGGTGGCCACATCATTGCAAAATTCTCTTCCTTTTCCTCTTCACAATGATTAAAAGTCTGGCATAAACATGAAATTGTTCTTTTTTTATTCTAAATGGTCAATGTAAAAATACAGTTGGCAGGAAGTATTTATAGCTGACAGCTTCAATCCAGTTTTACCCAAAACAAGACAAAAAGGACCATGTGAAACAAGGCAGGCAGGCAGAGAATGAAAAACAGTAAACACCACCCTAAGGCTCAGTCTATACTGAGCAGCGATCATACATAACCACACCACGACAGTAAGGCCACAGTACAACCGCCCCACTGTTGTTTTTAAGCTATACATGTCATAGGAAATGTATACAGGACAGGATAATAAGCATCTTGAATGGCTTCCATTGTCTTTACATTATAAGAAATGTAAGCGTTTGATGTTGTGTACTTAGAATTGTCTAACTGGGATAGTAAAGATGAAGTTGACTCCAATTCACTTCACTTTCTTTGAAATAGTACTAGTGTAGTACACTACACGAATTGCAATTATAAAATTGAAGAATATAACAGTAAGGAAAATGTACTCCACTGTAATCAAATCAGGAAACATTACTTGTTGTCTAGTGTTTATCTTTGTGCCTCAGACCAGTCAATCAGTTTCTAAATTACAGGTGTTGGATTTTGTGCTTAAGAAAGACTTCTTTTCATTTCTCAATGTCAAAACTTTATATAACTATAAAAGCCTTTAATATTTAAAGATTGTAGTTTCTACATTTGAAGTTTCTCATCAAGTGAAATACTGATTAATAAAATCTTCTTCACAGAACGGCTTCGCTGTAGTCAGACCGCCAGGGCATCACGCAGACCCCTCCAATCCAATGTAAGTTTGTGTGTGTGTGTGTGTGTGTGTGTGTGTGTGAAAGAGAGAGAGATTACATACTCAGCCTGACCATTGTGGATTTCCCTATCCTTGCTGCACTGTCAGCAGCTTCTCAGTAGAGGATATGTATGACATGATATAGAGAAAACACAGAGACAAAATAGGGAAGATTAATAGTTTTTCGTGTTTTTTGCATTCTGTGTTGTTTTTTGACTACCAATCTTTTTCTTATTTATCCTGAGAGCCTAAATCGTGTAGCTGTCATCGAGAACAGATGGGTGCAACGTGAAAACAACCTTTTTTTTGTTTTTTTTTTAATATACACCAACAGACACTACATACGGCTAAAGTCAGTGACACAGAGCCTTTCCAACATTCAGAAAACTGTCCATTACTCATTATACAGCTAAGCAAAAGAAGACATTAATTTTTTCTTTCCTCAGAAGTGTTGATTAACTTTTTCTTTTCTTCTGTCTGTGTCTGATAGGGGTTTCTGTTACTTCAATTCTGTGGCCATTGCCGCCAAGCAGCTCCAACACAAACTCAGTGTCAGCAAGATCCTCATCGTTGATTGGGTAAGACAACTTGTTAGCTCTGTCCTCATGCTGGTGTTTTCACTGTTGTTGTCTCACAACTGTAATAATCCCCTAATACTCTTTGTAGAGATAAAGCATGTCTGTGATACTCAATAGTGAATTTATGTCCTGTAGCATTACTTTCTATTATATTGAAATGTCTCCACTCATCCTGTTTCTAGGATGTCCACCATGGCAACGGCACCCAGGAAGTGTTTTACAGTGACCCTAGCATCCTCTACATCTCTCTTCATCGCTATGACGATGGAAATTTTTTCCCTGGCAGTGGGTCTCCAGCTGAGGTGGGTGATGATTAGAACCTGACAACTAAACACCATCTTTTTTATTGAAGCATGAATGATATGAAACATGTTTTTTCACTGTAGGTTGGTTCTGGAGCAGGTGAGGGCTTCAATGTGAATGTGGCCTGGACAGGAGGACTGGACCCACCAATGGGAGATGCTGAGTACCTTGCTGCATTCAGGTACAAGCAATTCATGCTGTCTTTTAACACTGCAAATCCAGTTAATAAGATAAGAGAGTGTGTCATATTAGGGGAAAAACCCAACGTTTAGTGTTGTTAAGTTTTTACTGCAGGGGTGAACACCACGCCATGTTGCTCCACAATCTCCTATAGGTGTTCAGTATGGTTCAGATCTGGTGAGTCCAAAAGATCGAGAATATGGTATGGTATACAGTAAATTGTGTGTCTTGTTTTAAGATATGCAATTGCCATATGTTGAAGTACATGCAATCATTAAGGTTTTCCACTTTTTTTCCCGTTTGATTTGTCACTCATTTCTTTGTTTGTGATTGTCAATTGACAGAATTGTATAGACACATTGTACAGATTACAGTATACTACCAGTTATCAGAAAAGAAGTTTAAAAAGCTTTTCTTGTGTATTGAATCCAATTGTGTGAAGTTGGTGCAGGGCATTCATGGAAACATGTAAATCTTCTGGGTTGTGTCTCTGATAGACAACAAAAAGTTTACAATGGCTGACTCATGCCTGTTTCACTTGATTTTTGTCTTAAATGGTAGCCTGCAAGTTGTATATAAGGACACAGCAGCTCTTTTTCATTAAGGATGGAGCAAAAAAAACTTTCCATGATCAGAGAGTGAACAAAAATAGATGTTTTCTTCCCGTTTCAACATGCTCTGAACATTAGCCCAATAAATATTGAAAGCAGATAGTTTATCTGTCTTTAATTCATGTCTTGGATGTGAAATCTATTGGATTAGACAACATTCAGCCCCAATAGTTTTGCCACCAGCTGTGTTCCAGTTTTAATTGATCAGGATAGGGATATTCATTGGAGCTTTAATCAGACAATTTCCCTCATTTCCTTTACACTGAGCCACAACAAACACACTTATGCTGAGCCTCTGATCAGCCTAACATTGCCTCTGACGTACTTCTTGCGTAATTAATAATCCTTGTCATTTGGACAGCATGTGTCTGGCACACCCTTTTTCCAATAACTTCAGATGCTTTACAGTAAACGGTCTCAAGGTCTTGTGTTTGACAGATCGCAGACCATTACTTCCTGCTTGTGGGTTGGATAATTGTGATCGGTGGGTGTTTGGCACCAATAAAGTTTCAATAGTGTGGGCTTTTTGGTTGTCTGGTGCATCTAACCCCAAGTTAACTGTGGCAACCGCACGGTTACTGGAAAAGGGGCACAGTAGCAAAGTCACAGACTTTGATTCATGCATATGTTTATATACAGTACTTGAGCACAAACACACAAGTTTAAACACTCAACAAAAAACGATCTTCACCATTGATCCACCTCAGTGTTTTTTAGCTCCTGTCATTATTGTGTACCTCCAGCAAAACAAAAGATCCATTACAATCAATATGAGATTTATTCAAACATTCCGGGAGTTTTAGATATCAAGAGGCAGAAACCCTTATGCTAAGGCAGCTGTCCTGCCATTTTAAGCATTTCTGAGCAAAACACTGATTCCCTGCAAGCATTTTGTAGCATGACCCTGACCTCTGACCTTCCTGTAGAGCTCGGCAGCAGAAAGACCGGTTTACCAATGGGAATGATTCAGAGCAAGGGGGGTTGCACACCCAGTGTTTTTGAGGAGGACCAGTTCACCTCCATTGGAGTGGCATGTCAGATTTTGCCGATGCTCAAAATTTACTTGCAAGCTGAGCAAGAGCGGTTAGATTAGATTACATCTCTCGGGGAATAGTCAAAGCATTTTGTTTTAAAGAGAAAACGTGTAATATTCATCTGGCTGATGGTGACAAATTCCTAAGTGGTCCTATACTCTAGTTATATATTGTCCTTTTGACAGTGATTGTACCTATCAGATGGACAGTTTTACTGGATTTAGTCTGAAAGCAATTATGGTCTCAGGTATCTTACAGTCTGAGGAAAGTAATAATGTTTGCAGATCCATCTGCTCATAATTTAGATTTAAATGTGTCCCTCCCTGTTTGTTCCTTATCATGAGAACTGGACAAAGTGGTGAGTGCAGAGGAAGAGGTAATGCTGGCTTCAGTGTCTTGTTTTTATGGTGAGGGACCTCCCTTAAGGTTTTTTTTTTTTTTCTACGTTTCTGTGTTCTCTATGTTGAGTACATCGAAGAGAGATGTTTGTACCTTCCAGAGCTCGATATCATGTTAAAATACGGAAACTTTTTTTTCGTTTGTTTGTTTTCAAATTTAAAAGAGAAAATGTTTTGACAAGTATTTAATGACAAAATTGAATTGAACCAGTCTCCAAAGTCATCAGATCTAGTGACAGCTGAGAGGGATGTGCCTCCTCCACTTCAATGGGAACGACAAAACTGATTCAAAGTATCATTTTTATTACATAATGCCAATCGTATGGCCCAGTTTTCAGATCTGGACCTAATAGAAGTTCTAAGTAATCCTCTGTTTGTTTCAATCTGCCTGGAGCCCCAGATGGTGAAAGTTCACCACATCAAGACTTTTCACATCATTGTCTGCTCAGTTATAGAAAATAATAATGATTTTAAGATGTGATGTGATCCCAGGTTCCAGATGAAATTTAAGCTGTATGCTATAGAGACTCAGACTTTACCAATGCGATCAAATAGAAAAACAGAATTGATGCCATTTATACATTCAAGACATAAGTAAGCATTTAGCACTTGTTGCCATCATTAGATGTATGACAGGAAAAGTGGTTCAACAGACATCAGTTAACTGATTTGTCATCATTTACTAGAACTATGTTGATGGTCGATAATCATTTTGAGTCTTTTTATGAAAAAAGTCAAAAGTTTCTGATTCCAGCTTCTTGAATGTGAATATTTTCTGTTTTCTTTACTCCTCTTTGATGGATACTGAATACCTAAAGGTTGTGGACAAAAAGAGACATTTGAGGAAGTATTCCTTGCCTTTGAGAAACATTGATCAACATTTTACAGGTCCAACAACTAGTCAGTCAGTCAAGAAATCAATCAAGAAATCAATCAACGGAGAAAATAATCATTAGTTGCAGTCCTGCATGCATCAAAGGTCGACTTGAAGGATTACATTGTCACCATTTTAACCACTGAGGCCACAAGGTCACAGTCCAGTTTAACTGTAATGCGCCATATAACATGCACTGTGTCAATGTCCTAGAGACCCAAAACATCAGCGGTCGTCAAACAAGACCTACTCTCATTTGGCATTTGGTCATTTTAAATAAATGCATGTTGTTGTCCAGAGCATAGCTGCAGCAAATGTGCAGAATATCTATGTATGTGCCCTGCATTTACTGAGAATAAAAACATGTAAATATTTTGTGCTTCTATGAAAATAATGTCTAATAATCATTGTGATTTGGCCTGTGGGTCCATATAAATTATCTTCAAGCTTTAATGGAGATGCACTCCACCTAAACAGCTCAAAAACAGCATTTTTCCTTTCATTCAGTCAAAATCTAAAAAGCCCCTCACCTCCCACCCACCACTTCCACACCATGCATCCGCTTTCTAATTAATAAAGTTTGCAAATGTTGAACAGTCAGTGGAAAAAAAAAACATGCAATGAACTGTATAAGCCATTTAATGGCATACATTTTATGAGTTAAAGTTTGTGAGTGCTTCCACTTCAGAGGGGAGCTTTGCTGCATTTGCACCTTGTCCTTCACCCTCAGCCATGTTTTTTTCCATCACCTCGACCCTCACCACCACCATCACCCGCCTACACACACACACACACACACACACACACACACACACACACACACACACAAACACATTCTCCCTCTGCCTCTCCTCCTTTGATTGATCTTTAATAAGGAGGCCCCTCCTCTCCTCCGCCCTCCCTCCTTTCCTCCATCTTTCCATTAGTTTGTCTGTAGTTTCTCTCTGGGGGGAGCCTGGCAGCTTTAATGGGTCTACAGGGGAGGTGGGGCTGGGTTTTGCGGTTAGGTGTGTGTATGTGTGGGGAGGAGTGAGGAGTGTGTACACGCTCTGCTTCATATCCACAAGACTATGATAAAGTTTTGTTTCAAGGATTGAAATTATTTAATGAAAAAAAAATCCCCACCAACAGGAAGATTATTTATTCATCATGCATCTGTAAATGTCTGTGTGCTGTATTTGTGTGTGTTGTGCGTTTGCGTGTATGTGCTGATACTGGAATGCGTTTTATGTGTTTTATCTCTGTGTGTCCTCATTTTTGTCCATGAGCTCATGTTGTCCATCTGCATGCAGTCATGACAGCAGTATGTGTTTGGATATGAGCGTGTGTGCCCAAATATGTGTGTGTGTATGTGTGTGTATATGAACAGGAGGGAGGGAGGTCTCAAAGTCCCCAGGCAGAATAATGAAGGTAAATGGATCCCAGATGGACTGTTTTTCCTCTTTTCTCTGTGTTGTCAATGACGTGAGGAGAGTGACAAGCCTCTAATGGGAAACAGACTCACACACTCAGGCTTTGAACTCCGCCGACATCATCGAGCCGCAGCGTTGAGCCTCTGTCCGCCTTGGGACAGCACTGCTCTCTTCCTGACAACAATAGCATTAAGGAAATCTTCATTTGTTTGAAGTCCACACATAACACGGAGCAGCTATAAGAGCTGACAAAACAATATGACTTTGTCAAGCCGACTTGTCTTACTGGAGGCTGTGCAGCTTCTCCAGCAGAGAAACAATAGTCCTTTGTTAGCTCTGTTTGAGCTGTGAGTCTGGGATCAGCAAACCTTGGTTTTACTTGTCACGTTAACAACTTCTTTAGATTTGATCATAAATACGTGTCATCACAAGGAGACTGCTCAGTTTGATTTGAAACTGCTACATTTCACTGATGGTCTTCATGAGCAAAGTGGTGAAATAAATCTAAGTTGAAGTCCGTCCATCAGCAACTTTAAATAAACTGAGATGTGGGCTACAACTGGTTGTGAATTTATAATATGATTGTTTGGTCAGTGTGCTTCTTTTAAAGTGTACTTTCCTCTTTCCTCTTACTTTCTATCTTGTTCAACACAAGCAGTGATTTAACCTCGCTGTTTTAACACCAAGCGACTTACTACATGCCAAACCCAACTCTTCTCATTGCTGATGTCAGTACAGCAATATTAACAGTAGTTTTTTTTCAGTTTAACATTAGTAAGTGTTGCTTTTTGACAGTTGCTGCAAGTTTAGAAGCATTTACCGCAGAGTTTCCTCTTTTATAGCTCTCAAAAAGTTGGTCAAAACTACGTATGTGGTAGAATAGTGTTGATTTTTAGAGTCTCAGAGTCCAGATTTCACAAGTAATGATGGAGACTTGTATAGGAACTCTCTCTTCCTTTGACTAAATGACCAGTTTCCTCTCCTTCTGTTCTCTGAGTTGAAGCATATAATTAAGGCTAAAATGTGCACATATCAGAAAAAACTACAACACACATCATTTAAATTGTTGGATTTTGTTTGCCCCCCGGCAGTGTGTGTCTGACCTTTTCGGTGTGTTGTTATAAAACAATGGGTGCATGTTACAGCCAGGAGATCACACAAACCTTCAGTAGAACAAACGCAGCAGGCTTTTCATTGGAATCATTGGTTAAATGAAGAAATAACTAAAAATCACACACTGGTGTTTTCCTTTAACCAGTGTTGTGTAATGTATGACTTGTGTCAGCCTCTGTTGGCAACTAGAAGGAACTGCAACAGCACAGTGAAGTGACAGTGGCCTGTGTGATTGTGTCTTGACAGGTCTGTGGTGATGCCCATCGCCCAGGAGTTTTCTCCGGACGTTGTTCTGGTGTCGGCTGGGTTTGATGCCGCTGAGGGAAACCCCGCTCCTCTGGGAGGGTACAAGGTCTCCGCCAAATGTAAGCACAGTGCTCTACCACAGACTGCACCGTCTCCTCCACTCTTTACCTCATAGTCTTGTTTTTAGCAAGGGATACCAGTAAGAACTTTATGGTCCTGTGGGTATTTAGAGATATTAATAGATTATTACAGCTCATGTCAAGCTTGGACTGAGGAGCAGCAGTTGTGCCCTCTGCTGTAGATCCCTGCATCACTGATGTAACCATAATTATAGTAATTAGTTGTCGGTATGTTTCTGTGGGAGGCTCTACAAGGTAAAAATATACGTTTGTTTTCATAGAATATTGGAAATTCTAACGTAACTAATTTTCTTAAGTCTTACAGTAAGAGGTCTTATGATTGCTAAGCTTTAATGTCATTGTTCACACAAGATGTTAATGTGTGTGTGTGTCTGTGTGTGTGTGTGTGTGTGTGTGTGTCCACCACAGGTTTCAGCTTCCTGACCTGCCAGCTCATGTCTCTAGCAGGAGGTCGTGTGGTTTTGGCCCTTGAGGGAGGTCACGACCTTACAGCTATCTGTGATGCTTCTGAAGCCTGTGTCAGTGCACTCCTGGGCATACAGGTAAGGCATGCTGGGTAATGTAGTTTTTGTTAACATGTCTGTTTTGTGTGTGGATTTTGAATGTATGGGAAAGTCATGACAAATTATCAGTGAAATTTAGAGATGTAATTTGTTATTTTCTCCTTTTTATATTTCTCAACTAAAAATGAAAGAAGTACAAAAAAAAGGTCATCGAAACACTTAATTATGGAATACATAGTTAAGTGTTATACGACCTGCTGTAGAAAGTATGGATTATTACATTCACATACGTGTATGGACTCATCTGTCCTTGTTTTTACCTGGACAATAATTGAAGTATTTTTATTGTTTTGCTGTGGATATAATATTGATCCTGATGACAATGAAATGCTGAATGTCTTTTATTATATCTCTTTAGTCACTTCTTAATTAAATATGTAGCCATTGAAAAGATGCCAGAATAAGACTAGGCTGATTGTCCCATGGTTGTATCTCTGTTCTGTAGGACCCACTGTCAGAAGAAGTTCTGCTCCAGAAGCCCAATGCTAACGCAGTCCGCTCCCTGCAGACTGTCATACAGTTACAAAGTAAGCAGCACACATTTTTGTAGTTATTTTGGCACTTATTTATTTCTTCATGTAACCCTGCTGAAATCAAAAACACCAGACAGGTCAGTGTGGTGTTGCCAGATTACAGTTATAGTAACCTGTATGTATGTGGCTGTTGCAGGTCAGTACTGGCAGAGTTTGAAGGCCTACAGCGGATCAGTGGGTCTGTCCTACCTAGCTGCTCAGAGAAGAGACTGCGAGGAAACAGATGCTGTCAATGCTTTGGCCTCACTCTCTGTGGGAGTTCTTTCCAACAAGAGGTACACACACACACACACATTTTCATGCCTGACATTGACACTTACTCTCCCAGCTCTCCGCTCACATCTGTTTCTCACCCTCTCCCCCAGCATCCCTGACGAGCCAATGGAGCATGACAGTGACTCCATGTAGAAGAATCTGACCAATCACCTCACAGAACTCACAATCAGGATTTGGGCTGCACCTGAAGCCTCAGATCTCCTGCGCTGTCACATGACCAATGAAGGGGACGTGTTTGTAATGCCACTGAGCCCCGCCCATCTGCCTTAGACACACACATGCACATCCAGCGACACACCATGCTGAACCTCCTCAGACCTGCCGCATGTGCACCTCAATGCTGGTCACCACTCAGCTGAAGCCAGCAGCACTACCTGCAACTGAGAAACCTTCTGAAACCTCACCAAAGAGCAATACCAGAAGATTTGTAATCGACTTTTCATGTCTGCTGACTGACAGTGGATTTTGTGTGTGTTGTTGGAGGCCTAGTACCACAGCTCTGTGACCACAAACCTTAAAAGAACAGACAGAATTCAGAGTGTAGCTCTGATTCTTCTCAAAGCACTATGTACCAGCAGCTGTTTTGTTGCCTTAACTTTGCCTTAATGTAACGACCAACATCAGGTTTCAGATGGAGACTTTGGATTATAAATCCCTTTCTCTTCTGCCACTTTGAGGCAAAAGTAGACCAAATGGGATGCAAATGGCAGAATGAACCGATGACATCAGGTAAAAGCATATTTATGCATACAGCTGATGGATAAAATGCAAAAATTTCAACAAGAGGAAGTGGCCACAACACAGAGAGGAAGAATATGGAGAGTGTCTGATTTAATGATGTCATTACACACAGTTTAACCACTAGAGAAGACAACAAAGAACTGGAGTGAGAGAGAGAAAATGAAGACACAAAATGGACAACTGTGGGTTTGTAGAAACAAAGAAGAGGCAAAAGTCCTTGTTGTTTTATTGCACTGTTCATTCCATAATGTGAACCATAAGAAATTCCAAAGCTCTGGGAAAAATCCAACTCCTCTCTGTAGGTTATTTAATAGTTTTTTGATGATCTGGATGATGTTTCTTATACATTTCCCACTCTTCTTCTGAGATGTCTTATGAAGTCTCTGACTCACTATAAGGACACGTATCGGCCGAAATATTGACGAGTCAGATTTCCTATGAAGTTAATCTGCAAAGTAGGCAAGAATTTAAAAGCAGGATATTTTTCACTGCTGTTCAGTGTCTTAAATGCACACACGTACACATACACATACCTATACACACATGTACAAAGCAATGATGAACTTTTGATGTACCACTAGTATTGAATACTGTATCATATTGTTTATATTAGAGACTAAAGGAGGAGCGTTCATTCCACCGTGGCACCACTGAGGACCATTGTATTGTTCTTATAGTAGCAATAATGTTAATGCACTTAATGGACATCACCCAAAGAAAACTGCCTTAAATTAGCCTGCACTTGGCAACTGTATGGAAGCAACACAAGGGACCAGTATGGATACTGCTCTTACAGCGACGCTACTTTGAGAAAACAACGTTTGAACCTGTGGATTTAGGTCCACATATATGCAGACTTTTGTATATTGTTTGTTTTGATGGTGTGTACAGTGACCTGGCTTGGTTTGGATGCTGTTTCTAGGAGTGACAGGCTTTATCACAGTCTAATTAAGAAAAACTAAGGTATTATCTTTTGTGAACTTGAGTGTTTTTCCGCAGTAGCAGCTCTTCTTGTCATGTTACAGTCAAACTAGACAGTGCCACGCTAAACTTGTCAGTCCATCATCCGAGCTGATGTTTGAAGTCGAGGTCATGTTGCTCGTTCATTTAAAGAATTTCCTGACTGCCCTGTTATACGAGCACGTAAGCGTTCTGCATTCCAGAGGGAAAAATAACAGGATTGTGTTTCTTAGTTTGGAGGTGTAGCAAAATACAGCTAGTTGATGTGCATTTTTCATGCACACAAGGTTTGATCTGTTTAGACTTTTGATGACCAATACTAATGTTTTTAGAGTAAAGCTGCAGATAGTCAATGTAAATGTTTAAATTTGTGGCCAGACTTATTTTATTTAGGGTGTTAAAGCTACTTCAAAGCACTAGACACTAAAACTGAGGCTAATGAAATTCAGATTTGACTAGTTAGTTGCTTTTACATGGCATTGTCTGAGAATTGTTGCTTGAGAGCTTTCCTTTGAGAATATACATCCATGATTGGATTTAAAGCAGCACAATCTGATTATTCAGCTCTTCTGAGCAACGATTTGATAAAAGAGAGACTTAAATTGCAGCGTTTGTAAAATCTAGATGAATACAATCTGCACAACGAGTTACTATGACCAATGGAAGGAAGTATTTTCAGTCCAGCGTTCAGGTTGGAAAGTGTGTGAGTGCTGAGTTTGCTTTAGTCAGACCCTGGGCATCGTCGGCCCAACAGAAGGCCTCAGAGCTTTGATGACGAATAAGAGGACCGTGGGAACCAAAAGTGAAGATTTTGCCATCGCATCGCTGTTGCCCTACTGCTTCATCCCAGTAGGAACTATTAAATAGGTGTTCCATAATGGGTGCAACTGTAAAGTGTGTCATTGATTTAGCTTTGTTCATAGTGTTTTTAACAGCAAGTGACGGCATTTAAACAATGCTGTGTCTCTCTTATACACCGTGCCCAGCGGGTGCATGCGGTGTCTATGAAGTAAATGTTGTCTGAGTTTATGTGTGAGGGTGAGAGGGAGAATGTTAGTGATTGCATGTGCTTTGTTAATGCATCTGTACGTGTTAGAGTGTGTGTTTGTCCGTCAGATACTGTAAATGACCTCTCCTGTATTATATTCCCAGTGGCTGTTTTTTTTAGTCTTATGTAGAGGCCAGTACTGCCTCAACTCTTAATTCCCTTTATTACTGATGTCATTTGTAACTTCTTCTTAAAGAAAGACACTGTAAATAGAAACTCCAAGACCAAAATACACATGACACATATGTGCCTTGACACATTCAGTAGTATGTGTATTGGTAACGCTTAACTAACTGGACTTACAGTAACTATATCTATAAACATGACATTGAAATCTTTGTTTCATGCTATTCTTTATTATTTACCTACATGTGTTATCACATTTCCTACCATGTGTCTGTATAGAAAGATTGTCTATTTTGTACTGTTATTTTTGTCTTTTCCTCTTGATTAAAGAAATAATTTCCAAGGAAAAGACTCTTGCTGTCCAAACCATCATCATATAAAAGCTGTTGTTTGCAGATAACGTGTGCATGTATAACAATGACTATTTGTTAGTGATTTAAGTCAATTTAGTGCAAAGAAAAGCTTAATTGAAAAATAAATGTTATATGCTTCTGAAAGGTTATGTCAACAGACCTCAAAAAGATAGCAGCATCTATATGAAAAAGCCAAGGTCACTAAAAGTTACTAGGTGGGATTTACAGATATGTAATTGAGCTAACTACCAAGCTAGCATGTTTTGTAAAGTCAGTTGCATGCATGCCAATAATAATTAAAAAAGATAAGAGCTTAAACTTGAGATAAAATTATTCTTTAAAGTACCACTGACGACAAGCCACCTAGAAACATTTGAGTGTAGCTTGAGTAACAGCCGCCATCTTAGCAAAAGCTAACATGCTAATTTTAGTTTTTTGACACTTTTAGGCATCAGATTTATAATAATGCCAGCTATTGCAAACTACTGGGGAAACACATCAAGGCATTGACTTAATATGGAACAACTGGTGACTCCAAACTGCAAATTAAAATGTTTAGCTACAGTGTTGTTTTTAGCTAGCTAATGCTGTTTATGTCATGTTATTACTTTTCTGACTTTGAAATCGTTTGGTTATCTACAAAACGTACTTAAACGTAGCTTTAGGACAGACTCAAAACAAACTCAAACAAATAAGGATGTCAGCCTCAGCCATCATTCAAAACCTTGATTTGTTATATTGTGTATTGTAGTACACGTGGTTCTAATTAGGGCTGTCGCTAACGACTAATTTCCAAACGTGTAAATGGAAGTTTTAACTAGAAAAATAAAACAGTCAAAATTTAACACAAATTAATTTATAACATTAAGCACTGTCTGAAAAAGTATTACATGTTACATCCAACATGCAGCTAACAACCAGCATTGTTAGCATCGGTAACAATTGCTTGTTTTCATAATAATACATTGAACTAACTACTATTTCTGACGCTGATTAGCGAATGTAGCAATGTTTTAATGCCCAGTCATATAGTTGCATATTATTATAGGACCGCTGTAATCAGAGATCGCCTAGTTCATAAACGTCCTATCTTTTCTGTGAATGGTTGACGTAACAAGTGATGGCTTCAAGTGAGATCACTCAGACTCCTTGTTATAGTGTTTTGGTTTTTTTTTTTGGTTTTTTTACATCATTATTTACCTTGTTACTTTTTTTTACCTTATGTGAGCACTTGGGTACATTTCTGTCAATCAGACTGCTTGTCTTGAAATGATGTGAAGACATACACATTTACCATCGATTCTCTGTGACATTAACGCAGCATTGATCCCAGCCGTGTGGTCTGCTGGTGATACCTGTTCATCCATTTAGACCAGTCACCGGTTTTAAAATTGGATCCACAGAACAAGCAAACCTCTGCACTTCATCCGAGATTAAACTGAGGCTTGACAGAGATGTACTGGTTAAAAGATGGAAATAAAACTTGATTGCACTAAAACAACATAGTCTATGCTGCACACTATATTGATCAAAACTTTTGAGCCACGCAACAGCGCTTCAGCACAGCACCTCATTAAATAGCCTTCCCCATAAAACATCTACTCAAACTGATAAAAAAGTTACAGTAACTTTAAGAACAGGGGTTTAAGATTCTTTAACTGAAATCAAAAACGCTCCTACAGAGTCGCAGTTCGCTTGCTCAGTTAGACCTCACCTCAGGGCCGCGTGGGTGTGATCTCCCTTGCCCTGCCGTTAGCTTTGTCGCACCAGTTAACTCCAGACAATTGACACCTTTATCTTTCTCATTTGCACAGCTCGCTGACATCAAGTCTTTTCCATTACAAATCCAACCCGAGCGGACCTGAGCGCGGTCACCAGAACTAGGGACACCCCCTTGTTTGGGTGTGAGCGGAGCCTTTTTCCACCAGTTGCACCAGTGTTTTGCATGTTTTTGCATGAGCATTTAACGAAGCTGACATTAACTCAAGCCATTTCTCAGAGTGTGCTGGTTTGATGTAGAGGGACAGATGAACAGAGCGCCGGTTAAGTCAATGTAAAGTTAGAACCAAAACTTTACGTGTGACTGTACTCGTGTTGAAGCCGCAAAAAAACAAGGGAGGCGGGTGGCTATGTCAACCGTGCCAGCAGACTGAAGAGAGCATTGTTGTTCTTTTATATGAGCTCTCATAAGAGTTTTGCATTCTTTTTCACCCTTTAGCAAACCATGAAAAAACGGCCAACACTGATCAATGCAGTCGTGTCATTCTGCTTTTCCCAGTTGCAGCGTTACTCTAACCTCGTGTGAAAGCTTTAGCGATTGAACTCTTGCGAGCAGTCAGGGTACACAACAGTTAACCTGCAGGCCACTGTAAGCGTAGCTGAAAAAGATCAAGCTAAAACTTAGAATCCAGGTCCAAACAGGCTATAAATATTCCCGGAGCCCTTAATTGCACATTAACGTGTGCTTTGCGGAGGAATTAACTGTTCCTGACTGACCAGGCGAAGGCACACAGACCTCATTAAAAACAACAACCAAAGGAGAAAAAAAAAAGACCGGGGGAAGGAGGAAGTCAAGGAAAACAAGAGAGACAGTTTAACAAGAGAGACAGGAGACACAGAGGGTGTGGTGCCAGTATAAATCCTTGCACCGTTCATCATCCGGTTTAACCAGAACAACAAGAAATCTCGTGAACAGTTTGAGGACAGCTTTTATTTTTAAGAAAAATAATGATGTGCTGCACGTATCATACATCTAGTTCTCCGGGGCTTTTCCTGCTTGTGATATTCATATCACAAGACGGTAATACTGTATCAGTGTCAGTTATTTTTTTTTTCCGTAAAGCACCACATACTGTACATACTTCAAGTAAATGCTCCTCTCTGTCTGTAAACTGGTGTACAACAGACAAAGACATTAATCACCGTCCGGGTCGGAAGTCTGGCTTCAACTGCATGACAGATAGTCGGGAACACAAATTGGGAACACGAATCCAACCTGTGTTGTCCGTTTCCTTGTGGTAAATGACACGTCTTTGTTGGTTGAGTTGGTTCAGAGAAAAGCCATCTTTCCCCATGTCAGTCCGCATCCTGATCAATATTCCTATACGGTCCTTTTCTCCAGAGCTGAGGTACCTAAAAAGTTCCATTTGCATCAGAGTCCAATAGAAAAGCAGAAATGAAGCACGGAGCAGATGTGCAGGGAGGATCACAGTCACTTGGTTCAGCAGCTGGGAAGACAAAGAGGCAGGCATGTTACTGTGGTATCCACTTGTATTCATTAAAGGGTATCTAGGGGCCTTATTGAACATATTTTAATATATTCGTCATTGGATTTAGGATTGTTTTTTTTTTTTTTTAATTTCTTTGATTTTGTATTCAGGAGAAATTGCTCCCCAACAACATGGTAATCAAGAGACCATATTCACACGGCTGCCATTTTCCTACGACATCATGGTCAGGGTAGGAAGCTCAGATGTCATAATGCCATCTTCAAGGTTTCAAGTCGCATACACGTACAAAATCTGACATGTTGTTATCATTTCACTGCTTCCTGATTGACCAGCAACTGAAAAGATACGGATCGTGAAAATCCGGACGGTCATCGGGCTGTGTTTCACGCTAGAATGACATATTTGACAGCCCATTAGGTTCTGTAAGGCAAGAAATAACAGCTAGCTAACGTTAGCATTCAGCCACTTCCCAGCTAACGTAACCATTCAAGAATGTTACAGGATACAATAGAAAAGGCTGAAATAATTCTAAAATAAACCAAAAAAACAAACAAGCATTTATTTAAGCCTGGATGTGAGACACACTGGATGTAATGAAGAGTTAATGTTAGCTATAAACTGGTTGACGGCTAACATTAGCTGCCTGTTTTACCTTGAAATACAGTCCTGATGTCCCCCAGTTGGCAAGTGAAAAAATTGATAACAATTTGACAAAGTCCTTACGTTTACACGGCTTACAATCTGAAACACAGCAGCATTACATCATACCCAGCATTCCCAGCTTTCAAGCTTCCCACCCTGATGGTGTTTGCAGCAGAAAATGGCCGTCGTGCGAACGTGGCCCACGGCGCCAAAAGAGACAAAAGCACTTATTTTAGTTAACTAGTTTCAACAATGGAAGAAATGAGATACATGTGTATTTTTGATCAAAGCATCCTAACATCAATAGATCAATATGAATACAACTTAATTTAAATGACATAATACAAGGAGATGCGTGGGCTGAGAGGTTAATAAATGCACCTCAGCCAATTACCACACATCACCACTGTCTGATACCAATAAGAAGCTGTCATACTGACTGAGTATTCAGACAAATGCCGTATGAATTTAATGTGTGCTTAAAAAATAATCTGCCTGATTTTTAGGCCCGGCCGCTCAAACTTCAAATACAAAACACACAGGGGCTGCTTTTCTCTTTTGGCCCCAATCTGAATTCTTTTTAAATGTCAAGTGTCTTCTAACATGTCAGCGAAGGTTAGCCTTGTGAGACCACACTGTGCTGACTGTGGGGCTCAGTAAAATACTTAATAAGTCTTCATGGTAGCTGGAAACATTAGCTACCTCCCTGGGACACTCTAATGATAGGTTGCTGGGCTTCATGTGTATTGGCAGTGAAGGCAGAAGCGGTTTGTCATGGATATGTATCGAATACAGATAGCCTGTCATCCTTCATCTCTTTAACAGTCTGGTTGTTTATGTGACACGAACGCTAAACCTCGCAGGTGATGCTGGTTTGCATTGCATTAGATCTCTTTTATGCAAGGAAATGCAATGCGGTGGTAGGACACATTTTTCAATGACCTTCATTAATGAATCGTAAATCAGCGATCGATTAAGCTTAAGTTCGTGGTTACTCCTCTGATGAACACAACAATGCTTTATAACCATTTATGAAGCAATCGTTTATTTTTAAGCTGCAACTGATGTTTATAATACTTGTGACTTAATATTGCAATTTATCCACTGACATTTGGATGACTGTTATTATGTTGCAACTGTTGTTTACAAAGCTTTACAACTGCTTAATAAATGAAAAAACAGATTTCATCCTTTGTTAACAGTTAGATAACTATTAACTAATGTTTGATTAACTATAAATGTACAATTTATTAATGATTGTTATAATCAAACACAAACCTGACTTTTTATCTTTTTTTTTTGCCGTGCAAAATGTGGTAATTAAGAATAGTCACTTTTAAAGACAATGGCACTGTTTCTCAACCAAAGACACGGGGGAGGCGTGCATTTTTGTGCGTGTACGGCTGCACCTATGCATGCGTGCACGTTTGTGTGTGTATAAATCAGCTCTCACCTCCTCCATCACTTCCAGTGGTTTATGGGAGCCCAGCGGGGAGCCACATCAGCCTCCCCTTTGATGGTGACACACATGATTCATGGCTTTTAGAGACCGTTTGTTTTCATTACGCCTCCTCGTCAGCGCGCTGTAGCTGCATCACGGCTTCGTGCAACGCAAGCAAGTTTGGGCCAGAACGAGAGGAAAGAATTTCAAGAGGAGAGTTTTTTTGGCACTGGAAGAAACAAAGGGGCTTGGTTTGGGTATAAAGAGGAGAAACTTTAGTCAGGACGACGGCTGCCCACGGCTCCTTTTTCCAACGTCGCTTGGGTTCAGAGGTGGTCAGGGATTCATAACATGTCAGGATCTTGGAAAAGTAGGAATGGAGCGGGTTTGGAAAAGTCAAAGGTCCAATCTGTCATGAAACATCCATTTTTTGTCTTTCCAGTTCTGACTTTCCTCCAGTCCCTCCGTCTGCATTCTCTTGTTGTTGCTCTTTATACATTTTACAAGACTTTGTTACACGTGCAAGCCGAAGGCATGAAGTGAAGTTTAAATGTGGCTCAAAGTATGCATGGTGATGGCGATAGTAATGATGATGATGATGATGATGATGATGATGGCCATTAAGGTGATAAAATCAAGGGTGTTGCAGAGGTTGAAACCAGAGGTCAAACTTGAGAACCTGAGAGAGCTGATGGGGCAGAAGGCTCCATGTGGTCTGTCATTTAGGACAGGGCGTCCTCCATCATCAGACTGTTGAATGAATACTGAATGATGTCCAGCTGTTTTTGTCTCTCACCTGTCCTGTCCTTCTTTGTCATCTATGTACGCAGAGTGCAAATGTCTAGGAATCATACACTGAACACACTTTCCCTGTTCTAATACTTAAATGTTGCTTTTAACAAGCAAAACAATAGAATCACAAGAGTCCATAGTTACATCTGATATGTTGCTTGACAGCAAGAAAAGCTTTTCATGAGGGGATAGTGGCTTAAAATAAGCTGTGTAAATGCTCATAAAAAACTAAAAACCTTTTCTATTCATAGTCTTTTCATCAGCATTGTGGCAAGCAGATTGATCTAAGCTGGGGTGTGAAATAGTGTCCACAATGAGCAGACGTCTCCTCAGCCCTCCGTGTCTTGTAAGAGTATGTCCCTCTCATGAGGAGTTATCTTCCGTATTAGGTCGACAATCAAAAGACAAACCTCGCTTTCAGTTTGGTTTAGTGTCCAGCAGACATGGTAGACCAAGCTCCCTCCATCCTCCAGACAGAGAAGGCATAGCTCAGTCTCTCATGGGCCAGGTAGTTACATCCAGCCAGCTTAGTGTCCATGTCATCGCTCTGCAGAACCTGGTACAGAAAGTCAATGTAGCGCGATGCCAACTTCAAGGTCTGGATCTTGCTCAGTTTGTCAGAAGGGAGCGTTGGGATTATCTTACGCAATGAGGCAAAGGCGTCGTTGAGAGATTGCGTTCGCTGGCGCTCCCGGATGTTGGCAATGACCCGCTGGCCGTGTGGGTCCTCGAGGGGGGAGAGACCTCCAGGACTAGGACCGGGGACAGGAGAAAGGGACGGGCCCGAAGAAGGCAGCCGATGCTGAGGACTCCTTTTGAGTCTTTTGGGTCCTGTCGGGGTGTGGATCTGGATGTCGTCCCCTGGCTTTACCTTGCCATCGTCTGCTGATGTGGTGGGAGAAACTGTTGTAACCTGATCCTCCATCTGTGAGCCCATCTGCCGTTTATGCCCGGTGACCCCTGGTGTTGCTACAACGACCGGACAGGCGTTAGAGCGTTGTCGTCCCGTGTTCTCCTTGCTGGAAAGCACCCCTCCCTTGGAGTGGTCATCGTTAGACTGCTCCTCCTCTCTCATGCTTGGCCACGTTTTTTTCTTCTGTCTTCTCTCTCCTTTATGTGTTTCCTTCACTCCGTTTGAATATCTCCAGTGCTTCTCTCTCTCTGTCAATATGTCTCTCTCCTCTCCCACTCTGCTTCTTTCGCGCAGTTTTCCTCTCTTCTGTTTGTCTTCAGACACTCCCTCTGTTACGCTCTGGGTTTCTCCGGAACTCTGCTGTGTTGTTCTTCTTCCCTAACAGTTGTGAGATCTACACTTTGTCACATCCAAACATACCAAGCCAAAATAGGCGAGTAATCAGCAGTCAGTTTAGGATTGCCACAGTGCTCTTCATCCACAGATGAGGAAACCTGCCAATGATCTCTGCCCAGTCTCCAGTCTGAGTGTACACTGCATCGGCAAACCGAACTGTTCTCATGTCCCGCTTCTGTAGCTGCATGTGAAACAACAGCAACCTGAATCTGACTTTTTAAAGGGAGGGAACCATGAAACTTTCAGCTGCCCACCCATTTAACTCACTTATTGGTCCGCAGGACGTTTTTTTTGGACAGCTGAGCTTAAAACAACAGGAAGAATGAATCTTAAGCGATTGGTCCGATCAAAGGGACGAGGCGGAGACAAAGGTGTGTCGTACAGCCAACCAACTTGAACCGTTGTGACGTTTGCCTCTTGTCATAGAAGTTGCCCAAGTTTATAGGTTCCAGATTTCCTCCAAAGCAAGTCCTACCATCCCCCCTCTTGCTGCTTGGTTCTTCATCCCCCCCTTCCTCTCGCTCCACAAATCAGCACCATCAGCCGTTGCTTTCAATATAGTTCAGAGAAGAGCAAGAAGAAAAAAACTCCAAAGGAAGCTCCACAAATGTTTTTGTTTACGGTTTGAGAGTTAGTCGAGATTTTTTTTTTAGCCACATGGCCTGTCTGCTCTGTAAACTGAGAAATTTGATAATTTTTTAACACAACACATTCCAGGCAGATGGAGTAATGGTCAGAGACTTAGGTAATCATTCTCTCCTTCTTTGTTTTTTTTTTGCTGGGTAAAACTGTTACAATTGTGACAGGCCTGCATTCATTCAAGATGAAGATGAAGTGAAATTACTGGAACCTAACAATATGATAAAACAGAAATTACAGTAACATTGCTGTAACATCACATTACATCACATCACTGAAATTACAATCATAAAATAAATTACACATTCATTCACAAACATTCATTTCACGTAATGCAATATAACAGGGATTACTGCAACTTGAAACATAACATAAAATAGTTACATAAAAGAGATTACTGTAATATTACTGTAACATAATGTTATCATAACACAATTCAACATAACAGGAATGACTATAACATTGCTGTAACCTAATGTAACATAACATAATATGACACAACATTAACATGAAAAAATACTGTAACATTCAGTTAACATAGCATAACGCAACATTACAGAAATTACTGATACATTACTGTAACATAATGTGACCATAACTAAACATAACAGAAACTACTGTAACACAACATTACTGAAATTAACATCATATATTACTGTAACATTCCTTTATCATATCATATCATAACATAACATGAAATAAAATATCACAAAATATATTGCTGTCACAGTCCTTTAACATAACCATAATTAAAATAACATTACATTACATTACACACATAGATTACGGTAACAATCCTATATCATAACAGAACATTACATAACATTACATAATATAACTTATCATTAGACAACATATATTACTGAAAAAATCCTTTATCATAAAAAAGCAACATAACATAAGAGTTCACAACATATATTAATGTAACAGTTCTTTATCATAACATAACATAACATAACATAACATAACATAACATGAAATAAAATAGCATAAAATATATTGCTGTAACAGTCCTTTAACATAAGTAAAACAACATTGCATTACACTACATTACACAACATATATTACGACAACAATCCTCTACCATAACATAACATAACATAACATAACATAACATAACATAACATAACATAACATAACATGCATCTGAAGCATAACATAACAACATACGAGTACACACATATAGTTCTGTAACAGTCCTTTAACATAACATAGCATAACATAACATAACATAACATAACATAACATAACATAACATAACATAATATACTGAAACAAGAGATTTCTTGAATAAGTAATTGAAAATATTGAAAATATTCCAAGAAAAAGCACCTTTTATCAGAATAGAGTTCTTCTTGTTTGTGAAACAACAGAGACAGTGTGTTTTATTTAACTAGCAGTGACTTGGCTGTTGGATCGCAGCACAGACCTGAAGGGAGGAAGGAGCTGGCATTCAGTCAGCACTGCAGCACTGTGCTCTAATCACAGCATAAAGGAAATAGTGAGTGGATCAGGGAGAGGCCTGTGGGACATTTTGTTTCTTTCAACCACTTAGCTACATCTCGAACAGAAACCGGTCCTGGTCCAACATGGACTTTGCTCTCTAAACTTCTGGGTGAGCCTCCAGCATGGCCCACAGCCACAACCCCGCAAGTGTTAGCATTTTGTGTTTCAGAGGCAAGATGTGTCCCTCTGATGAAAACACGTGGTGAAATGATTTTGTTCAGGCACTGTTAGGATACGGAGCTGGAAAATCTCAAAGTATCTCCTATGAGTCAACTCAAAGATGGCTCAAGTCCACAACAAGAAGAGAAACCTCTATTGTCTGACCACAGATGATACCGTTTCTCTTGTGCACACTGCACTGCTCACCATGATGCTGTTTGTTTTTCTTGGCACAACAATATTTGCATTTGTATGTGGATATACGTAGTTATAAAGTTGCTGGAGTGTTACATTCTCTTTAATCCCCCCTCCTCCTCCTCCTCCTCCTCCTCCTCCTCCTCCTCCTCCTTCTTCTTCTTCTTCTACTATATCTTGTTCCTCTATAGCCTGTACAAATCCAAGATGAAAGGACTCCACATTGTCCGAATTTATGAGATGAAATGTTCTTTGGTCTTCTCTTGACCAAGACACTGGTCTTAACTGCAACTGGTGCTCGTCATTTGTACTGGGGCTGCCCACTACCTCCAAATAGTTAATCCCCACGGGGATTAATAATTATAATAATGTGCAAACTAAGCAAAGTATGGAGTTTTTGAGTTTGTTCATAGCACTATGCAGCAGGGTTTTTAAGATCACGGCCTTGTTTTGTCTGTGCCGCATGAAACACTCACAACCACTCTGCAATGCAATACACATTCCTGTAGGTTACATGCTATTTCCCTAATCAGTTCCCAGCAGACATGCCAAGTAACAGCAATACACCAGCAAACGCAAGTAGGAAGACCGCCAGTCAATGTACATATGGCAGTAAACAATGCAGAACCATTTATACATCTTGTTTCAAAAGGACAGAGATGCTCTCAATATGTTTGGTAGGCCTCCAGGTTTAATGTTGTAATACTGAGACAGTCAAGAGAAGCTGTGTGTGCATCAAGATTAACTTGAAGCCAAACTGATAATGAGTAGTAGGTTGGATTACCAGCTTGTTGCAGTTTTTTTTTAGTGTTTGTACTGAAGTGCTAGCTCAGCCAACATTAACTTTGTTGTTATATGACGGTCGTTTTGCTCCATGATCCTCACTGGTATGCATGTGTGTTGCTGCCCTGACGATGATGATAAAACTAAGTCTGAAAAAGGTTAAAATAGGTTAATATGCTTGGCAATGTGTGTAACTTTGATGAGCACCCAGCAGTCAGCTTAATACCATACAAAGACTGCTATAAAGCTCTAATGTCAGTGGTCTGCTGGGCAGCAAGGCTGAGGCTAATGAGACAGGAGTGTTTCAGACGGAGGGGGAACACACAACCACACAGCAAAATTAATATTTTGGAGTCACGTTTCTTGACTTAATCAGCGATAATCATTTATGTATTCTTTCAACCTGGATTGGAGGGCGCCACTCAGCCTTGCTTTTAGTTTGGTGGCTGCTTAAAGTATTGCAACCAAAAATTCTCCAGTGGCCCGAAAAGCATTTTCCTCAGAGAACACCATTGTTATGGAGATGAGTGTTCAACTGTTACCAGGACTACTTGAAGTGCACACAAGGTCAATTAAAACTCTTTCAACTAGCAATGTTTTCATCCATGGAGGTTTTATATTTGTTAAACTTTCTTTGAGCTGAGAAACATATTAGTGTGTCTGAAGTCATTTTTAAAATTTCTTCTAAAAAGACATCTTGAAGAGAGTATGTGATAAACACCCTCTCGAGCTTTATGTGATTAAACCATACATTCGGTCACATGATCACGTTAATATTAACACAGTCAGTGTGGCGTGAAATATTTACGTCAGAAGGCCAGCGTTAAAGTCACAGTCCTTCTGTCATACAATCCTGCCAGTTGTGGCGGAAAGTAGTTCCCATATGCTCCCATGCACAGGCCGCTGTCAAACAGGCTGATCTCTTTTCATCTTCCTCTCTTTAAACATCATCAGAGCGAGCGTCCTCTCTGTGGGCGATGGGACACCTGTGATAGATCACAGCTATTTACATATCACAGCTCCCTTGAAACTGTTCCTTGCTTGCTGAAAATAAATAACTCCGGGCTACAAGAGTGAGTGATGGAAAATGGATATCAGGTCTTGATGTAAACACGTGTATATGAGGGCGGGGGAAAGGGGAGGGCCGGCCCGCGCTCACAATGCTTCGTCTTGTATGGGAAGGCCCCCCAGAGGCTGACTGCGTCTGGAAAAAGGGGAAAGAACACCGGACCCTGTCTGTTTGAACTGCACGCTCAGATGAGGACTTAGCATAAATATTTCCACGGAGAGAAATGGGAGAATGTTATCACATGTGGAGCTTATATATACACACACGGCACAAACACACATGCTTGAAAATTCATGGGTTTGTGATGTGGCACGCATTGACAAAGACACACAAATAAAGATCCATTGTATAGAGCCAGTGATTATGAAATTTAGGTATACGGAGTTGGTGATTTTATATATCCCTCGAACACTTTGGGCAGAACAACAGCTCGCTGAGGAAAGTTTTATAAAGTGTTGCAAAACATGCCTCTTTAAAATATTCAAAAAGACTGCCCCGGATCTAATCAGATGCATAGCCTGGGTGCAGCTGGGTGCTTTGGCAGCTTTCATCGTTATCTACAGTCAACGTTTGTCTGCTGGTCAGTGTGAAGAAAGTTGGTGATCAGGTTCTGAGTTGATCGAGAACAGGGCGGACAAAGACGGTAAAACTTCCAGCAAGCACCACCCAGTGGCTTCACTTAACTGTAAAAACGAAAGATACAACCAAGGAGAGTGTCTGTAAAGGGTTCATTTCAATCATAGCCTGTAGATAATAACACAATGCTTCATAAGAGCGTGTTTTAATGACTGTATTGTAACGTTTTCATTGGTTTACACTCTCTGCTAAACTGCCGCGTGCTGCTTCTCCACACAGGGGGAGAGCTGACGGTCATTTACTGCAGGTAATACACTGATTGTGGATGAGCACCTCATTCAACCCCACATGAAAACACCCAAGCTGTCACTTTTGAACCATTATTTTCACAAGTGGCAGAGAACAAAGAATCATCTGTCAGGTTCTTAATGTGGAGCAAGAACGTTTTGTGCTTTACTGAAAGTTAAAGCCCCTGTACGGAGTTTTTAACTGGATATGCAAAATTCTCTGGTTTCTGCTGATGTGTCTCTGTTACCTACAACAGCAAATGAGCCCGTCAGTGTGAAGATACACTATTTCTAAGTAGTCATTCTATACCTCTGAAAGGCATTGGTTGGGTTGGACCACTGACGAAACGATTTACGGCAGTCAGACCGGAACTGACGACACTCAGGACCGCATAGCTGTTTTGTTGCTACGCAAGCCAGTGCTAACCGAGCTAAAACTTTTGTCATGGCTGATAATGAGACAAAGAAGAGAAAAAGAATTAGAACCGAAGACTAACGAAAGGCCAAGAGGGAATCCGATCAAGCTAGGGCTAAAACACGGATAAACATAGGCAATTGCTTAGAGAGATGGAGAGACTGAGTTGCGGGGCTTGAAGGGATTCAAGTCGAATCCAGAATTTGACCGATTTCTCCTAGACAGATATGTAAATTTTATTTCATTTGTGAAATGTAATGCGGGACGTAGTTTACAGCAATACATGAATGTATGTTGTTACAACAAAGCTGGCTAACGTTACCACTAGATTAGCTCTAGATACTACACTGTAAAAACAACAACAAACGTCTTAGATCACGCATCCATTTCAGCTGTGTGTATGCTCCAGGCCCAGCCGACCTGCAACGATGCATCGGTAATATCCTCTGTCATTATAAATGATTCAGTTTCTTACTTAGAACAAAACATCCATCACAATCACTGTGACTTTGCTGTAACGCTAGCTCTGTAGCACCGTGGGTAATATATATAGCTGGGAAATTGCAGTGCAACAGCAGCATTACACACAGTGACAAAAGCAACATAAAGAAAAAAAAAAGTTTTCAAAGCAAGTCCCGTCTTCTTTCCAAAGTTTCCAAAACAAATCTACACGCGCCGGTCAGACCAACGTCTTCACGACAGTGGGCGCTACGGCTAATGGGAAATGCAGTCTTCATTCCGTCAAAACACCACCGCTTTCGTCTACCGGGGCCGCCAAAATCAACACTAAATGAAAAGTCTGTACAGGGGCTTTAAAAAGTTAAAGCTTTAAAACGAAAATCACACAAAGTTCTCTGCTGTGTACACAGTTCTGGTAGGTAAACAGCAGATGGCACTACACATTTACAGTTATCAATCTTACATTCACAGGTCTTGTATGAAATATTACAATGAATGCTTCTAACTTGACAACATACAAACTGGTTAGTGCATCACTCCATGAGCACAAATGGACACAAACTGTACAGCAGCTAGTGTACAACAGGTTTTAAAAGAAACTGTGAACCATCAGGTGACATCATTAAATGGTTCCTCACAGGACTCTGCTTTGGATGATTCTCTTTATTTCTGTCAACATCCAACACATACTGTTATGTTGAACACATTCTCACACCAAAATGACTGGATAGGTCATTCATAGGCTTTTGATCGATGTTCCTGGTTTTACAAAGTGGGAGGCAAGTCGTATAAATGGTGTGGCCAACCACCATGTTGTTCTGCTTTTTGAAAAGTCAGTACTTAGTAGTAGGCCTATGATGGATGCTTCAACTACAAACTGCTGCAGGTGTCTATGCCATGCAGTAGCAGGGCCAGCAACTGAGCAGGGGTCGTATTTCACTTGTAATGCGGTAAGAGTAAGGAGAGAGCAAGATGATGGCGGAGTACCCTAACTTAACTTTGCTTAATGACATGCACATGTGTTTGATGTACTTGGTCTTCACTGGTCAAATGTTAATGTGATCTCTGTGTTGTCAGGTTACTTTTAGTTGGTTTTGCTAAGATGAGGTTAGTAAAGTTATGCTTCACACGGACTCAGAGTTCTCAAGTTTACAAGAACCAAATTAACAAGATTAAACTTGCTAATGATAGATGGCGTGAGAATCCACTAAACTCAGGTGTAAGCTTAGGCGCCTGGCTACGATTGCATTGGTATGCACATGAGACGGACAGTTGGACGACTGTGAGGTTAAGAGAAGGTCGGTATTATTCTGACCTTTAGAGTTTTACATTTTGTTTTGTTTTGGCAGAGCGATCAGGTCCACATGAAAGTGCTGGTTTAACTGAACTAAACTGCAGCTAAGCTACTATAATTAGAAAGAAGCCCTATTCACACTGCCCTTTGAGTGTGGGGATCCTGCACAAATTCTCCGCAACAGCCTCTGTGTGAAAATGTCATAGGCGGCGAGGGGTGAAAATTCGCTGAGGCTCTGATGTGCCTCCGGAGGTAGTATCAGAGGTGCAGCAGAGGTGATCCGGCGTCTGTGTGAATGGATAAGCTGTAGGCACATAGCAGGGGCATGTCAGTCTGATGGTATTCGCAGTCTGATAACTTAACAGATCCTCCACTCAACAAAATACGGAGAAATGTCCCACAAAGCAATGTTACAGGACCAAACAACAGTAACGTAGTAACTGGTCGTGTCTTTGGCAACTTATATGAGGAAAAAATAATTGCAGTTAAACGTGGAGAAGTGTCTGGTGTCTGGAGCTTTTGGATCTGCAGTGCTGGCTTGCTGTGTGTATTACACACTGGTTCGTCTTTAGGCCGGAGCTGCTGGGTTGAGTGTGAACAATGGCGGAGAATTGGCGAACCGCTGGCGCAGCAATAATGCGTCATCTCTGTGTAAAACGGGCTAGTAAGTGACTAAACAGTCCTTATATGCCTTTATTGTATATTTATGTGTATGTATGTTGAGCTTCTTTGTTTGTTTATTGTTTTGTTTTTATGCAGTTGTGGCACACAAAATATTTCCATGTCTGTCTATTCTTAGGAACTGAATGCATAGAACCAAATATAACACATAAAGGATGGCAGCATTCTAAAATGAAAACCCATCCAAAACCATGTCCCTAAAAAGTATCCAGACATTACAAAAATCCAAAAGGGGAAAATGAATAAAATGCAAACTGCAGGCATGAAGAAATCACATAAATAGTCCTCTAACCTCCGTGATGCGACATGGAAATACAGCAGTTTAAGAAAGGCTCCAGCTGGACCTGTAGCTGCACACAGAGCCATGAACGTCACTGACAGCCCACTGTGGGAACATGACATGGTAAAAGCTCCTACAGCTGCTCCCACTGTCACCCCCAACCTTCCTGACAATCTATACCAGTCTCCTTCAGGCCAATACTGGTCTGTTGCTGCCCCTGCTGCAACAAGAGATACCCCTGCTGCCCCTGCCACTCCCATCAGAGCTCCTATAATGGGACCTGGACCCATCACAGGTAGAACCAACTTGATAGCTCCTAAAACTGCTGAGCCAGTAGCTGCAGCAGTAGCACAGATTTTACCTGCTCCACCCCTTTGCCATTGCACAAATAATGACATTCCTACAGTAACCGTCCACATCAGAGAAGCTAAAACTCCAACAAAAATGGCCTCTACTACAACACTGCTTGTTGTTGTGGATGTAGGGGACTGTAAAGCAACAATCCGCTGTCCTGCAATGTCATACATGTCAGATATGGTCAACATCATAATTACAGCTACAGTTGTTGTTTTGAGGTCACATGATTCATTATATTCCTGTGCAACTATTATCATAGGAATTAAAACAAGTACAACAATTAACCTAGTTCTAAACAACAAAAAATACACGTAGGTGTTGAATACAAATATGTGTGCAAAAATCCCAAAAAAGCATAAAAAATCCCTGAGGTCAGTAGAATACACCAAAGCGATTATTGTAAACAGACTTATCAGCTCTACTTGAATTAAAAACCAATGGGAAATAACAATCAAAGTCATGGACAGAAAACCTTCTAAAGCGAGTCCCAGAAGACATCCAGTTGCAGTGACACCCATGAGACACACTGGCCCAGCCACAGCCAGGGCCTTCCCACTCGCTGCCTCACCTTTTCTTCGAATCACCAGTGAATAGGTTGCTAGTCCAATATAGGTACCTACAGCTAATGACAAGACTGAAGAAAAAACTCCAAACATCATGCAAAATATGGATACTTGAAGGTCGTAGGTTTGATTATTGCTGTCAATATAATGATCAGTGTAATTCATTTTTTTTCCCAAACTGGTCCATGAGTGGTTTTTTGTCAGCCAGATGCTCCAGGGACTGAAGCAGAACGACTGCTGTCGCTCCCAGCAGAAGACCTCCTACAGCTCCTGACACCAGTCCGATGCAGAAGATGGAAACGACTGACGCCAGCCCTGAAGACAAAGGGATTCTCATTAGAGGTGTGAAGGACAGAAAGCTCACAGTGTGTGGGACATCCATCCTGTACTGTGCCATCAGCTTAAAACTTGACTAAATCACTAAATCAAAGACGATTTGAGCCCAACATTTTTTTCAGAAATTAGCTTGTCATAACAAAGACAGATATCATCAAACCAACAGCAGTCATGTCATTCAACAGTCCTGAAATAGATGGATACAATCCTCAGTTTTAGGGAGTCGCTGACAACTCTTGGAGGATTTACTTCATGTTGCTGTTGAATGGAATCACACTATGTGTTCAAGCAATAAAAGAAAAGAGAAAAATGTAACGGGTGTGCACAGTCTCTTACAGTGATCCTGTGTCGCTGATTAATAATTCTCATTAAATCCTTCATTGTTTCTTGTGAGGATATCTTTGCCTGCATACACTTCAGTCACCTAGCCAAATGAATTCGGTTTTACATGAATGTAACGCATCAGATTTTCATACGTTCTGCGTACATTTTGCCAAATAATTGTAAAGCAACATTGCTTTATGTTGATAAAAACACTGGGCAGCTTTACATTTCCTAACAAACCTATTTGTTGTTGCAAATCATTAGAACATAAATGTGATTTCTCTGATGACCACTGTGGTCAACAAACAACAGACGTCAGTGTTTAAAATAATTGGTTTATGAAATGATTGTAACTGAGTCACAGAAATTACAAAGACAACCATATAATTGTATTAACTACACATGAGTACACTAGGCCTACTGTTACTCTGTAGAACATGTAAATGGCTGAATTGTTGGCGAGGAGTGCAAACTGTCTTAGTCCTAAAACACTGGTTAGGATGGAACTGGTTGGTCACAACGTTTGACCTGAATTGAGATCAATGGCCACATGGCCTTGTCCCACCTCTGAGTTCCATTATTTTATGTAAGAATATAACTTACCGGAGGTAAAACAGGCAGGTAGTGTTATATTTCTGTAATAAACAAACAAATCAAAATGTTAAAGTTGAAACAATGGTGAGTGCCAAGAAACAGGACTGCTATCACCTGTAAATCATTCTGTTTCATTTATTAATGTTAAACCTGTAGATATCGATCCATTCATTTGCTAATGACACAATATATATCATTTGCATTTCACTATGTCACATGAAAAAAACATTAGAAAGTTCTTTTTCTGGGATAATAAACTGTCCTTAGTTCACCTGTTGACTCTGCTGTTGTCCTCTCTGATAGGAGGCATCTCAATATTCAGCTCATCTGACAAACAAAGAAATACATTTATACAGATGCAAGAGAGAAATTTACATGTATTAACCCCCTAAACATGAAACCAGAGTATCAATCTGTAAAAAACCCTGTTCCAAAATTAATACCATATGAAGACGATGTCCAATACACAAAAAAAACTCTGACTGCTCAAGCCTTAACCTCAAATAAACTTTAGAACATATTATTTAACAGAGGGCATGATGTGTGAAGCAAGAGACCCAGATCTCAGCAGTGTGTTGAGACTTAAAGGAAGCTCACCAGTGTCAGATCGGTCCATTGCTCATCAAGCAACTCACAGGTGACAGCGAAAGTTACTCTCCAACTCTCCTTTTCTTCTTAGATCTTCCCAGCTCTAACATGAAGGTCTTTTATGTGGAATATTATCCAGATGTGGTTAAATACAATGGAAATCCCTCACTCCGTGCTGTTTTTGACTCTTTGGAAAACCGTCAGTATGAATCAAGCTCTGAACTGTTCAGACAAAACTGGAACTTCAACCTTCTGTAACAGGGACATTCCTCAACTGTGACTGCTAAAGATAAATGTTGGTGTAAATCAATCGGCACGTCATGCTGCACATCAAGCCCTGGATCTAAGCAAGTTCATAACCTGGGACACCTGCAGATGCAGGCATGTAAAACACGCTGGAGATCATATCTGCAGTAAATGTTTGGCTGTTGGCCCAGTGAAGAATGCTGATGATCAGGTTCTGAGTTTGTTGATCAAGAACTGGGCTGGCACAGACACAGACAATCTTCCAGCAAGCAGCATCCAGTGACTGTTCTGTTTGGTTAAAACACAAGAGAGCAGCTGAGGAGAGCGTTTTCAAAGGAGTTTCATTCATTTGGGCTCACTACACAAGCAAACAACTGAAATTACCTCAGAGATGATTGCACAAACACGTGAATTATAGAGGAAATTGTGATTTACTTACTATATTGTAGAGTATGAGTATCTTTTTTTTGTTAGTTTACGGCTCAGAGCTCTGAACTGTTCCTGTAACTGTTCAAATGTTGTATATGAAGCCTGGAGAAACCAAAGTGACGCAGGACACAGAAATATCTTTGGGTGCTTTATTCCTATTTTTTTGTGTTTAGCTGAAATAAAATTTAAAACAAGAATAAAAAAATCTTTCAACTCAAAACATGAACAGAGTTGCCTGACGTGTAAACAGTTGTGGTAGATTAACAGTACAGGACGCTGCTCTCTATGCAGTGCTAGATGAACAGTTGACCATATGAGTACAAAAATGCACCTAATGTCAGGTATTAAGTGCACAAATAATTGAAGTTGCTCTTTCTGATAAAAAAAAAGCCCACACATTTACAATGATCAATCTTACACTCATAGATCTTGTATAAAGTATTACAGTCAAACAGAGCTCTTGATATGTGGAATAGCAGTTTGCAAGAGTGAAAATGAGCTTCATATTTACTTTACAGCCATATGTTTCCATTGGTTTTTATCAACATTAGTATGAGTTAAGACGAAAAACAGTATTGCGCATCGGTAAGTCCTACAGTGCCAGAAAACAACTGACATTGTGCTAAAAAACTTTAATACACACAACAAATATCAATATGGGTCATACTTAGCTGCTTTCAAAGTCAAGCTTTATGGTTGTTTTTACGAGGGCTGAATGGATTGTTAGAAAAATGCACCCTAAAGAACTGGTTTATATATAAAACAGTAAAAAAAAAACAACAAAAAAACAATATTGTCAGCAGAGTGTGAAGAAACAATAGTAACAAAGTTATGTCAATTCCTTTTTTTTGTAGTGTGTAGCAGAGATGTAGGCATGCTAACCAGCGAGCACTGGCTCATCCTGCAGCACTATATTGCTTTGTACCTCAACAGGTGATAATCTGACTGCCCCAGTAGTTTCAAAACAAGCTCAAAGTTTCAGGAAAGGAGATTTTTCTTTTTTATACCTGTTTTCCGTAAGCAGAACCATACAGTGTCTGAATTTATCCCAACAAAGACAAGCTTAATGATGAGTTACACTGCCCCCTATGTTTTTGAGCTACCCTCCACAGAGGGGCTCATATCTTAAGTTATGAGCTATTTTACTGACAGAATGGATATTATATTGATTAGATTTAGAAATACGAAAAAGGGCATTAAAAATACAATGATGGAAAAAGAGAGACAAAAACGAAATGCTGTTCACAATGTTAGAATGAAAATAACATTATCTGGGAGAAATCTGCAAAGAGCAGTCACATTTCCCTGCATCATCATTTAGAGTAAACAACTCCCGTTGCGTATGTATACGTGTGTGTGTGTGTGTGTGTGTGTGTGTGTGTGTGTGTGTGTGTGTGTGTGTGTGTGTGTGTGTGTGGTATGGTCATGTCAAATGGGTTCTCAGGCATGTTGGTATTGACGGGGATCAGTTTTGAAAGGGATCTAAAATGCTGCCTTGAAATAATTGTAAAAAAAAAAATTAAAAACCCTCTTTATATTGAAAAAGTGGACGTATTTTGTCCCTCGTATATTTGTCCATGAGCAAAAGGCTCGACAAGGCTTTGTGGGTGGCACTTAACAATACTATATACATGCAAATCCACAAAAACACATACAACGCCCTGTAATGTGAAGATGATTGAAGAAAGGCTCCAGCAGGAACTGTGGCTGCACACAGAGCCATGAACATCGCTGACAGCCCGCTGTGGGAGCATGACATTGCAAAAGCTCCACCAGCTGCTCCCACTGTCACCCCTAACCTTCCAAACCATACATAACACTGTACTTGTGGTCGATACCGGTCCGTTACTGCATCTGCTGCAGCAAGAGATACCCCTGCTGCCCCTGCCACCCCCATCAGAGCTCCTATAATGGGACCTGGACCCAGCACAGGTAGAACCAACCTTATAGCACCTGAAGCTGCTAAACCAGTAGCTGCAGCAGTAGCACAGATTTGACGTGCTCCACCCCTTTGCAAGGCCATAAATAATGACATTCCTACAGAGACCGTCCATATCAGAAAAGCTAAAAATCCAACAAAAATGGCCTCTACTACAACACCGTTTGTGTCTGTGGATGGCGGCGATGGTAAGGAAACAATCCGCTGTCCTGCGATGTTATATAAATCATATATGGTCAACATCAATGTTACAGTTACAACGTCTATTTTGAGGGAACGTAATTTCGCTTCTCGAATTGCAGGGATAAAAACAACTACAAGAATTAACCGAATTTTAGAGCAAAAACTTAATAGAAATGTAATCAGTGTAGCGGCTGGTGTGAAAACCAAAAGTGTGCTTGGGTAAAGACATGACAACACTGAAATAAACAACCACAGCAAAATACTAACGATTAAAGTCATGGACAGAAAACTCTCAAAGAAGAAGCCCAGAAGGCCTCCAGTTAGAGTGACAACCAAGAGACACACTGGCCCAGCCATAGCCAGGGCTGTCCCCCTCGCTGCTTCACCTTTTCTCTCAATCACCAATGAATACATTGAAAGTCCAACACAGGCACCTAGAGGTAGTGACAAGGCTGAGCAAAAAACACCAAACATCTCAGCAAATATGGATATGTGGATGTCATGCACCTGATCCTTACTTTCCCATGGTAAAATGTGTTTTGCTCTCCGTTCAAAATAGTAGTCATCCGTCAGATATTTTTCTAGCTGGTTGATTAACGTGCTGTTGTCGGCCAGAAGCTCCAGGGACTGAAGCAGAACGACTGCTGTCGTTCCCAGCAGAAGACCTCCTGCAGCTCCTGACACCAGTCCAAGGCAGAAGATGGAAACGACTGACGCCAACCCTGAAGACAAAGGGATTCTCATTAGAGGTGTGGAGGACAGAAAGCTCACATTGTGTGTGACAAAAATCACATTTTTTAGGGCTCGGTCTTGACTTGGGACCTGAATTGGATTTTAGGCAAAAACTTGAAACCTGGGACTTCAAATCAATGAATTGACAGAGGGTAACGCCCCCTGCTGGCCAGTGGTGAGAATCCAGATTTACAGCACTTTGGCTTCATCTTTCAGACTCAGAAGCTCAATCTCAATCTAATTATTTATACTGTTTTATAAAAAGGAACACGACTTACCAGACGTAACAAAGGCAGGTAGTGTGATTAGTCTGTAATAAACAATTTTAAAAAATGTCAAGCTTGCAGCAATGTGTCATTTAACAGAAGATGACCTCTTCAAATGCAAAGGTGTTTCCACTTCTGTCTCTATTTCTTTGGACAAATTTTGCAATAGATAATAAAATGCTACTTTAAAGAAATAAGTATTTGTATATTTGATATATGAGAAAAATTCAGGTACTGGAGGATTGGCTGTTTAATTATTTACAGACTTTAAATGAAAATCATTTGGTAACTGAGATATTACAACTGTCTGTCTTCAGTTTACCCGTTGACTCTCCTGTTGTCCTCTGCGACAGGAGGCATCTGAAGGTTCAGCTGACCTGATAAAAAAAAAAAAAAATAGGACATGGATGCAGATGAACGAGAGAAAATTACATTTATCAACCTCTTTTACCATTATCCATAATGTTAGTCTGTGCAAAACCCTGTTCTGATATAAACTAAACAATGTTTAACTCCTAGTTGATTTCAGTTGGGAACATGAAACTACACTGTGCTGTCTCTAACTCAGGCTGCTCAAGCCTCAACGTAACTTCAAATGAACTCTGGATGACATTTTTGCAGGTGAGAACTGGGGTGATCTTGTCCCCGCTAACTTACATTAGAAGAGCATTAGAACGGGTTTCTAAATGTTCAAAATGAACTGGAGAAATGTTCACAGCGATGTGACCCTGCACCTTAAGACTGACTGTTTTGAGCCTGACTTGACAATTTGTAAAGCTATATTTTTAAGGCAGACACCCAAATCTCAGCAGTGTGTTTAGACTTCGAGAAAGCTCACCAGTGTCAGATCGGTCCATTGTTTGCCAAGAAGCACACAGATGACAGCAAAAGATAGTCTTCAGCTCCTTTTCTTCTCAGATCTTCCCAGCTTTAAATCCACAGCCCTTTAAATTCTGTGCTATTATTCAAATGTTGTCAAATACTGTGAAAACACCTTCCTCGATCCTGTTCCTGTACATCTCTCTGATACAGTATGAATCAAGATTAACACCTTTCAAGGGTTTTTGATAAGACCTATGGTAAACTGGATTGTCAGCATTCTATAGCAAGAACATTCCTCAGCTGTGATCAACAAAGACTCACAGACGTTGAGGCGTTCTCCCAGCAGGTCTGCGAGGGTTCAGGGCTGACCTTATTGTCAAATCTGTAGGCCATCTCATGGACATTTGAGCCCTTTCAGGACACCACCACACTACATTTCTGCAGACTGTGGCTAAGAGAATCGCCTAGCTTCACAGAGTTGTAACGTTAAACATAAAAAAGCAACGATAACTAAGATTCTTTCATTATTCCTTATGCAATGTTTTTTATTCACAAACAAAGCTTTTCTTTATTCATTACCTAAGATCTGACACGTTTTCCTTGAACAGATTCTCTACTTATATCCCTCAGCTCATAAAACAACCAAAAAGTAATACACTTTTGAAACAGTTTGGATTTTTTCCACTGAAGCGTCTGACTGAATGTTTTTATTTGCCAGCTTTTGTTTAATATAAAATACATTGTCCTGTTTTCTGTTTTTTCTTTCTTTTCTGTGATGTAGCATACAAGGACTCAAACTTTTTAAAAAAAACATTTTTTTTTTGGCCTTTATGGCTATATTGATAGTATAGCTGAAGAGGGTGACAGGAAGTAGCTTAGAGAGAGGGGGAGTGACACGCAGCAAAAGGACCCAGCAGCAAAAACAAAAAATAAATTGTAGATGGTCAAAAGGCGATGAATTATGGGCTATAATCTGTATTGTAGAACGCGATTTGGGGATTTTCGGATATATGTGCATATATGCACGTGCATGGACATGCAATAAAAGTCACATGTGTTAGTTGAAAGTGTTGGGCACCAAAAATGTAAAAAAAAATATTCAGATAAATAAAAAAAAACAAAAAAAACAATAGAATACAGAATAAACAATGAAGTAATTTGAGTAGTGTATTACTTTACACTCTACTACAATTTAGCTCAGGGCTCTGAACTGTTTAAACGTGTTATGTATGTAGAGTCTAAATAAATTAAAGTGTCAGAGTTAATAAAATTATCTTTTGGGTTTTTTATTCAGAACAATAACATTCTGTGTTCAGGTGTTTAAGTTTAAAATCAAAAGTTGCACAAAATTGAGAGAGGACACTGTCCTCCATGCAATGAAAACCTCACAGATCAAGTGGCACACCATCAAACTGTTCAGTGCATCACTCTGTGAGCATTGATATCATACATCATACATCAGAAGACAGTCGAGTGACATAATAAAAGTTTTATTTACAGGGCTTTGCTTTTGGCAACTTTTTGTTTCTGTCAACATCCAACATATACTATCACAGAGCAACAATCCTAATTGCACTAATATTAGAGAGCAACAGTCGTCAGTATGAGTGAACTTGTATGCTAGGTGCATGTTTGGGGTTTTTTGTTTGTTTGTTTGTTTGTTACATGCAATCGTGGCACTTGCAATGCATCCATGTCCGTCTATCCTTCAGCACAGAAACCAATAAATCACAACTTGGAAAAAGCGATGGCTCAAACATTATGACGACACAACATGAAGGGCCGTAAATATTGCAATGAACAAACCGGTGTAGAAAAATAGTATGAGAGCTACAGGTATAAGGTATAAACACACCTTAAACCCCCATGATTTAAAACCTAAATAGAGCCGTTTAAGAAAGGCTCCAGCTGGAACTGTAGCTGCACACAGAGCCATGAACGTCCCCGACAGCCCGCTGTGGGTGTACGATGACAGGAAAGCTCCTACAGCTGCTCCCACTGTCACCCCCAACCTTCCTGCCAATCCATACTGGTCTTCTTCAGGCCGATACTGGTCTGTTGCTGCCCCTGCTGCAACAAGAGATACCCCTGCTGCCCCTGCCACACCCATCAGAGCTCCTATAGTGGGACCTGGACCCAGCACAGGTAGAGCCAACTTGATAGCTCCTAAAACTGCTGAGCCAGTAGCTACAGCAGTAGCACAGATTTTACCTGCTCCACCCTTTTGCCATTGCACAAATAATGACATTCCTACAGTAACCGTCCACATCAGAGAAGCTAAAACTCCAACAAAAATGGCCTCTACTACAACACTGCTTGTTGTTGTGGATGTAGGGGACTGTAAAGCAACAATCCGCTGCCCTGCAATGCTGTAAACATCAGATATGATCAACATCAACGGCACAGGTGCAGTGGTAAGTTTGAGGGGATTTGATTCCTTGAGTTCTTTTAAAGCTAGGATCAAATAGGCCAAGACAGCCACAAGAACTAACCTAACCCTTAACAAAAGACTTATTAGTAATATAAGTGATGCAGCAAACGATGTAACAACCATACCACCTAGCAATGCCTGCATGTTAGAGCTTAAGCACAAAATCACTATTAAGAACGTGTAGGCGACCACCGTTGAAATGAAAAGCCACACAAAAATATTGGCATTTAAAGTCATGGATAGAAAACGCTGTAAAGCATGACCCAGATGGTATCCAGTCGCAGTGACACCCATCAGACACACTAGGCCTGCCAAACCGAGGGCTTTTCCCATGTCTGCTTCACCTTTTCTTTGAATCACCAGCGAATAGGCTGCAAATCCCATACAGACACCCACAGTTAATGACAAGGTTGATGAAAGAATTCCAAAAATCACTGAAAATATGGATATTTGAATGTCAGGCACTTGAATCAACATTTCCAAAGAATAATCATCCATAATGTGCTTTTCTAATGTGTCCATGAGCAGCTTGTTGTCGGCCAGAAGCTCCAGGGACTGAAGGACAACGACTGCTGTCACTCCCAGCAGAAGACCTCCTGCAGCTCCTGACACCAGGCCAGTCCAGAAGATGGAAAAAAACGAAGCCAACCCTGATTGGATGAAAATGGGTTCTCATTAGAAGTATTGTGAACTTTAAGGCCATGGTGTACACTTTTGATTCTGTATGGTACCATTAAAAGGCTGGACTTCAACTGTATAGACTACTATCAGTGCTGTTGTTCATGGTGTAAGTACAGTCTGATCATTGGAAATCAGTCGGACCTGCCTCCTTTGATCACAATATGCTCGCCCTAGCAGGAGGAGGCGCTACAGACGCGTTCCCCCGTCTTCATGGTGATCTGAAGATCATGGTGATCTGTCCCCAACAAGATGGAGGAGCTAACTCGGACCTAGCCACAAAAAGGACGGCCAATTGGCAGATGATTGCACAGTATAAAAACGGCTAGTGATGGCGGTATCAGCCGGCCAGTTGATGTAGTGGAGTGATTGCAAAGGCTGCCATGCAAGGCGCCAACTGCTCATATGTCAATCTGGGGTTCAGTATCTTGCTTGAGGACACTTTGGCATGCAGCCGGAGAGTGCCGAGATTCAAAACAGCGACCTTCCAATTACTAGATGACCCGCTTTACCTCCTGTCACACCGATAAATGTCCTACTGGAAGTCACTCACTGGCTAAGTTGCATTGTGGGTAACAAAAGCAACCAAGTGACACCACTGAAGACAATTCATCTGATTACATGCAGCTTACTCTGGCTTTGTACTACTGTCTTTCCCATAAGCAGGAGTATTCCCCAAGACCTGTAAACACACTTTAAAACAACAACCATGTAGAAATTGGCATTTTGTGTGATTTGGCACCCCCCACAGTTTCTGAATGAAAAACCACTGTGGTAAATACAGACAAAACTCATTGCGTCATCACAATATTATGTGTTGTTATGTTTTTATGTTGAGGTAAACATGTATGTAACACTGTGATGCTACCCTCTGACTGAAGACACACAGTGCAGAAACGCCATTCACCCTGTTGTTGCACTGTACCATCAACATGATCTGCAAGCTGTTAGTTTAAGGTTTAAAAAAAAGTTGCATAGTGTTGCTTTAATGTGCAAAATTGGTGGAGTTACCCTTTAAAAAGAATCATTTGACTTGGTTGGATATGGTAAAGACAGCTGTGTTCAACAACTCAATAAGCAGTTGTGCAACAGGGATGACAAAGGCACAACTCAATATTATAAAGCTTGTATGAGGGAGCTGTAATGAATGCACATTTTTAAAAGCATTTATTTCATTATGATTATATGTGGCTTTATATTTGGCGAGGATTGCATATCATCCTATGACATGGAAAACAATGGCTTTGTCCCACTTCTGAGTATCAATATTTTGTTCATGAATACACAGAAAACTTACCAGAGGTAACATGGTAGAGAAGTCTGTTACATCTGTAATAAACAATAAAAGAATAATGTTAAGAATGAAGGATGCTAATCTGTAATTATAAACTGTCTTTAGTTTACCTGTTGACTCTGCTGTTGTCTTTCGTAAGAGGCAGCATCTGAAGGTTCAGCTGATCTGATAAAGAAAATGCAAGAATGCAAAAATGCAAAAATGCATTGAAAACACAACAGAGGCAGGGTTTACAGCAAGCAACAACTGCACCTAAATTTCGCTGTAACACAGATTTGACCAATTGTGAATCAATCAGTTCACTCAGCAGTATCTTATATAAGACCTAAAGGAGGCTTACCTGTGTCAGATCGGTTCATTGTATGTAAAGCTCCTTCCCTTATTCCAGTTTTCGAAATTCTGTGATCTTATTCAAAATGTGGTCAAATGCAATGAAAATCCCTTCCTTTAGACAGATTTTGACTCCTCAGATACAGTGCGAAACAAGCTCTCCTCCTCTGCAAGATGATTTAGGATGAGCTCTATGCAGAACTGGAACTTCCAGCTTCTGGAACAGGATGTGTACCAACTGCAATCCACAAAGACAAATGTCTAGCCAAAATCCCTCAACACTTAGAATGAAGTGATGCTACAAGAAGAAGAATCAACTAACTGCGTATTTAAACCATTTGAAAGGGATGCACTGGTCCTGATTAGTTTCAGAACCTGGGACATTTAAAATATGTCTTTATCAGTGTGGCTTTTTAACTTCCGGCTGACATGACACTCAACACAATATTTTGTTTGTGTGAACTCGCAGCTGAAGTAAGAAAACACAAGCACGGAACAAAATGAGAGAGAAAAAAAAGTTATTTAGGTTGAATTACAAAGCTTAAATAAAAAATGGGAAATTCCTGCATTAATAAAACATTCACCCCTGTAAGAAACAATATCAGCACTGTCAGACAAGCATGCATCATTCATTTGTGCAAAACAAACAAAATATAAAATGTGTCCAACTGGTGAAATAATTTACCAAAAATGAAAAGTTGGTCATTCACTTCCCGCTAACATCAGTTTAAAGACCACAGAGCTCGCAGTTGAGGCTAACAATACGTCAGGCTAACACAAGAGATATGATTACACTAAATATTGGTCTCTTGGAATTTTAATGATCAGGTTGTGAGTTTGCTGATCAAATACCTGGCTGTTACAAAGCACTTAACTCCCAGTGAGCAACACCCAGTGACAGACTGAGTAAAAAAAAACAAGACAGCGGCTGAGGAGAGAGTTTCCAAAGGGCTTCTGTCAGAGACTTGGCCAAGGAGCCATGTTTATTCTCCTTTCATTGTGTTTCCTTGTGTGTGTCTCTCTCAGCGTCTGTGCTGAATTGTGTGTCCCTGGGTGTGACAGCTCAGACAGCTTGTCTGTTCTGAGAATCAACAGCTACCTGCTCATTCCCATATTCCTCACATTCAGGCATCACCTCCGCCCGCTTAGCCCCCGTTAACAAAGAATCCTGTCCATCTTGCTTCAAACCGGGTCTCTCTGTGTCTGTTCTGCCTCTGGGCTCCAAATCACTGGTTATAGCAGGTGTGTTCTTTCGGAATACCTGTAGAAGGATCCACAAATAATGAATTGTGGAGAACATGATTGACTTACTCTGTTATAGAATATGATTGTCTCTTTTTATTAGTTTATTCTCTGCTACGCTTCAGCAGGCAGCGAGTGAACTGTTACCGTCGCCTGGAGAAATGAAGCTGGCACAGGAAACAGACATCTCTTTTTAAGGTCTTTATTCGGAACATTTTGTAATGAAGTTGAAATAAAAAAAAGTTAAGTATCAAGTATTTCTTAGGTAGCAAAAGTACAAGTAAAAGTATGTCATACATAGTATACAGAGTATATTTACATGTACATACAGTATACCATCAGTTACTGATAATCGCCGTCACCATTTTTTTTTCTCTAAATGCAGATCAAATTAATCTATTTAAAAATGTCTTACTTTGGCTGTGATGCAGCATTTAATCTGTGAAGTAACTAGTAACTAAAGTTACTGAATAGATTTAGTGGGGTAGAAGTAGCAGGAAATGGGCATAGGAGGAATTGCAGCTGCACACAGAGCCAACCGTCCCACCAATCCATACCAGTGTACTACTTGTTATTACTGGTCTGTTGCTGCCCCTGCTGCAGCAACACATATCCCTGCTGACCCAAACAATCCCCCATCAGAGCTCCTATAATTGGATCTGGACAACGCACAGGTAAACCCAACTGCTGCAGCTACTGGTTTAGCAGTTTTAGGTGTTAGGGGATGTTGGTGACTGTAAGGCAACAATCCACTGCCCTGCAATGTTATAAACATCAGAGATGATCAACATTAATCACAGAGTCACTGTTTGTAGTTTGAGGGATTTATATACAAATATATTTCGTAGAAGTGGGGATTAATAGCAGCATGTCCTGGACCTTGTTTTCGATGTCAGCGGCTGTGTCACCAGGAAAACAGAGAAAAAAGAAACGCAGATTCAAAATGATGGAGTTGCTTGGTGTGGGGGGAGTTGGTTGGGCCATGTCAGGAGAAAACCCAGGGCGCTCAGCATTCACATTGTGACAACAGTGGACATATTCCAATGTTTGTGAATTTTATTTTATTTTTTTCATTTTTCATTGTAGGACATAAATGTTTCATGTCTGTTTATCTTTAAGACGAAACCAAGTGATGGGTCCAAAAATCGTCCAAAAAAAAGATAAGTGATGAATAAATCATAAATGTGACAAAATGGAACCCACGAAAGTTTGAAGGCATTATAAAAAATAAACCAGCATAGGTATATATTGTGACAGCCACAGGTACAAGGTGTAGAAATAAACGCCCCTTTAACCCCAATGATGTGGACTGTACAAACAGTAACAGAAAGGCTCCAGGAGGAACTGTAGCTGCACACAGAGCCATGAACATTGCTGACAGCCCGCTGTGGGCACATGACATTGCAAAAGCTCCTACAGCTGCTCCCACTGTCACCCCCAACCTTCCTGCCAATCCATATCGGTGTATTACTCGTCGATACTGGTCTGTTACTGCCCCTGCTGCAGCAAGAGATACCCCTGCTGCCCCTGCCACCCCTGTCAGAGCTCCTATAATGGGACCTGGACCCAGCACAGGTAGAACCAACCTTATAGCACCTAAAACTGCTGTACCAGCAGCTGCAGCAGTAGCACAGATTTGACGGGCCCCACCCCTTTGCAAGGCCACAAATAATGACATTCCTACAGTAACCGTCCACATCAGAGAAGCTAAAACTCCAACAAAAATGTCCTCTACTAAAACACCGCTTGTGTCTGTGGATGTTGGGGACTGTAAAGCAACAATCCGCTGCCCTGCAATGCTGTAAACATCAGATATGATCAACATCAATCGCACAGTTATGGTGTGTAGTTTTAAGGGATGTGATTTTTGAAGTAAATTTACAGCTGCTGTCACAGGAACAAAAATAGATGCAAGACTTAACCTGATCCTCAACATAGAGCCTATCATAAATGTATTAAATGCTACAAACGGTGTAACAACTATACAACGTATAAATGCAGTCATGTAAGGAGGTAAGAACCAAATCATGACTTGAAACATTAGTAATACTGCTTCTAAAATTATAAACAGACAAGTAGCACCGTAACTAGTAATTGATAGGAAACTTTCTAAAGTGAAGCCCAGAAAGAATCCAGTTGCAGTGACAACCATGAGACACACTGACCCAGCCATAGCCAGGGCCTTCCCACTCGCTGCCTCACCTTTTCTCTCAATCTGTTCCCGTTCAGACAGTGAATATGTTGAATATCCAATAGAGAGACCTACAGCTACTGACAACATTGAGGAAAGAACACCATGGCCCGCTGCAATTAGTGATATCATAATATCATGCATTCGTTCATTACTTTCATAAAGATGATCATTGTCCTTGAATTTTTCCAACTGGTCGTTGAACGTTCTGTTGTCAGCCAGAATCTCCAGGGACTGAAGCAGAACGACTGCTGTCGCTCCCAGCAGAAGACCTCCTGCAGCTCCTGACACCAGTCCGATGCAGAAGATGGAAATGACAGTTGGTACCCCTAGAGAGAGAGGGATTCTCATCAGAAAGAGGAAGAGGAACAGAAAATTCACAACTATAAAAGTATTTGGAGCACAGCTATGTTTCAGCGTCCCATGAATTTAACGGAAAAGGGAAAAGAATATCTTACCATCAACAATGCTTATATTAATACACAATCTTATATTAATGCTCAATTTGCTGTTACATGCAGTATCAACATCAACAATGTATTTTTTCCCTTGATGTTAATCAAAAGAAAAAAAACATGAGCCATTTACCTTCAAACTTATTTGCTGTTAGTTCTCGGAGACAGGACTAGATACAAAGACTGTTTATCAGTGTGTAAAATTCCCAAATGACAAGCTAAAAATGAAGGTGATTGTGTCGCTGGAATCATCATTGCACTCTTACTACATTGGAAGTTTGATGAATACAAACACTGATCTGTCTGTAAATTTATATTTGGCTTTATATTCAGTGATGAGCACATCTTGACTTACTTATGACTCAAAACACCTTGTCTGAGACATGGACTTGACTTGGAACCTGACATGGGACATCATAACTTTAATTTGACACATGACACTGACACTGTTTTCTAAGTACCATTAATTTCTTTAAGAATGCACAGAAAACTTACCAGAGGTAAGGACGGAAAGTAGTCTGATAGATCTGTAAAACACAATAAGATAATGTCAAGGTTGATACAATGTAGACTTTATATGCTGCTGAACTGTTGTTCACTGTACACGGGGGAAGTTATTCATTTGCCTGCTGCTAATTTTTTTTAATTTTTTTTTCTGACAGCATGGCTGTAGTAGTAATGAGACAAAGTCATGTACTTGAGGACAGACTGGTTGGTAGTTAAGTGAGTCAGTTGCTCATTGAAGTAATAGTCTGTCTTCACCCGTTGACCCCATTGTTGTCCTGTGTAACAGGAGGCATCTCAGGGTTCAGCTGACCTGACAAAGAAAAATGAGACATGTTGATTCAGTTAGAGAGATATTTATAACAAACTCCAGGGTAATAATCTGCACAAAACTCTGTTTGGATAGTAATGAGACGATGTCCAGTGGACAAATAGTTACAGTTGGAATCTTGAAACCACTTCAATATCAGACCAGCACCACAATTCACACATTTTCATCAAGATACCTACATCAGTACAGAATAGGTTTTTAGTCCATCTTAAAAACAATAGTCACGTAACGATACGAACATTGAATGTGGATTTTGCACCTCATCACTGACATGGAGGCACAGGTGGCATGTTTAGAGCATGTAAAACTGTTGCACTGTAAAAATGAGAATCTGACTACTGTTTTAAGACAGACTGAAAACTGTGAACCTATTCTTTTAAGACAGAAAAAATACAGTATGTTGAAACTTAGCCAATGCTCACCAGTGCCAGATCGTTGCATTGTTCTTGAGGCAGCTCCCAGATGACAGCAAAAAATGTAGTCTTCACTTTCTTTTCGTCTTCTTGTTTCCCAATTTGTATTCACTGGTCCATGTGCAAATGTGGTATTAATCAAAATATGATCCAATACAGTAAAGGTCTCTCACTTCACACTGTGTTTAACTCCTCAGTTACGGTAAACAGCAAGCTCTACACTGTACAAGGGCTCGTGATGAACCCAACACAAAACCAGAATTTCAACCCTGTGTTACAGGAACATTCCTCAAATAGGTTACCTGGGAGTTGTGATTGACAACAGACTGGACCAGCAATCTAATACAGAGGCTGTGTACAAGAAGGGGATGAGCAGACTCTACTTCCTGAGGAAGCTGAGATTTCGTCTTATTTCATTGTGTTGTTATTATCTCTGTATGCTGCTGCTACACCGAAATTTCCCAGCTTGGGATTAATAAAGTCTATCTATCTGTCTGTCTGTCTGTCTGTCTGTCTGTCTGTCTGTCTGTCTGTCTGTCTATCTATCTATCTATCTATCTATCTATCTATCTATCTATCTATCTATCTATCTATCTATCTATCTATCTATCTATCTATCTATCTATCTATCTATCTATCTATCAACACCAGTCCCAATGATTCAACACATTCACATACTGAACTCTGCAGTTCCATAGGTTTCAACAGTATCTACAATAAGTTATTGAAATAAAACTGCTTCCTGCTCAGTATTGGTAAATATGTCACTCGAATAAAATTCTTAACTTATAAAACACGTAAAACATATTGCCGTTGACTAAGCCAGGTGGCGTTACCTGTGATATCTACTCACTGACTGTCTGTCAGTGAAGATCAGGTTCTGAGATCCCCCAAAAGAATTGCTACCCTAATATGGTGGAGGGGTTTGTGTGTCCCTTTGATACTGGGAGCTGTGTTTTCAGGGGCCATGATAATTACCTAATAATGAATTGTAGCGCTGTAAAGAAGAGTGACAAACTGCTTTGGATCCTGGTAGGTTGTTTCAAGCCAAAGTGGTCTCAGGGGAGCGGCCAAACAAAGAATGCTTTGAAGACCCTATGAATCGACTAAAAAAAGCATCAAGTACCAGTAAGCCCACCAACTAAATGGTGGAGCAGTTGGGTCAGGTGCAATGTGCACCAGGTGGCATGCAAAGGCAGGGACCTGTGCAGCCTGAATCCTGCATTACAGACTGGCTCTAGGTATGTGAAACATCACTTCTCTGATGGGGAAGGAACCACATGAACATTGAATGTGGATTTTGTCTTCCATCACTTCATTGGAAACACATGGATGAATGTTTACAGCAAGCAAAAACTGCTTAACATTGAAGATGAGCTGTTTCGAGACAGACTGAGGCAGAGACCCAAATCAGTGCTTGAAATACTGTGATATTATTACAAATGTGGCCAAATTCAGTCCCTCACTCGGCACTCACCGTGTTTGGCTCCTCATATATGGAACACGCTTGTTACTGTAGAATGGTGTTTGAGGAGCCCAGCCCCAAACCAGAATGACAACCATTTGTGACAACAACATCCCTCAGCTGGGATCAGCAAAGACACTGTCAGCCGGCTGTATAACAGGTAGCTTGATGCCCTTGAAAATTACAGTGAATGTTTTGTCTCTTGGCCCGCTGATGAATCTTGATGATCAGGTTCTGAGATTGTTGACAAAGAACTGAGCTATTCGATTTAAAATGCCTGGCTGCACTACTTGTCATGCCAGTTCCCTTCCTCTCTTTTTAAAATCAAGTTTTGATAAACTTCAGTGGGAAATAAAGGGACAGGATAGAGAACATTCATATTACGAAAAATGTATTAGATCGTGACAAAAGCAGATGCCGGATCCTATCAAATACCTGCCGGTTATAATCTGAGGGGTCCCGGTCCTGTTCTGGCAGGCACAAATTAAGCCCTGTTAAAAGTGTCATTGTAACCAGCGGGCTCCTGACACGCACATGCATGAATCAACCGTACCATTTGATGCCTCCCAGACCACCACACATATGGAAATTCTGATCAATGGGACACATACGAACAAGGAAGGGGGAACACCAGGTTATGACCTCCTTCGGCCTTCAAGGACTGACGGATCTGAGGAGAGGGCTGGTGGGTTGGCGGGGGGGCTGGCATAGATAGAAGAAATAATAATAAAAGCACATTTCACTTCACTGTCAAGGAAACTCAACCAAGTATATCCATAAACCGATCAGCCACATCATTAACACCACTGACAGGTGATGTAACAATGCAACGTTCTGCTGGGAGACCTTGGGTCCTGACACGCAGCTCCCACCAACAACACTGTTGTGGACCAAGTATGCCCCTCTTGGCAGCGGCACTCCTCAGTGGCAGAGAGGGAGATTGCTAAGTGCAAAACGGACAGGGAGTTTGCTGACACAACAACACTTACAGCAGCGTCGCTCACTTTAAAAGTTAAAAGTGGGAAAACTCCAGCAACAGAACAATTTTACTGTCTTCATGATTTTTTCTTCAGATGTTTTTCAACAATATAATATAATAATTCTTCTGCCATATGCACTTGTTTGACAAGTCTGAAGTGGTTTCTACCAGATTGGAGATGTTGTTAGTTGAATTGTTCTGTCTGAGATGGGTAGTTTATGACAAACTTTTGGCGTCTGTGAAATTCTATTTTTCTCGGTTATCATGTAACTTTATCATATTTTGTGTAGCATATTTTATCCCTTTAGGTTTCCATATCCCTTAATTAACTTGATATTATTAGTGTCATTTCTTTTTCATTTCATGAGACCAGTAATTCAATTATCCTGATCATATTATTGTTCTTAAAATTTTGTAAAATAAGAGCAGTAGAGCAAAATCATGACAAAAAAGGGACAAACCTAACTGAATAACCGTACAGTATATGGTACACACAAAGTGACTGGGGCTTCTACCATATCATAGCAGCAGATTTAAGCGCCACCTGGTGGTTGATGAGTAAACAATCTGAAGAAGACTTGCATCAGTATTTCACTGCAGGAAACTACTTTGGTGGAGGGCAGCTGTTAATTGGATGAAGTGTGTAAAATTGGAAATACGTCTCTTAAGTGTAATACAAGTCTTATCTATCTATCTATCTATCTATCTATCTATCTATCTATCTATCTATCTATCTATCTATCTATCTATCTATCTATCTATCTATCTATCTATCTCGATCTGCTTTGTCGGTCCAGACAGTATTGAACAAAATTGTTGATGAACAATGAATGAAGAATAATCAAAAGGAAAAGACGAAAATCCTCACATTTGAAAAACAAAACCATTAAATGTTGTTGGAAAAATTACTTACATGATCTAGGAAAAGCTGAATTTATTGTTGTTGTTATTATTATTATTATTATTATTATTATTATTATTATTATTATTATTATTATTATCTGTTCATTTAAAATTGTACTTATTGATTAATTGACTGATCATCTCAGCTGTAGTACTTCAATACAAGTCCAACTTTAGGGCAGTTCATTTATATCCAAACACCATATGTTAGAGGCTATTTGTATGTTTCGTTTGTAAAAATCTACATTTGTACAGTTACTCCTCTATAAAGCTGTCAAACAACTGTAGTTAAGTGAAACGTTTAACTTCAAATGAGTAGCCAATAGTTCAGTAATTGCACTTAGTTACATTTAATCAATACTTATTCATTAATCAATCACAGTGGTATGCAGGACAAGGGGAAACACTCTCCATAAGCTGAGAGAAGAGAAGTCATTGATATCACCATGTTGTTGTTCGTGTCATTACTGCACGCTCGCGCTGCAATCCATCGGTCTCAGACTCATGACGTCAGACAGACTGCGTGACACCATTGTGGCCACCCGCGTGCATCATTAACGGTATTGTTTAGCAGACATTTTCCTGTGAGACTCGGAAAGAGACAGACAGAAAAACTTTTTCTTACGACGAATTCTGAAAAAAAGCGAATATTTATCCCCATTAAAACCATCGTTCACGTGACTCCAGATCTGCCTCCACACAGTTATGGGAAAAGTTTGTCTCGTTTAAGACTTTTTTTTCCTCTTTCGAGTTTTATGTTTTAGGTCAAGGCCGCCCGTGACGTTTAAATATTTAAACGTCGAAGATTCAGCATCCGTAAATGTAGGAACATTGTTTTAGTGTAGTGTAAGCCATTAAATGCCAACTGAAGTGTGAGTAACTGAGTTTAATGTTAAGTTTAAAGTTTAACGTATTTTTCTGTGTAGCAGACATTCAAGTCTATAAGTAGTTTTGTCTTTAATATATTAAGATTTCTTTGGATTGAAGTCTTCATTTCAGTAAGTAAATCTTATGTAAAAAAATAATATATAATATTTTATGTGTATAGCTACATGTTTATTTATTGTATGGAGTAGGATCAGCCCAGAGGGGTATTGCACAAAAGTAGAATAAAGATATCCAGGATAACTGAGCAAGCGCGGCTTGACCTAGTCTGCTCGGCGCATCCTGGCTTAATTGGTTGCACGTTTGCCAAGCCAGGATGAAAAGGCGCGGCTATGTCCAGCCAGGTGTAGATAGTCTGGATAAGTGCGTGTTCACGGCATACTTAAATAGGCCTCGCGATCGCTCACAGAATCACCGATGCAAACATGGACAAAAGTCGTGCGTCTTATTTTACGGCCGCCGAGCAAGAGCTCCTCATGGAGTTTTACGAGGATGTGAAAGACATTATAAGGAAAAAAGGCAATACAAGTGCCATAAATAAAGAACGCGAGAAAGCCTGGCAGACAATAGCGGACCGGCTTAATGCGTAAGTAGTTAAAAACTGTTCAATTAATAAAGAGTGCTCCACTGGAACTGTCATAATTAGGCCACAATTAAAGGACTACAGGAGTTACTTTTAAAGTCCACTAATCAACTGTTGTACACTTTGCTTTAAATTTGCCAAGTATAGATGCATGTTACTCATGTTGAAATGTAAAGTATGATTAAGTGCAAACAATTATCCACACTGTGTTATTTAATCTATTTTTCTCATGTTACGTTTTAATCTATTTTATCTCCCTCTCCTTCATAAAGAACAAACTTGTCTGGCCAGATAAGGACCTGGCAGCAAGTTAAGATTAAATACAAGAACATCTTGCAGGCCGGTAAGGGACTTTAAAGTAGATAACAGTGAACAAATGAGGTGAATAGATTAGGTGTCTGCTAAAATGTTGAATGTCTGTATGATTGTAGCAGTAAAAAAAAAAAAGCCTATAGAAGTGGCACAGGGGGCGGCCCAAGCCAGGATACGACCCCAGCGGAAGAGCTGGCACTCCATTTGAATAAAGGGAGGCCAGTGATGGAGGGGATCCAGGGAGGGACAGTAACCGACTCTGTCCCAGCCGCAGAAACTGTCCACTTCATCCAAGGTACATACTGCAGTACTACTGCACATGGAACACAATCAAATAAATATATTATATTGTCTGACTTTGGATTTCCTTACAGTGTCTGGGAACACGGTTACACTTTTGGAGCCACCAGAAGATGATCCGGTTAGTACATTGTATTGAAATCACAGGTGTGGTATGTCCTGTGAAGTCTTAATTCAAGTTCTCTCAATACATGTATGTATATGGCAGGGGGAAGGCACATCTGCAGCTGCAGAAGGCACTTCTGCAGATGAGGAGACTGTGTCACTGGACTCCAGAAGGCTTGAGGTATGCCAATTTTATGGAAATATCCTGCTTATTTAGTCCATAAAGTATGAAGTCAGTGATGTGGTGCTAATAGAAAATATATGGTTAACAGGACCCAGATGCTGCACAGTCCCCTAAACAGCCTGGTAACATTGTGAGTATTGGCTAAAGTAAATCTACGTTATGCACAAATCCTGCTGTGCTAATTGACATTTCTTTTACAGACTTCACAAACTGTCAGAAAACTGTATTCTAAGCACCTGGAGAAACAGATAGAGCTGGCAGACATTAAAATCAAATTAAAAAAGAGAAAGCTCGAAGAAATGGAGCTGGATCTTGAGATCAAACGCCAAACACTGAGGAAACTGGACCTGGAAATCCAGAAACTAGAAAGAGAAGTGAGTATTTCAGTGCACACAGTAACCATAAGTGCAATACAGTGTTTTAATCTGTGTTGCCTCTGCTCTCTCTATTCCAGGATCCAAGCAACCAAGAAAAATGACTGCCAAATAAAAAAAAAAAAATACAATAAGAAAACATTTTGGTGTCCTCCCCTTTTTCATTTGTGAAGAGGAATTCAAAATAACCACCAATGCTAAATGACATGTGCGCACACACAGTAACTTTCAAGATATTTTATTAACTAAGGATATGCTAGATCCAAAAATTAGGTGAAAAAACTTGCAATATATTGCTCCCTGACGAGTCTGCCATTAATGTGGTCTGGGTAGATGGGAGCATTTTCCCAGTCAACAGCCACTCGGGGGGGGCCTCTCCTTTCTTAGGCCTGCAATGTTATGCAGTACTGCGCATGCAGCAATTACATCACAGGCCCTGTCCGGGGAAACCCTCAGGTGGTGCAGGCACTGAAAGCGAGATTTCAGAATGCCAAAAGTCGTCTCGATTCGAGCCCTTGTCTTGGTGTGTGCATGGTTGTAGGCCTTCTGTGGTGGGGTTTGGGGGTCCGCAAGGGGAGTCAAGAGGAATGACTCGCAGGCATAGCCTTTGTCTCCCAGCAGCACACCAGAGAATTCGCCTGATGATGCAAGATATCATTTAGAAAACTAGACGGCAGAGTTAAACACTCATGATGTCCAAGGTGCTTACAGTACAAATAAAATGTGTGGCTTACCTTGTGAAAGTCTCTGGTAAATTGGACTAGCCCGAAAGACTCTTGAGTCATGTACTGAACCAGGCCACTTTGCCTCCAAATTGCTGACAAGGCAGTCGGCATCACAGATCATCTGAAATGTGAAATTGTAACCTATTCAGGTCATTTAATGCACATAATTTATGTAGGTCATAGTAACCACAAATCACTCTTACCTGCACATTGATGCTGTGGAAGGATTTCCTGTTAATGTAATCTCCCTCATGTTCTCCTGAGGGGCGTTTGATTCTGATGTGTGTGCAGTCCACTGCACCAATGATGTTGGGGAAAGCTGTAACAAAAAATAGTGAGTATCCAACTGTGACTGATCAAAGTAGAAACTAATGGTTGCACGTCGAAATTGAGGTTACCTGCAATCTTGTAAAACTCCTCCTTGATGTAGAGTGGTCTTCTGTGGCCAGGGAAGGTGATGAATATGTTGAATAATGACTTCAGCGCCAGACAAACACGTCTTATTGTGCGGCAAATGGTTGCTTTATTGAGGTTCTCTGCATCCCCAACAGAATAAAGGAAGCTCCCACTTGCCAAAAATCTCAATGTAACACAGACCATCTGTGGCACAGTGAGAGCATGGCTTCGTGCAGTCTGGGGTTGTATTTTTGGACTCAGCAGCCTACATAAATATCTCAGTCCATCACCTGAGAATATGTATCTCTCAATGAGATGGTCATCGCCAAAGGCCAATGGGTCTGACCTGTCCCGGAAGACTCTTTCATGCCTAAATGCTCGTCTGAGGATTAGGGCTTCCTCATCAAGTACATCCTCCAAAAAAGGGAAAGCCATTATGAAGAGGGAACAGGTGAATGGGAGTTGGACCTATATATACTATATTGCCCTCATCACAGATTTAATTGAAAACCTTTGCAACTTCATCAGCCGTGTTTTGTAATCTCAATTACTGCAATAAAACATATTTATGAAACCTCTGATGGCAATTTGACAAGCAGTCTTCATTAGCATAGCAATATAACACTTGGCCCAAGTAATAATACTATCACTTGAATAAATATAAAAAGACTTTTGCAATTACAAACAGCCAACATATTTAAATGACAGGAAAAATGACAATATATATGTAATATTTTAATGCAGGATAATTAAAATGACGCAACATACTTAGAAAGACCATGGACATGCTGTAAAACACATTAATTCCTCACAGGATTGATGTTGGAAATACAGGTGAATCACTAGGATTAATCTTAGCCTGGCTGTTAGCCTGGTCTGGAGCAGGCTAGCTCCACAGAATAAATCTCCATGGTAACGTATACCATAACATATCCTACTGCCCCCTATCCTGCTTTTGTGCAACCGGATCAAGGGTAAATTGAGCCAGGATAACCAAGATATCCTGGCTTAATCCCTTATCCTAGTTTTGTGCAATACCCCTCTGGCTAGTAAACTGTTAGTAATAGAGAAACAAAATATAGAGGGTTATTCTATGTGGGAATGTGTTCTCTCTAATAGGAGAAGGAGGCCCGTCCTCACTCCACTTCCTCAGCTCCTGCTGGAGATCCACAGGCTGGACCGAGCTGTGATCTGAGGGAACAGATGCACTCAGATACGCCTCAGATGGCTGCACAGGTAAGTCTTTTATTGCAACCAGTGAAACAAAGTAAAGAGAACGAGTTGAGAAAATAGCTAGGCTAATAATTGATTAAGATGTACATATTGTGCATATAGAAACAATAATCCAATATCACTTGTTTGTAATTCCAATGTTCATTCTTTTGTACTACAGCCAATCAGTGTGGGAACCATTTTAAAGGTCATTATGCACTGTGTTGTTTGTCTGCCATCAGCTCTGATGTTGAGATGATGTTGATAACTTTTAATGGCATGTTGGCTCGTAATTTTTTACGCCCTTGATGTGGTTTCTCAGTGTGGACAGAACCGGGACTTGGGACCTTCCTGTAACGTTAAACTGTACAGCGACCTTTACAACTTGCAAGACACAGAAATATTAATTTTTGTCTTCATTACAGCCAGTAGGAATCGATACTGAATGAAACGGGTCGGTAAACAGAATCCCCATTGCAAATAAATGGAATTCTATCACAATTTGTTAACTGTTCTTATCTATCAATAAAAATGCACTTGTGTTAATTGCTTTGACCTCTGTTAACTTTACTAAACCTGTACAGTCGTTGACAGCAAAAAAAATTGTGATATTTTCTCTCTCTCTCTCTTTTTCTTTTAAATTTCAGACTTGAGGGAGGCAGACCAACAGGTGACTAACAATGATTTGCCAATTGACTGCACAATAAGTCTGGTTTCACAACAGTATTATGATGATAACTGTGTTCTAATAGGAAATCCATGGTAATTAAATTAAATTTTGATTTGAGTTCATTGCAAATAATTGTATTTCTATCACTATTTGTTAACTATTCTTACTTATCCCAAACTTACTCTACTCATTGATGTATAATAAATCACACACAGTCTTGTTTTTCCCATGCACTTAATACCACAATGAATACCTTAAATACAGTATCTAAAGAAGTCAAACAGATCAGCATGTCAAGCTGTTTGTGTCCTTTCCGCTATGTTGTCCTTGAATACAGTCTTCACCATGGGATGCTGTGCTGCATGGGGATGCTCCAATCGCTTGGAGAAAGGCGTGCGCATGTATGGCTTCCCCAAAGACAGAGACAGGAGAAAAGCATGGGTGGCTAAAGTCAGAAGGAGCAATTCAACCACCTACAAGATTTTAACAACAAAAATGTGAGGTAATCATATTCAAACAATGTATTTGCACTTTAAGTTTAAACATTTTTTTTAAATGAAAAAAAAAGAGAACAGAACAGGAAAAACAATACAAAAACCAAGGGAAGTTAAGTTGCAAATTGAAGGCAGAAAAAAAAGAAAATGACAGGAAAAAACAACACTTAACTTCATGGCCATCTTTGAAACAAGACCCAAACCAAGAAGGTGAACAGCTGAAGGTGCTTCAGGACAATGCTGGACAAGGGCAGAAAGTGATACACAGCTGAGCACAGTGACAACGAAACAGCAACAACAAAAAATATTTTAGCTCCTAAACTTAAAAGTCAGACTTTTAAGTATCTCTCTGCTTCTGTGTCTGCACTCTGCCCTCCTCCTGCAACTTGGGAGAGTGCTGAGTGCTGTCTAGGAAATAAAAGGCAGAGGGACCTCATACAACCCCACAAATAAAGGATCACTTTCAGTTATGGAAATTCACATTTTCTAATCATCAACAGCTTTTGCTGCTTATGGTTAATTAAGTATAATCGGCCACTGATGTGTAACTCATTTTTTCTAGTTGCCTCAGGTTCTTAACTGGTTGTGTTTTATGTGTGCAAAGATTTTAAACATATCTACTAAGTGTAATGTGCTGTCTAATAGTGTGTATTCAACCACTATGGGATATATGCTAGACATGTCCATAGCGCTAGATAAAAGTTAGTTGTTGAGTGTGAGAACTAAGGCAAAGTCACTCTGCAGGCACATTTTGAGGCTGACCAGTTTGTCAAGACCAGGCTGAGAGAAGATGCGATACCCACCATCTTTGTGCATCGGCCAGTAGTCAGAAAGAGGAGGGCCCCTACTCCACGATGCCCCCCCTCACCTGCAAAGACAGGATTCCTAGCTGCTGATCACAAATACTGTATTAAAAGTGACACAGGTATAATGTATATGAACTCTTGATAACTATACCAATAGTTCTTGTTTAAGTGACACAATATTAATACTATATCTCTACTTACACCAGTTTCCTGAGGAAAGAAAGGATGTGGAGAGTGAGAGAAGGGAAAGTGAGTTCGAAGGAAGAGGGGACATGGCAGATGAGGAGAAACAGGGAGAGCTCACATCAGCCAATCAGCGGAGCAGGGAGCCACCAACCACAGAATCACAGCTCTTAAAACAATTGAAACGATAAGAAAATCTAATCAAAAAAACCAGGGCAGCACTGAGAAAAGTAAAGAAGGAAAACACAGTTCTTAAGAGGACAATGAAAATTAGGGACAAAAGAAAAGAAAAAAAAATCAAGAAAATTTTAAGAAATATCAAATTGGAGCATTAAGCAGACTAATCACAAGAGGGATGAAATGGAGCAACGATACTGTGAAGAAGGCGTTGAAACATCGGTTTGCTGCTGGTTCTGCAGAGAAGTTTTGCTGTTTTGACAGAGGTGTTTGACGTCCTCAAACTGAAGGCAGATGGATTTACAGACCTGGAGAGGGAGTATGTGTTGACCCTGGATGAGATGGCAGTATTACCAAGTGTGGAGTTACACACGCTTACAGGAAAACTGTATGGCGATGTGACTTTGCCAGGTCACATGGGGGTAGCAACACATGCGTGTGTGTTTATGTTAGCTGGAAACACAACACGCTGGAAGCAAGTTGTTGCATACCATTTCAAAGGCAAATCGACCAATGGAGCAGAGTACAGGCCCATAATTACTGGGCAGCATCCATTGGGCTACACGTAATGAATGTCACCACCGACATGGGTAGCCCTAACCAGGCCATGTGGAAATCCTTTAGGGGTTGTCCACAGTAAAACATCGGTGACACATTCAGCAACACCAGACAGGCAGCTCAACTTCATGCCTGACGTCCTACATCTGATAAAAAAAAAATCAAAAAAGTTCCCATATCCGTGGACAGGTGTTGTAATTCCGTCAGATGTTGTCCAAAAACAGAACCTTCCCTCTAATGAGGTTTCTGTGGTCCCAATTAAGGACTTCAACTGTAAGCTGCAGCCATTGTTGGGCTGAAAAATATGGTGCAGCAAGAAAACCACCCTCCGTCCTACATGACTACAGCATGGTTCCTGGAGCAAATTGATAAGTGGTTTGATCTCATGTCATCTCGGGATCCAATTACAGCCTTGAGCAGGTTCAAGATGGAGGAATACCAGAGGGCCATCACCTTCCTCCAAGACATTGTCCATTTGTTCCGTGGCATGAAGATTGGTCCAAAGGAATTGTTGAAGCCTGTTCAGTCAGAGTGATAATGTCAACAACATCAATTCTGGCCATACAGGAAGAGATGCTGTGAAGAGGACACAGGTTTGTGTTAACATCAAGGTTCACTCAAGACTGCCTTGAAAATACATTCAGCTGTGTGAGGTCTAAAAATCCTGTGCCAACTCCAGTGGAATTCCATCATGCTCTCAGGATCATATCTGTGGGGCAGTTCCTCACCACTATCAAGTCGGGCAGCTACCAGGAGGACGTCAGTAGCAGATTTCCTGGACAGAGTGAAGCAAAATGTCAGTCCATCCACAGTGGTGGTCAGAGCAGCACCTGACCTAACAAAGACCGAAAAATGTATACTCTTCCATCTTACATTGTCCACAAGGTCCTCAAGTTTGCCAGCATCTGTGAAAACAGCAACACAGCACAGTGATGACAATCCTGTGGGAGAAAACAGAGTTCAAGTCAGGTGCCCTTTGCCACCTCTCCCAATAAGCCTATGATATCATTCACCACATCAAAAAGAATGGTTCCTCCCTCATGGAGCTTCCAAACACAGTGTGTGTGTTGGAGAAGGAAGCTCTGGCACTCTCCAGCAGGCTTCCATCATCCAGCAAACACAACTTCTCCACCAACTACCAGAACCCGGCTACATCACTGCTCCTCCCCAGCCAACATCACTAACCCTCTACCGACCTGTATCTAGAGAATATCACAACTCCACCTACTACCAGAACCTGGCTAGAGTCATTAACAAGACACATGTAACATCCTCGTCATCATCACTCCTGAGCCATAAGATCATTGGTCGTAAGTCTTCAGTTTTCCTGATGTGCAGCATGCAGCATCAATGCTGTATGATTACGTAAATTAATAATTAACTAATCTATAGACATAGACATCGCGAAAATATATTTCAAAAACCGTGATTCCCAGCATGTACAGAACAGAGAGAGAAAAGGTTGCTGCTGAGTTGAGATATGTTAAGCACGTTGCAGCCACATCCGATCTCTGGTCCAGTCGCACCGTGGACCCGTATATCAGTCTGACAGTACCTTACATCGACGACAAATGGAAACTGCGCACCAGAGTGCTCGAGACTGCATATTTTCCATCTGATCACACAGGAGAGATGGTCGGACAGGGCTTGAGAACGATACTGTTTGCATGGAACATCAGGGAAGAGGACCTCGTCGCCATAACAACTGACAACGGCGCCAATATAGTGAAAGCCGCCGAGCTCAATAAATGGATGCGGGTGCAATGTTTTGGACACAGGCTGCACCTTGCAATTGGTAAGTGTGCACATCTTAATGGGGATATCTTTGGGTGGTGACTGGCTGTTATGATCTGTGTTTGTGTTTGTTCAATACAGTGTTACAATAATGTAGGCCATATTAAAATATTAAATGATGTCTTATGGCCACATAATAGAGCTACAGCAGTAACGTTATAGCTATAAAATTACATTTAAATGGCTACAGCTATTTTTCCTTTTCTTAATGTGTGTGTGTGTGTGTGTGTGTGTGTGTGTGTGTGTGTGTGTGTGTGTGTGTGTGGGGGGCCGCGGCCGCGCGCGTGTGTGTGGCCGCGCGCGTGCGCGCCTGCCTGTCTGTGTGTCTGCCTGTGTGTTTCAGAAAATGCCCTGAAAAAACAAGCCCCTGTTGAACGGGCAATGAAGGTCTGCAAAAAGATCGTCAGTGCCTTTTCTTACGGTTGGAAAAAGAAGAAGGCATTACGGAAGGTACAACAAGAGATGAACCTGCCAACGCACAAGCTCAAAACGGCATGTCCAACCAGATGGGGATCCATGCAGATGATGACGGCAAGGATCCTGGAGCAGAAGAATGCCATCACACAGGTAGGCTACATGATCCTTGGTACTCTATTTTATTGTGTGTCTTTTTTAGTAGCTGGGCTCAGGTAATGATTTTAGCCTTTATTGTTATTGCTCTGATCTGTCATTTAAGAGGAAAAAAATAAAAATAAAATAATAATAAACTAATAATAATAATAATAATAATAATAATAATTATTATTATTATTATTATTATTATTATTATTATTATTATTATTATTATTACAGGTCCTTGCTGATGACAGAGCATCAAGGCATCTTGTTCCAAAATGGTCAGACCTGGATGTCTTGGAGTCAACAAAGCTCTCGCTCCATTGGTGGAGTTCACCGATGCCCTGTCAGGGGAAAAGTATGTCACCATCTCATCTGGGAAGCCTGTCCTACACATCCTCCACTCATGAGTGCTGGCTGAGGAAGAAGATGACGTGGTGCTGACCAAAGCCATCAAATCTGACATCCTTGTGTACCTTGATGACAAGTTCTCAGATCCCCCCACTGTAGAGCTTTTGGACACAGCCAGTTTTGTTGACCCCAGATTCGAAGCAGCATACGTTTCTGCAGACTGTGTCACCGCCATTCAGGAGAAAGTGAAAACAGAGATGAAGTCAGCAGCTGCAGTCCACACAGGAAGTACTGCAGAGAACACCAAGCCTCAGCCTTCTACATCATCAGAAGCAAAGAAGCCAAAGAGATCACTGGGAAGCTTTTTCAAGGAAGTGAGGCTACCCCTTCAACTGCACCCACTGTGTCACCTGAGCAAGCAGTAGAAGCAGAGCTGAGCAGCTACTTAGTGTCTCCTGTGCAGGATAGTGAGGGAAATCCACTAGATTGGTGGAGAGAGCATCAGGTACACTTTCCCACTCTAAGTAAAGTGGCAAAAAAGTACCTTTGCATACCAGCCACTAGCTCCCCATCTGAGCGGGTTTTCAGTTCTGGAGAAAAACATTGTTACATGCCTCAGATCCTGCCTGAAACCTGAAATGGTAAACATGCTAGTATTTCTTCACATGCAGCCATGAGTCAGATTCACATCTACAACACTAGTCTTAGTGAACAGGTCAGGATACCAAGTCTGCTGCTCCTTTTTGAAGTGACCTGTTCAAGCCCCTCTTATTCTTAATCATCAGTGTTCTATTGACATTTTTGCACGTGGCATTATTTAACGTATTTTTTTAATAGAGTTTAAAGTTGTCACCTGTCACATGGCAGTGTTATTTGCAATAGTTTTTTCAGTGTTTTATTGACATTTTTGTTCATAACATTATTAATCATTTGTTTACAAGTGACACTACCTCCAAGGCCTTTACACAGTGATGGGCCTTTGCACATGATAATGGCATTATTTAGCCTAGAATTGTTTACAAGAGACTACCTCCAAGGCCTTTACAGACAGGCATTTGCACATGATGGCATTACCTTTGCACAAGTCATTGTTTACTTATACAGTGACAAATGTGAAATTTATTTTGTTTACAAGGGATGCAACTTGTTTCTCCGGTTATAGAGAACCTGATTACTTGACAACTTTAATGTGACCTTTTTCAAGTGATGCAAGCTCGTTGTAATATCCATATTTAGAATTTGTTTATGAGAGACTGTATTTTTAATACTTTGTGTTTGAAGGAAATTTAAGTTATTTTATACTTTTATACTTGTTCAGTTGTTGTCATTTCAAGTAATCGGTGCTTTTCAGCTGTTCAATCGTGTGCTTATCAGTTGTTCTTAACTACCAAATAAATAATATATATCTTAACTACAGTGTAGTTTTACAGTCCTTTAAAGTGGCATTTCTGTAAATACACAGGATTTTTTTTTCTTTTTTTTAGGCGCGGGGGGGTTACTTATCGTTCATTTATCGTTATCAAGGTGAGTTGCTCAATATATCGTGATATTGATTTGAGGCCATATCGCCCAGCCCTAACCAGCACCCACTATGACCTCAACAAATAACAAAGTTGAAAGAACACCTTTCTGATAATGTCAACAAAAACTGAACATGTATAAGATTTATAAAAGCAGAATTTATGGCACAGCTGTTGTACTGCACTGCATGATGTTGCACAGGTGTATCAAATAATATGACTAATGGCGATAGTTATGTTTAGTATAATTCCTTGAATAATTTTGCAAGGTAATACCCATTTAGTATGATTTATTATGCCTGACCCACCTTACTATGTTTTCAGTCTCACTGTGCTCCACTCAGTTCTCCTGGCCTGCAGCATCAGTGATGGTCCACATCAAAGTGCTCCTACTGTAGGTTCCCAAATATAAGCTAGATGATATCACCTGTTAGGGACATTTGTTTGGTATGACTGCTTGAAAAACATTGCATTCATTAAGTGTTTTCAGTCTCACCATTGTCTACTCAGCACTCCTGGCCTGCAGCATGCAAAATAAATTTGTGAAGTGGCAACACTGCTTCTTGACCACAAAGCACTAAGTGCAGGTAACTGATATACACTGAAAATATCACATATTTTTGTGTGTGAGATAGATATGTAGATATATGGACATACACATACATATATGTAGAAGAGACTGCTATGGTGATCATCCGCTGTGCATGCAGGTCCCCACACACCCACACAACCCTACGCTCCAACGGCAAAAACAGAAAGGCAAATAAATAGTGGGAGTTACTTTTCCAAAATGCGCACACACAGGTCAAAATCAAACGTGCAAAGTTTCATGTTGTGTCGAGCCTTCTTAGTGTTTTAAAAATAGCGATTTTGATGCTAGCGTAAGAGTGCCCCTGCACTCCATTGAAAATTAGCTTGCCTGAAAACGAAACTACGGTATATCTTAAAAGTGCCTCTTTCGTCGTAATTATGCTTTTTACAAGAAGCCTAGGTTGCTTTTTGGTGAGAGTTTCACATTAATATTATCTAAATCTCCTAATAAATCTAGATGGGGACAATCCGCCATCAGACTTAACTTCTCATTTAATTCCGATGCACCACTGATATGAAAATTTCATTCTTTAAACATTTTACCTTGAACAAGTGTTGCTCTGACCATCTGCTCGATAGGAATTACATTGAGCGGCAGTTAGCTTGTGCTAACTTCCGGGAATTTTGAGGGGTTCCATGCTCCACCACTGCTGTGAAAAAACTGAACCATTGCAGTGAATGGAGCTGGCGCCACTCTCTCTCTCTCAGGGCACTCTACTTTGCGTCTAATAGAATTTTTTCTAATGGCCTGTTATCCAGAGTACCAAGAGAAAAGTTACTGTGATCGTAATTTGATCTTGACAGTGATTTTTCTCCACTTTCTTCGCCTTCAATAGGCTCCAGTAAGGACCAAGAGAAAGAGGTAGGAGGAGGACAACCTGAACGCTCTCCAGGAGCCTCCAGAAACGAGGTCCACTGTTGAAGATACTGCCCTGCCTACCAGCCAACCTGAACCCCACTGATGAGCATGGATGGTGTCCTTTCGTGGGTAAGCAGGCCACTCAGACACCACCAAAATTATAGACCACGCAGAAAATGTCCTCTTTTTACATAATTTGTAAGAGTGATACTTCTACAACTCATGGCAAATCCCTCAACATTACTAAATGCAACACTTTCTCACTCATCACACACTGTTTGATGCAACCTTTCATTTTATCCCTCTTTCCATCTCCAACAGGTCGAGGAAAGGACAAACCGAGACTGGGAGCAGGACAGCATTGTGAGAGCCCTTGAGTAGCCTCTGGAAAACAGGTTCAGAGAAAGTAACCTTTTCCTCCCAGACAGGCACTCCAGTCCTCAGCCCTCCAGCTCTCCCCCACAGGTAAGCCTGGAACGAGAAGGGGAGCAGGACAGCCTGAGAGACCAGGAGGGTGAGGATGATGTTGTCGATGTCATGAATTTACCCCTTTGGCCTGAGCCCTACCAGGCCCTGCCTAAATATGTCATGTTCTCCATAATGTCATTTCTAGACTACACACTGGGCTATTCCCCATACTCTTAACAAGATGTGAACAGGCGCAACAGCACAAAAGAAGTGCCTTTCTTAAAACGTATGTAAAATCTACTAATCTTCAATTTCCCCCTGTACTTTAATCAAAAAAGAAAAAAAACACAGTTCCTCCCCTCTCCTCTCCCCTCTCCTAATATTATCCTCTTGATCTCCTTCACATCTCGACTTTCCTCTTGTACTTCCATGAAAAAACTCTTCTCCTTCTTCTTCTTCTTCATAGTTTTCGTTGACTTCATTTTGCATTGAATCTCAGCTCAAGGAGATGTTATTTCGATTGGCAACTTATTCTCATATCTTAGACCTAAACTTGCTTTGAAAATTGTGCAGTAGCCTTTATAGCATTAGTAGTAACAGATAAGCAAAATGTATTCATAGCAGAGAGAAAGGTGGTTTTGGAGGGTCTGTTGGCAATATTCCATTCAAACTAGTGTCCTAAAAAAGTGTTTATTTCCATGTTTCACCAAGGTGTTTTCAATTTATTTAATCTAAATATCTTAATGAGTAAATAAAATCAATACACACACAATCAGATAAAAAAACTTTTTATAACATGTTCGCTCCTGAGCTCTTTTGGAGGGAAATAGTAAGAACACTAACTCTCAAAGGCTTACGAAATACTGTTTTTTTTTTTGTTTAGGTCATAAGAATTGGACACAATTTGGGGTTTGTAACAGTGTATATTTGAATATGATATAGTGTTAAATATATTATTTGATGGGATATTGCCAAATGGTTAGGGTTAGGTGGGGGTAGACCCTCTGCTACCCCTTTGTTACACATGCCATACAAAACCTAAACAAAACTAGAGCAAAATAATTTAAACTGTTAAAATGAAAAGTGATTAGGAAAAGCATCCACACAGTCTGATCAGCATTGTTCTTTTATTTAGTTTCAAAAATTAGATCTGAATGTGTGGAGACTTCTCCTGTTTTTCATGTCTTCACATTGAATCTTATCTGCAGCATGTCCAGCAAGCTTTCATTTTGATGAGTAGCAGACAAATTTAAAAACTGTTTAGTCACCTTAGTAACAGTAATAATAACAGTGTTATCAGTCGAAATGCCTTCATAGCAGAGCGAAATGTGGTTTTGAGTGTCTGGTGGTAGTTTTCCATTCAAACTGTTCCTCACAATTTGTTTAAATCTTTATAACTTGATTGATGAATAATGACAAAATATAGTTGCCACATCTTTATTTGTATTTCCTTTTTACACTTAGAGGTCAGTCTGTCTTCACTCTTTAAAAACCTGTGTGATCCTCAGCTGTTTTTAGGAATACAACACATTTTTGAATGAGTTTATCTCCTAATCTCCTAAACATTTTTTTCAAGGATTCATAAGTATTGAACAAAACTAGTGTTTTGTTGCAGTTTATATCTCAATATGAAGAAGAGGAAATACATTTTGAATGAAATATTGCCAAAGGGTCGATGTTAGTGGGTCAGAACCTTCTCAAGCCCTTTACTTATGTTTCTGAGTTTTTTTTTTTTTTTTTTTTTTTTTTTTTTTTACATTTTACACTTATTTTATCCACAAGAGGTCAGCCTGTCTCCACTCTTTAAAAACCTGTGTGATCCTGAGCTCTTTTTGGGAATAAAACATGCTTTTCAACTCTGTTAATGCTGCCAAATGAAATGCCATTTGAGTGTTTCTTTTCAAAGATGGATATGAAAACTTGGACACATACAACATACGTAAACTAGAGGAAAGTGAGTTATATATTCGTTTATTTATTTATTTACTTAAACTTCAAGTAAGTTATTTATTTGTGTACACAATACTTTTAATGAGTATGCTTTGCCATCCATGGACTTAAGATATAATATGTAATGTATGTTAAAAAAAAATAGGAGCATCTTTTGGAACATTTATATTGGATTTACTTCACTAATTGCCTTTTTTATTTTGGCACATTTAGGGCATTCAGCCGAATCATTATTTCGTTCTTAAGTTCAGCTATTAATTGTTTCAGTGAGTTGTTGTTCTTTTTCTTATCAAAAGTTAGATCAGTGATGGATCGATTGATTGGGGAAATATATTCATTTCTCAAGGTTCACCTACTTGATGTTTCTCTGCTCTGACCTGAACTGCATCATTCAGAAACATTAATCTGTTGATGAGGACCCGGTAATCCAGTCAAAAGCTTCAGAACAAGCATGTAAGTTGACCTTGAGCTGAGATTGTTTTATCAACAGCTGTTTCCAAGATCAACAATGCACTTCATCCTCTATTTATAATTGGATAACTTAAATTTGTTTTGTTGCTCTCAGGCTCTATGCCACACTGTCGATGGAGTGTTGTGAGACACATCAACAGTGATGGACAACAAGTGTGTGTTTTTCCTAAATAATGAAGGAATAAATGATGATAATAATGTAATATTAGGATACTTATCAGCAACAAGACATACGAGAACATCAGACTGCAGGTAATTCTCAGACAGAGTTGGGCAAGTTACTTTCAAAATGCAATACATTACATACTACCAGGTACCTTCATTTTAAGATAATATATTATGTTACAATATTACCGCCTGCACAGTGATAATTACTCTAACAAAATGCCCAAATAATGTATATAGAACAATTACAAAGCCTAGCTCTTTTTAAATAATGAAGGGCCTTGAACACAGTGTTTGAAGGCCAACAAACGATCAAAGTCTGATATATTATGAGATAAGAATTAGGGCTGGGTGATATAGACCAATAGTCATATCCCGATATATTTAGGCTGAATGTCGATACACGATATATATCCTGATATTTTTATTGCAAAGTGAGAGCAAATGTTCAGTCAAAGTCAAAGCCAAATATGACATATGGGTGGGAATTTCATCATTTTAGGGCAAGGCCATTTGGCCTTCACTTTTTCAGAGGCACCAAGGCCACATGACAGGGCACAAAGACCACTAAGTAAAATTTGTTGATTTACCTTTGAGACTGATACCATAACATCCTAATTTATAATAAGACATGGATTATGTATTAAAACATTTTTTAAATACCAACATCAAGTTAATGTTACAATAGAAAACAGTTTTTTTTAAGTAGGGTTTGGGTGAGGTGAGTTTTGTGTTATTGAATATTTCTCCCAATAGAAATTCCCCAAAATTATGGCAAAGCACATTTTTTCCCAAGCAAAAAAATTGTAGAATAACCAGCAGGAGACCACTGATGTGTGGAGTGATTTTGGTGACACTACACTCTGAATAATAGTGAAGTTATTGAATATTTTTTGTAGTTTCTCTTTTCGGTGTTGCACTTTGTAGACGGTCCCTGCGCCCTCGTCTCACAGACGGCTGACCACAGAGACCAGAGTTAATGTCCAGCCACTCGCTTTGATGAAAATACGGTTGTAGCTCGTTGTCTTCCTTACTACGGTAGGAAAGAGCCGTCGTTTGTGTTTTAACAAAGTTTCACTTGTGAGTTATTGATCCGGGAAGTTCAAATCTGTGAATATATTTCCAACTTTACCGGACTAAATCCTACCACATAAATCAGTTACGTATCATGTCAAAACCGGCTGAGCTCGCTTGCGCACCTGTGCTGTAAGTTTCGTTCTTCTGTTTTGAGACGCTGCTGCTGTTTGAGAGGCTTTCACATGAGATCATCATGATGATGAGGCTCCACCTGCGCGAACCATGGACTCACTGAAGTTACTGTGAGTGACTACTGTGCACTCGGGTGGCTGTAATTCAAGGCAAGCTCGCTACGCTGACCGGGCCAGGGGCACAGAGGCCACTCTGGCCGTACAATGATTCTTTTTTTACGGGGCATACAGGCCAAAGTGCAGGGCCCGTGAAATTCCCACCAAATTGTTTGTTGAAGAGTGCCGGAGTCTGTGTTCCAGCCCCTCCCCTCTCTGTGCATAAAAGAGGAGGGGCGCGGGGAGCAGTCCAGAGAGCTCCGGGTCAGCGGCTTGCCTGGAGCAAGGATCACAGCGCAAATTTGAACTATATCGATATATGCGATAGGGTCTAATTCCATATCACATTTAAAAATATATCGATATATGTTTTATACCGATATATCGCCCAGTCCTAATAGGAATAAATATTTTGAATTGTAGGCTTAGTCATATGAAACAAAACAGACATATACCTTCTATAATGTAATTTATATGACATGAAAAAGACAAACAATTCTCTTTCTATATCTTTTTATTTTAGTCCACTGAACAAGGAGTGCATGGACATATGTGATTAAGGCATGGAAATTTAAGCACCCTCAAACGATTAGGCTTTCATCATGAGGCCTATTTCGTAGGCCTCATGATGAACATTTCAGTCACACAGATACTGAAGAAAGACCTTTTAGGCTTGGCTATATTAAACACGTACTGCCTATGTTAACATGATCAAAAAGACAACAATTAACACTTAACTTTGGCCGGCAACAGGGATTGTAACGCACTACATGTCATAACTGTAGTAATATGTATGTCTGTTATCGCTTAAAGAAATATATTACTGTATTGTGTTGCTTTTGTAACGCGTTACCTCCAACACTGTTCTCAGTACATTTGAGTAAACATTCATCTATTTCAAGAACTGGAATCTATGCTGCAGTATTCTCATGATGGCTTACTGTATGTTTTGTCACACAGGGACAGAGGATACCTGCAGTTATCAGTTATTTTGTAAACAGTTGAAGCCACCTCATATGGCCTGGTCTCTAATTTTAGGGATCGCTCTTCACTTTCACTGAACCACGTTAGATGGTTTTTTCACTGAGCTTTATCTTGCTAGTTGGCCTAGATACCTCAAATGAAAAGTCCCTTGAATGCACCGTCTAGATTCTTTATTAAGAAATAACTACAGTGAAGCAGGTGGAAGCCAATGACCGTTTCCCCCTGCACTGTTTACAGGCAACACAAGACAAAAGTGCATGTGATTCTTCAGTATGTGTGTGAGACCAGGTCCCTCCATTTACTATAGATGCAAGCACGTGCAGAAACACAGCCTTGGACACTTACTTTACATGCACACAATGAACCACACAATGTTGGATAAAATATGAATTTCTTGTCTGACACTTGTCTTATGGTCTTTGATTTATGCCCTGTGGCTTCCAGTAAAGTAGGGTCCTGATACTTCTTTTCTAAATTCCAAAATGAGTTCTGAGGACTTATATATGTGTATAATACTGTCATGTGCTGCATATTTTAACCATCAACAGCAACCCTTATGGTGCTATGAGTTCCAGGTAGAACAAATGTCAGGGCCTTTTGGAAAGGAATGCTGCTGTGCAGACATTTGTGGATACACCTCCTGGCCTCCTGATAAATAGTTCAAGGCGGCTGACTTCCTTGTTTGCTCTGTTTACTGCTTGTATTACCTGTTGTCATTTTAGTCTCACCTGTAGCCTCGCCGGGTGAGAAGCAAGAGCACAGTGAGGAAGAAACAAAAGAGTTTTAAGCAAAAGGTGAAAGGCAAAGTGAGATGGGGCTTTGACAACACGGGTGGCAGGAGAAGAGCAACAAGTAACAGAAGAAGCTACCAAGCTCATCAACCCTCATCATGTCTTTGTCCAAGCCAGTGGAGCAGCTAGCCCACGAGCTGAGCTGTGCCATCTGCCTTCAGCTCTACTCTGATCCCGTGGTTCTCCCCTGTGGACACAACTACTGCCGAGCCTGCATCTGGAGCACAGCAGACACGAAGGACGAAGCACTTCCACGTTGCCCAGAGTGCCGCGAGGAGTTCCAGGGGGTGAATTCCCTGCAGAGAAACTTCAAACTCTGCAATATCATCGAGGGCTTCCGAGCCAGTGTGCCGCAGCTGGACAGGGAGCCTGACATTGATTCTGAGAGGACTGAGGTTTTCTGTGACCACTGCGTAGATGAGCAGTCGCTGGCTGTGAAGACCTGCCTGAAGTGCGAGGTGTCGCTGTGCTCCAGGCACTTTCAGAGGCACCAAGAGAAGGAGTCATTCAGGACACATACTGTGGTGGAGCCCCTGGATAAGATGGGGGTGAAGGGCTGCGCCACCCACCGCCGTCCCCTTGAGTACTTTTGTTCCGACGACATGACCTTGCTGTGCGCTACGTGCTTCATAGAGGGCCAGCACCATAACCACGATGTTCTGACCTTTAGTGCAGCCGAAGAGGAGATGAGACGAGCGCTGGAGAGTCGCACAAAGGTAGTTTTTATTGTTTAATTAATTATTATTCCCCTTTCTTTATTAGTGTTGGGGATAATGCATTACAAAGTTAGAGTACTCAGATTACTTTTTGTTTTGTAAGTCACAGAACAATTTAGTTTTGCAAATCAGGTAATCTTTTACTTTGTTACATTTTCAAACGAGTTATCTGTTACTGTAAGAATTTCACAGGTAAATGTAATATGTAAATCCCTGATGCATTTGCGCTGTTTCTGTGTCTCTCCTCCATCTCGGCAGGCAGTTTGTAGCACCTGTGGCTGTGTCGGTGCAGTTGTGTTGTGCCAGTGCAAAGGTGTAACTCAGCTAGCAAGAAAGCCAGAGCAGAGAAGGAAGCCTCTGGTCATTAGTTCTGTGTTGAAACATGATGTACTATCTATAGGCTATACAAGCCCGTGTTTCATTGTTTTCATAGAGGCAGCTGCTAAAACTGTCTCGGCTAAGTTTGCGTTAATTCAACCGTTTTCATTATAGTTGAAACTCAAAAAATGACATATTGTATGAACATGTTAGAGTAGACATGCCCAGTACACACCTGGTTTCATCTTTTGTAGTCAGACATAAAAGATCAAAGAGCCAGGAAGGGGATAGGCTAATTATAAGAGTGATGACAGATGTACTAAGTCAGTAGTCAATATATTATAAGGAAGATGTGTGCCCTCTGGACAACACAATATGTGCAAGTAATCACAAAGGAGTAGTGATCTTGTAGCAAGTTACTTTCAAAAGTAAGGCTACTCAACACTTCAATTTACATGAGACATTTATTCCACAGACATTGGTCCTACAGTGATATTGTAGCATCACAACAGGAAGCTTCCAAATGGGGATTTGGTGTTAAACACAAACAAGGCAAAATCTCTGAATCATTTGCCAAATATTTTCAGTGCAGTTTCCTCCAAAAAACTCGTACGTTGCAATAATAAATTAATAACAAATTAAACTTGACTTGTGTTTGAATCAAGTCTTTTTTTCAAGGAAATTCCTATTTTTCTTAAATCGGCAGTAAATTGCATTGTTCTTTCCTGGAAACATTCAGATATTACCATTCTTAAATCGTATTCTAGAAATAATGAGCCTGTGAAATGACAACAATGAAAACATGACAGTAGAGGTTTGAACAAGTGGCTAGCAGCTAGCTGGCACACTTCCAATGTACCTTGGAGCTGATGTATGACAGGAACGTAAAAACTGTCTGTGTGACGGGAAAGGTGAAGGTGTAATGACTTGTGACAGGGTTAAAGAGTTCTCAATTCCAGGTGACTGATTCAGATGCTTAAATTACATCTTTGCTGAGTGCTATTTTAACAGTTGGTTACAAGAAAAGTACAACCAGTCATTCCAGATTCTCTTCCTTTTGTGTTGAACACGCACATCTCAAATGCATTCAATCTGTGTTTGCAGGTGGTTTCCTGCAGGCTGCAGATGACAGAGAAACTCCTACAGAAGACAGCAGAGGAGCAAGTTGCCTCTGAAGCTGTAGGAGACAAACTAGCCAACAAGGCTGTCAGTCTCATGGATGGTATGGCTGCAATAGTGGGCAGGTAATATACACTGCATATGTGCTGGTAGTGATGCTTTACAAGTAACCTGTGGTGTACTTGAGCAGATTCACTGATGATTTAAAGGTTGAAAGGGCCTGAAAACACATGTTTTTCACACAAGGAATGAAGTTACACAATTTTCTGCTCATCAGCTTTGGTCATTTCTCACTAGAGATTACTTGTGCTGTTTTGTGTGTCCTCCTCTCACTGGTGTGAAGTGGGCAGGGCTTAGTTGGACAAAGGGTGATGTCACACGCCAGTCAGGATTGAAATCAGAATCAGATAACAGCTGATGGGTTGGTTGTTCGTGTTTCTAGACCACTGTTAATCAAATCTGATCTTTATCTAAACTTAATGCTAACTGATGCTTATGTAGACATGATTTTTAAATGATTCAGTTTATTTTAAAACATGCTTTCATTTGCATGAAGAGGTGAGTAAACATCTGATATTAACACACAAAAAACCCCCGTCAAACTTAACAATTAGTAGGAAGTAGGCTACTATGTAAGTTAAAAGAAGACGTAAACTGTTGACGTGGTGGTTGGAGTAGGTTCGGTTTGAGCACCCTCTCTGTCTTGTAGAGATGTTGTGTAAAGTCAAGGCAAGTACGATTTATAATTTGTTCATTAGATTACCTCCAACTGTTCCGCCTTTAGCCTCAAAGGTGAGTACGATCAAGCAGTGACTTTTGCAGGTAAAAATAAATGCCAAAACTCAGCGTACCAGTCATTCACTGTACGTGATGTGCTGGCAAAACTTTTTGACCCAGGTAGAAGTGTTTAAAATGTGATGGACAGTTCAAGAACATCTCTGAATGTCATTATTCAGTGATGCAAAGTTTAATTCATTCATTTGGTCATTCATTTTAGTCAACTTTCAGTCAAAATGTTTTCTTTCTTTTAAGTCATTCAATTAGGCTAATAACCCTCTGCATAATCAGCAGCAGCATGTTTGCAGATTTCTTTTCAAATGTGTCAGTTTGATCAGGCTGCTGTACTTAGAAATACCACTAAAATAACAATTGCTCTTAAATAATTTGTCGTTTATTATCCCAACCTGGCCTTAGAGCTTAGAGCTAAATAACTTCCAACTAAACTCCGGACTAATTTGAGAAACTGAACTTTGAAAAAAACGGAATTTCTATTTCGCGTTGTTTATGGTGAATCTTTAAAACTGTACTCTGCACACAGCTCCCAGCAGTGTTGGGGAGACTTAAACTACATGTAGGAACTACATAGTTTAACTACAATTAGCTGTAACTTGCTGGTAGTTAAACTACATTCATATTTTGTGCTGCGTCAATTATTTCAACTACTTTTTGGGTGATTTTTTGTAGTTTAACTACTCAATTTACAAACTACAATTTGGGCCAATGACATGAAATCTTTTTTTTTAATAAAATTGAGACCTATATAATCAAAATTTTATTTTATTTTTCTTTGCTGACAAAGCGGATAAGGTGGAAGCCTTTGTGTAGTCACCAGATGAGTCCCCACAAAATGCTTTCAAATCTCTACCCAAAATGTCCAAAGTGTTTGTGAAGTTCAACACTGGTGTCCCAGCCAGTGCAGCATGTGAGCAGCTTCTTAGTGTTGGTAAAGATGTTTTTAGTGCCAAAGGGAACCGGCTGTCTGATAAAGACTTTGAGAGACTGCTCATGTGTCGTGTCAACAAGCGATTCTGCCCTGGCATCTAGTTCTAGTCCCTAAGTGTAAGTGCCTCTGAAAAATCCTCTTTAAAAAATAAAACTTAAGTTTAGAGGCAAATTTCTGCTGGCATGTGAATTTTTTGTAGGCTATTATATTTTGTTTCATATACACCATATGTTGATTTATTTAACACTGAGTTAAATGAGTATAATGAGTATAAGTAGTTGCTAAAGCTACTTTTTTTAGCAGTAGTTTTACAAACTACATTTCTCCAGAGGTAGACATGTAGTTTGTTCAAACTACTGCCAGGCTGAACTACATGTAGTTTTACAAGCTACGCTTGCAAAGTAGCTTCCCCAACACTGGCTCCCAGGATGAAGTCAAGCTGTTGTTGTAAAATACCTCGATATTGTTTAATGAATTTGAAAATGTCACTGCCAGTTGTCAGGACATTAAACCAATGATCTCTTGATCTTTACGAATCCTGATGATACAGTCATCAGTGCTGAAATTAAAAAAAAATAAATAAATCAAAACTCAAGGATTTAGAGAACCATGAAAGCTCTACTAGTAATAATAGAAAAATAATTATATTCAAATGGGGAAAATGATTAAAATAACAAATGTTTGCTCATTGGAGCTCTTATTTTAAACCCTATCTGATGTGCTGTTGTTGTGTTGTGTTCAGGTACAGGGAGCGCCTGGGTATTCTATTGGAGGAGGAGAAAAGTCAGCGCAGGAAGAACGGGCAACATGGAATGTGCGCACTCGAAGAGCAACAGCAGCAGTTACTGGAGGCCCAGCAGAGTGCCACACAGGCCCTCAATGAGAGTGACACATGCATGTTCATACACAGGTGGAACTGAGAACTTTTACAACTAAAATGAATAAACTTCTCTGAAATAAAAACACTAAACACTTTTGAAAAATACAAACAATTTTCTTGAAATTTAGAAGTTTGCAAAATTAAATTTTATCCCATAGTTTATAGAACAAAATAAAAAAATGAGTCCATACATCTCCCATGAAAATATATGTCAAGTCAGTCATATTAATCGTACTAATTGATGTTATGCGTATATGGAATTTTATGTAAAGATATGCCTGTGCCTTTGTGCAGCCTACATAAGTAAAGACATGTGATGCCGAGCAACAAAGCTGAGCGCTTGGGGCTAATACAATGGAGATCAACTGAGTTCATACGTTTTCCTTTCCAGGTTCGTGCTGATTGATCAGCAGCTGAGAGAAGCTGCCACGGGAGCCATTCCCTCCAAGGTGGCCTTAAAGGCTCCGCTCAACAAGCGTCTCCAGGCTGACCTCAAAACACAAGACTTCCGCTCAGAAATGACCCGCCTCCTGGATTCCCTTCATACCCTCCTCAACCCCTTGAGCCTCACCTTCAACCTCTGCACTGCCCACCCGAGCCTGATAGTCTCCAATGATCTGCGCACGGTCAAGTACAGCCCCTCCAAGCAGGTGTATGGAGAGCACCCAGAGCGTTTTACAAGCGCACCCCAGATTCTGTGCACCCAGGGGTTCTCAGGTGGCGAGCACGTATGGGTGGTAGAAGTTGGGGCCAATACCATGTGGTCCCTGGGTGTGTGTTACAAGAGCATCTCTCGCCGTGGTGATCACAGTCGTCTAGGACACAACTCTGTGTCGTGGCGCCTGCAATGGAAAAATAATAAGCTGACAGTGTGTCAGTCCTCCTGCAACGTTGTTCTGGGGGAAGTGGCCTATCATCCGCTTAAGATTGAGATAGCACTGGACTATGAGGGAGGGATATTAACCTTCAGCAGCATCAAAGGGCGTAGGGAACACCTCCACACCTTAAGGGCTGTGTTTAGGGAGCCAGTTTACCCAGCATTCAGTATACATTCAAACACAGTGGAGTCATGGATCACACTGCAGAGTGGTATGTGAACACAACAACTGTTCAATACATCGCATGCATAGAATTTAGTTTGGTGTTCAAACAAGTAAATTAACTAAGATTTTGTCTTTGTACTTTTGGATTTTATGCTTTAATTTCCTGTCAAAGCCTTTATAATAATACAATGAAAATTGCAGTGTTTTGCGGCTGTCATGTCCCATAATTCAGAACTTTGGCTACCACAGTTGAATTTTTGGGCACTGAGAGAAAGCAAATAAACACTTTGGTTATTACTGCATGGCATTATAAAACTATGTACGATGAATACAAAATGGAAATTGAGCATTTTTTTTTTCTTCATGATTAAGGATGATTTCTGTGGACTATAGGTATAGATCTATGCAGGTGCTTCATCAAGTAATTTTGGAGGATTTGGGTGTTGATGTTTTTTTTTAATTAGTTTTTGTATCTAGCATGTTCCAGTTTGTCTCAGGTCTGCTATGTGTTTTGTATTTGACTGTTATTTTCTTTATATACAGTAAACACTGATGTGCGTGAACGCTGACATTTAGGCTGGATATGGGACACACTTCTGTTTATGCAACAAATAAACCCTGATGATTATGTTTCTGTGTCTGTTTACAAAATGTCGGCGTAGTTGTATGAATGAATGACTTTATATGGATATGGATATGGATATATATGTATGAGTGTCCCTGGAGAGATAATTTATTGCCTGGTTTATAGTTTGACAATAGGGGTTGCCAGGTTTGGTAATAGGTAAGAACAGCGGTTCCATCGTGTATATTGTTCCTCACTACACATCAAACACACACTATGTACACATGATGGCAGACATGAATTGTGTTCTGAATTAAAGTAAATGACTCGCTTCACCCCATCACTTTGTTAATGGCAAACTAGTTTTACACAGATCTGTCTGAGGGGGATGGTAAAGACGAATCTGGCAACCCAGATCCCATCTGTCACTTATTCTGTCATTGGGCAGGACACTAACATTATTCCATGTTAGTAACGTTATTCTACGCAAGGCAAAACAAAGCTGTCACTTAACGTCAGAAGACATGGGCTCAGGAGAGAGTACAACCAGAAAAGTGTCCTTCGGTGTCGATGATGAGGACAGAGTCAGGATTCTTCGTGGAGTCAAGGTAATGCTATTTTAGCTAGCGTTTGATAAGCCATGCTAACGTTACTTTAATGTTACGCCCAGCGCTAACTAGCCGTTAGCATGTTGCTACACAGCAAATAAAGTTACTAGGTTATTCTGAGATGAACTGACGTAAAGTGTACAACCTCTAAAGCGGCTGCTGAAGTGGGGAGGATGTAAAGGGATGCAGGGGCTGGGTCACGATGACATACAACCTCGAACATGCTCCTATTTCGTCACGCCAAACTTCAGTTGCAAAAAGCCCCATTTAGAAATGCGCCTTGCTTATCGGCAAAGGAACATACCTGGCAGATGACCACCGTATTTTCAACACTTTCATGGTCTCCTGGTACATTCGGCATATACACTATCCACCAATTACGACTAAATGTATGATAAATCACACATTTTCCACAATTCCACGGTTACCCTCTAGCGTTTGCTAACAACGTTGAAGACAACACGGTCAGGTAACGGTAGCAGTTCAGAGGCAAACCAATCGTTAATATTGCCAGTTCTTATTGGAACATGTCAGGTGCACGGTGGATGTATAGCTAAATCAAGCAGAGATTCAAACCGACATCTTAGTGGTCTCAAATGTTCATGTAGCCATTGCACGGGAATATTCTTCCCCAGCCATGGCTTTATATCGGCAGATTTTGAATGAAGTTTGGTGGGCTGTGCTCTGCCTCTTGACACTGCTGCCTTCATGTCCTCCTGTAAATGTGGGACTTTTGCGATGTCATGATTAACCAAGGAAAAATACAGTTGTAGCCGTAGCCATGAATACCAAGCTACTCTACATTTAGTTACTGTTATATGTGGTCACTAGTAAAGCCTGCAATTATGGCTTGTATGTACACAGATAGTCAGATTAAAATGACATGAATGTATGTTTTAGTCACTGATTGCATTGGATTAACAGTATCTATGGTGACCTGACACAATCTAGGTCAAACTTTTTGCACTACTGGACAAATGTGGAGTTTTTATTATGTTGTTTAATTGCTTTTAGTATTGTTTATTGCTTGCACCTATAGACCACAGCAAATTCCTTGTATGTTTAAGCTTACTTGGCAGTAAAAGCAATTCTCATTCTGATTGTGATACCTCTCTGTAGTCATGTAATAACATTACTTTGATTCTGCTGCCTTTACAGTAGCCATAGAGATTTGCTGTGTGAAAGCAAGCCCTCATAATCCTAATGTGCATTAACAAAGTGCAAGACTTCATGTCCATGCAGGCAGGGGGTTTGGAAACAATGAGACTTGTGGAACACTGTGAAAGAAAAGGATGAGCAGGAAAGACCAAAATGAGAATATATGACACCTCAAAACTATTTCAACAGTGTATGAAAACTACTCTCACTAAATGAACACAGGAAGCCTTTGACCTTTTTTTGCCTCACCTACATCCGATGGATTAGATAAAGGAATGCTCCGTAACAGATAAAGAGCAACTTAACACCATCCTAAAATGTTACTTTTAATTGCTGACCTCAGGTGGTTGTGATTCCCACCTTGCTGCAGAGATGTAGGGTTTAGCCTACTGAGTGCACCCTGACATTTACAGCCTGCTGAGAGTGGTCACAGCAGGTAAAGCACCCTTCTGACCACACCCAACAGTGAAGCCGGGTGTGGTCGCAAACTTTCAAGTAGATGAGATCAGTGACGGGGTGCTTTTCAGCTTGGTGTTGTCTCTTATCTTTCATTATGGGTTGCCTTCAAAATTAAGGGTTAAAGGCTGATACGTGCCTGCAGTCATGGCAAAGTCCTGCTTTCTAAGTTATTTGAGAACTTGAAGGCACCTTAAGACCTGGCTTTCCTCAGCCACTCAAGTACTGCATAACAGCTACTTGAATATAAAAAGATAACTTGATTGAAAGGCTTAAGTTTAATAGTTTATAGCTGTAGTACTTCCCTGCATCATAATGAATGTTGAAAATGTCTGTAAAACTCCAAAAAGAAGAGCCTCACAGATAATCCCATTTACCAGCCGTGCCTGCACATTCAAATTTTGTGAGTCATAGAAACTATGAGTCAGTGGTTTGTGCTGCCTTTCTGTGGTTTTTGGTGTAGCTATGTTTAATCACTTCCCTGGACGCACACAGATACACATGCACTGACACACTGTAGAGGTTCATGTGTTTTGCCTTCCTCCAGCTTTCCTCTGTCTCCCCCAGAGCATTTTAAAAGATGAAAGGATCTTTGAATACAGACGACACCACGTGATGTGCATGGTGTGCTTTATACTCCAGTAAACTGTTATTACGTTAGTTGAAACTTGCAGAAAGGCTTTGTTTATCTTTCTCAACTTTAGCGGCAGTCCTAGGCTCTCAGCTCTGTGTTGATTTTCTCGCCTGTCTCTTTGTCTGTTCAGCTATCAGAGGACGTCCTCCAGAGGATGAGAGGAGTTGCCAATATTGCTCCAGAACCCAAATCATCAGCCTCAGTCCCTCAGAAAGACACAGGTATATTCAACACTACCTCACAACAGGTTTTCCAGTAAAAAAAAATAAACACCAACGTTCGCTGTGGCTGACCAGGTTCTGTTTACGTTGTCAAGAACACATTCAAATGCTGTATGTGCACAGAGTGTGTGTCCTGAAAATACAATTATTGTTTCTTTTTCTGCAAACGTGTGGACCTAAAGTTCCATTGGGCATGACAGGGTAACATGACAGAAGTATTTGCCTAAAACATTGATGATAAGTATTTACATGTAAAAAGTCCATCTAATTTTATTGCACGAGTTCACTGTAAAGTGACAGATTTTATACAAAGTTGAAGTCATGATGAGTCGATGTGAATAAACTATGTCTGCCTAAATTAAACTACGGCAAACATATGTATAAACCTTTCATGTTTGTTTAGTTATTACAAATACAGATAAGGGGAACTTTCACAGAAACATTATGTGTTGTTCAAGTGTTTATGATTCAAGTGTTATACCTAGAAGAAATTCATTTTAAGCTTGTTATTCTCTCTTCTGTAATAAATAACACATAACTATTTAAGTCATACACTTTGAACAACATGATAGAAAACTTTGCATTAAACGTGACCCTTTACATTGACTTAATTTATATAATAAGATGGAAAATGTACATGTAATTAAAGTGACTATTAGGAAGTGTGTTTGAAAAAATCTCGTGAATCAGCGAATAGACTGCTAAGCTTATCTAGTTATTATTAATGCCTGTGCTTTGGTCCGATCACAAATATTTAATATAAAATCACATATAGATACATCACCTCATCAAGATCTCTCTGTCACTTGCTTTCAAAAGGCACTAGCAAAGATCTTTAGGACAGCAGGCACTGTGTTGTACCGCTTTTGTCAAAAGTGGGCGCTGGAATCAACTAAAACTGAATGTTTCGAGTAGTCGCTTTAAAATCAAAGTTTTAGGCAAACTATTTCTAAGTGAACTCAGTCAGTTAATACAGTTGTATGAAGTGTTTTGTGGCTCTGGAGCTTTGTCAGAGTCTGGGAAAATAACCCTGTTGAAGACTCAGTTTGGAGGATGCCTGTGTCACAGACTTGGAGCCTGATGGTTGAAAGATTGTTTTGTTGATGCATGCAAAGATTGGTGGTTTGACTTCCATGATAGCAGTGGTTCCCAAAGTGCTTCTGCAGGGCTCCCCTATTGCACGAAACTATAGTTTCAGAATTTATTAAAAAAAAAAACTAAATAAGGAAAAAGTAACTGCATCATGAATCTATTGTGTAGCAGTTTAGTAAAGTGACTCTGTTGTGCATGACAGTTGAGTAGGTTTTTTCTGAAGAACTCAACAGGCTTCTCTTTGTTCAGGATGAGTAATCTCCAAGTGGCTTCTAACTTGTTCACCTTACAATAATATTTCTGATAGAAGTTCAGATTTTTAGACACAGAACACACCGCAGTCTCTTTTAATTGCCCACCGTTGAACTGGTGAAGCCGAGGGCGAGATATGCCTCGTCATATTTTCTTATCTTTGTTTCGGCTGTCTGGTAGCCTTTCCACGCCCCACCCCTGCAATACAGCCGGGCCCTCCTAGGGGTCCTAAATGGTAACCACTATGCATTATGGGAAGTATGGATCCATCGTGTTTGGAGCTTGACTGATGTGTTTTTGTTCTATTTTGAATCTCTTAGCTGGAAATCCTTCTGTCCATAATCAGTGAATGTAGTATATTTAATGACTAAAATACAAGTACTGCATTGGCTCGAATTCAAGATAACTCTCAGTAAAAGACGACAGATAATTTGGCCTCGAGTCAAAGATGCTTTTCACCGCCATGTCGTGCCGGAGAAACAGGTTATACATTCAAGCCACCAGAAACTCCCACAAATTTAATCAGACAGGCGTTCCACAAGTTTTATGCTGACTGCATAACAGAGAACCTATAAATAGAGTTGAGGAACTCACTTGCCTATCAACATAAAGGTAACATTCTCTGTAGGAGCTGATTTTACACCAGTGCTCCTGTCGTTGAAAGGAGTATATGATGTTGTGGATATGTTGGGCGGATACTGTAGTTTTTCAAACGTCATTTTCACCAGAAAATAAGGACAGTCTCAATTTAGATAATCAGGTTTCAGGTTTTTGACATTTAACTACAGTATGCACTATTATTATATTAACTGCCACAGTTCATAAAGATGTGTCTTCTGCTGCAGTTTTGCCCTCTGACATCCACTCTCTCTCTCTCTCCCTCTTTGTCCAGGTGCCTCTCGCAGCCCCAGCTCAAGCCCTCGTCCCCAGCAGAGCCCACAGCACCGGGCCCAACCCAAAGCCCAGTCCAACGCGAGCAAACCAGCCTCCTACACCAAGGACGAACAGAGAAAGTGGGTTGAAGCAAATGTCTGATTTGTTGACAAAAATTCAATCTTCTTTACATTTGTCTGGTAAACATACAAACACCCTCGATGATAAAAGTCACTTTAGATATCGATGTGTGAAAATGGCCAGGCCAGGCTTTGTGTATAGCAGCTAACAGAACCTCTATTCTTCTCAAGAGTCTTGGTTTAGTTTACATTGCTCATAAAGACTTAAACAAAGCACTGTAGTTACTATTCTGCACAGTTTTAAACGCTCAGTCAACAGCTCCTATCGAACATTCATGTTCGAGTTTCATCTGAAATTAAATGGCCAGCAGGTACGCCTGAGCTTTTTCAGATGCATCATTCATGTGTGAAACTGTTGACAGTAACGCTGATATCGCCAACATAATTAAAGTTGCTCCAGGACCATCATTTCAACTGCCGTAGGTCAACATCTGTAGGAAGCCGACATGGCAGGCGTGCCTTAGCATAGCACTCACATATCCCATTTGGCTCATGATGTTAAGCTGTTTGCTGATTATTTTTAAACTAAGTTCACTTGCCATGTCTCATTTCTTTTCAGTTTTCTGTTGGTAGGAGCCAAAATAACTGTTTCACAGGATTAAACATGTCTTTAATAGGAAAACTTCTCACATGTGCATGTTTTGCTGGTCTTTTTTCATAAGTAGCTAAGCTATAGCATTTAAAAAAAAAAGATTTTGCAGCAAGAGTTACGTACAGATTTGCTCACATTGTAATGAGATTTGTTCCCTGTTGTGGAATCTGAGGGCATTATCACAAATACAATAAGAAAGGTGCCGGAGATCAAACTGAACCCTGACGTGTTATATGTATTATGTAGGCAAAACAAAACAGTAGCTAAAAACCAGAAGCTGTGAGTGTAAGTTTTCTATTTGTGACTTCGATGTCAAATCATTCAGTAGCTAGGCACTTTAAGTGTCATAACCACAGTTTGAGTGAACAACATTATATGGGCATTGAGGCAGTCAGAATGCCACAGAGAGGTGCAAACTGGGACAGAATCCTCCTCCAGAGAGAAGTCTGTCAGATACACTTCCTCAACACTCTGATACCAAACGGACTGAATGAGGAGATTCCAGAGTCCCACCCGAAACGTCCGTGTGGCTAGAATAAAGAGTTTGATGGGAGAGCTGTCCTTTATTTTTCTTGTGTTTATTCACTACAAGAAGGAGTCAGCACCCGTACTGAATTGCTATATACATGAGATGAGCGTGTTGTCTCTTATTTGTCATTCCCTGACCGATTCAAGCCGTCTTTATTTGCATTGTTTTTTCTCAGTTACTCTCAATGTTCCTCTCAGAGCGACTATTGTCATTTGAGAGTACAACTTTGTCCGGTCTTGTGAAATATATATGGTGGTATATGCTGCCCCCTTGTGGGGAAATGTGTTAGGATGTTTAAACCGCTGACAACAGTATGCCAAGGAAAGAAGCATTAGTATATTTGTGTATGCCTGCAGGTATGAACATCAGCAGACAATACTGAAGGAGGAATTGGCCAAGGTGGCACAGAGAGAGAGCGAGGAGATGGCTAAAGCCAGGACCCGGGAAAGACTACAAACACGTCTTGAAGCTGAGAAGACCAAAAAACTGGTACACACTCGCGCTCTCTCTCTCTCTCACACACACACACACACACACACACACACACACACACACACACACACACACACACACACACACACACACACACACACACACACACACACACACACAGAGTCTCCATAACTGAAAGCTCTTCTTTCCTGTTCATCCACACAGCTGCAAGTTCCCTCCCAGTCCCCCATAATGGGTCAGAGAGTGCTGAGCAAAATCCCTGTCATGTTGAATATTGATAACATAAACCATTACATATACATGGAGAGTAAAGTGAAACACATGACATTTACACTTGCTAGCTCAAATAAGGACAGACGGCATCAAAAAAGCGCTGCTCAGCTTTCTGCTGCAGTTTGACATCTTGTGTGCGTTTCATTAATTATAGTTCCCAACCTACAACAGATACACAGAAAATGAAGGTAGGAAGGTAAGACATACCAGTCCATAATTAAAAGCGGTTTAGTTTTGAGCTGCTTATGAAAAGTGTTGTCTAATCCTGGTTTTAAAGGCTGTTTCACAGTAAATTGATGAAACTTTCTGAACTCATCAGACTGGTCTACCTCTGGGTACTAGTTCACTTTATCCACATAACTGAAAGAGCTTATTGTGTTAATATTGTCATGAAAGTACCAATAGTCATTCTTACAAAATTGGTGCAAAATTGCTATCAAGGTACTTGATCATAAATTGTGATACCTGATTTCTTCCAACTCACCTGTCATATCCTGCAAGTAAACCTAACACTACTTCAGAAAGTACTTCATATTAGTTGCATTTCATGCAATTTATTTTATTTTGTGTGCATGTGTATTATGTACTTAAAAAATATACAAAGCATATATTGCCTGAAAGTTTAGGTTAAAGTGGAATTATAATCTGACTGAGATCTGTAGAAAATGTTTGAACCGCGACGCTTTAATCAAGCATTTATTAAGTGCTTCTGAGGAATTTTCCAAAATATGGCGATATGGTGTATAATGATGTGATTTTATTTGGAAGCAGTATCGCCCAGCCCTTCCTCCTGGTCTGTGTTTCCTGGGGTCAGAGACACTGAACTGGTGGAAGATTTGAAATTCTCTTCCAACTGTAACCTTCGCTGGTGACCTGTTGGTGGAGCTGTTGTAGTCTATGTGTGATGACACTGGATCTTTTTTTTTTTTAGTTTTAGTCAGCAGTCATTCCAGCACTCTTGACTGGAGGCCATTTATTTATTTATTTATTTATTTATTTATTTATTTATTTATTATATTTTTACATGCAGTTATAAAGCTGTAAAAGTGGATTCATTTGAGTGTCTGTCAGTGGCTGGAGATACGCTTGTACAGGGTCAAGTCATGATTCAGCCCAGTGGGGTTTTTCTCTGGTGTAATCACATGTTGGAGCTCTGACACAAATTGGGTCTTGGGATTGCATTTGTAATTTCCATGGTGATACTCCCTCCTCCTCCTCCTCCTCCTCCTTCTTTCACCTTTTACATCCCCGTTCTCTTTCTGTCTCCCCCTCTCTGTACCATTTTCTCTCTCCCTCTCTTCCTTGCTCCCTGTCTATCACCCCCACCTTCTATCTCCCTCTGTCTTTCTCTCTTCTCTATCCCAGCCCATCACTCTCTCCTTCCTGCCCTGGAGACAGTATTATCAATGCAGTGCAAGCGGCAAATTGCACCCTGAGAGTTTCCTGTAGCTAGAGATAGGGACGGTGAGGGGTTGGAGGTTCGGTCGTAGGAAGGGGAGAGCTTGTTTTACACGCCAGCTGCCGCCTGTTCCTCTTCCCTCCCCCTGTGTTGAGACATGCTGTAGCGCCCGTCTAATCTCCACTCCAACACACTCCCGCACCGCTAATAGAAAGCCGCTGGAGGGACGACGTGAGCAGAGTGACCTGTCGAGCGGGACTGGACTCGCCAATGCCGAGGGCTCCTTGTAATTACCGTTCCATGTGATATGAATACATATACGCGCATACACATGAAGTGCGGGCAGATTTGCTCACACTGACATGAGATTTGTTTCCCTGTACCAGAGAGCACTATCGCATATCATCTACAAATGCAACCAAAAATCCCTGTGAAGTCAAGTAGGTACAACGTCAGTGTTGAGCTCCGTCGGCCCAATACAACCAAGGTTTTGGCCGGAATATGCATTACATTTCTTCAAACTCTGCGAATGGAGAAACACTTATTATTCGGAGGCCCTGTCTAAACTAGCCCTAGCTAAAAGATAACACCCTTTGAACTGAGAGCAGGAGAAGCTTTTAGGTAGACCTCTTTAGTCCTTTGTGGCTCAGCAAACAGCGTGTTGCCCCTTAGGGTTGTTAAGGAGTCACTCAATACGGTACCTTGATGATAAGAATCCATGAAAAAGACCAAAGTGTGTTTTTGAGTGTTGCGTTGGCAGCTCATCACCTCCAGCTTCTCACCATTAATGCTTGGCTACTGTCGAGTTTACTCATAAAAAAACAAACAAAAAAAAACTCACTCACACATCGTGTCCATAAATGAAAAATGTTGGTTAAAATACAGTATAACAGTACACAGGGAAAGGAAGAGTGTGGCTCGGTTACAGAACAATATGTGTCGCAAGTTCGCTAATATCGGTGAAAATAAGCCACTATACTGTTTATACCAGACCAAATAAGCCTGGAAACAACAACACTAAACTGCATTTTATTGTTAATGAATTACATTTAACATTTGAAAGACAAATGTGTTATTTCTCATTTCTAAAGTTACTGCTTTAAAGCACTCTATTTATTCATGTATTTCTCACTTTGTGACAACTCCACAAAAAGCAGAATATGACAATTGACAGAATGTCTCCGTATAAGGAAGATGTAAGCAAACAATTGAACGCTGACACATCCAGCAAGTATGGAGCAACATCACCATTTATGTAGAGTCACGTGTCTGACCACCTGGTGAATGTAAATCTAATATTCATTCGTTTTAAGTTTGTTTTGGTCTCCACTACCCCCCCAAAAATATAACCTGATTTTAAGCCATAGTCGGTTATGTAATAATATTAAGTGCACCTTTTAAAAGAAACAAAGACACGAACATGTGTGTATCATTGTTATTACTTCAAAAATGACTGCCATTTGCACCTTTACTTCAGTAACTGCAGTACATGTACTTTGAAAATACTAAGAATTCTCATGTATTTTCATAAAGAACCCTTCAATTAGAGGACGTGTCAGCATGGCTGCTGGTGTCTGGACAAAGTTAGTAGGCTGCTGTGGTCGGAACGACTTTCATTTGGCAGATGGCCAATGTTAATTTCACACCCTTTTAGGGGATAGTTTAAAGTAACGCAGTATTGCCTGGAGAAAACGGATGAGACAGGCTGAACAAATGAGACTATGAGAAGTAAGAGGTGACAGCTGATTAAGCATTGACTAAGTAATGGGTGGAGGATGCGGGGATGAAAAAGAAGCGACTGAACGTTTTTGTGAAGGGGTAAGGATGAAGAACGACGAGGAGATGAGAATGAATGGGAGCGAAAGAGAAGATGACACGCATTTCCTGTAGAATTGAGCTGAAGAGGAGCGAATGAACCAGAGGGTGAAAAAGAAGCCTTCACAAGTGATCTAACATTTCCTGGAGTGTCTTGAAGAGGTGGATGAGTATAGCAACAGTGCGGGGATGAGATGGAGCGACCATTTGCTAATCTTTGTTCACTGAATTTAAGAATAGGGAGGGAAATATGAATGAAGGAAGTTTACTTGATGACTTAACTTAGTTTGCAATTAAGAGGATGTTGGTGTAAGAAAAGAGTGTTTGGCAGTAAAGATCAATTATGGTGAACGAGTATGAAAGGAAAAGAAAGAAAAGATAGATGGAAATAGAACAACATTTGGCACAACACCCCAGCATTCCTTTAGATACAAGACGGAATACACTTTTAAATATTTTTGCTCTGTACAAGAACATATGCCATAAATGTTAAACATAAAATGACCCTGCATTGCAGGTCATAGCATCGTGCCGGATAAAGGGGACAAATATTAGCGTATCCACCTGTGTGTCACAATTCCGTCACTGCTGATTGGAGCTGGAACCGATAAATACCCATTAGTGCAGAGAAATTTGATGTAGGAAAGAATGTCGATTGTACATATTCCCATTCAGGACAGAGGCCAGATGTCAGTGGGTGTTTTCATGCAGTGTGAAAGGGGAATTTGATTAGGGGTATTTTATTTTTTAAAACATTTTTTGCAAGTACTCAAATATGTAAGTTACCTTTAATGCCCATCACATGTTGCAAACAGGTAAAGAGACTGAAAGGACAAGCTGAAGATGACAAAACATCAGTGTTTCATTTAGAATTTTGGCAGGAAAAAAGGGTGATGATGAGAAAGGAGGAGGAGGGCGTAAGAGGTGAGAGTTTACGGTATACATGCGCGGCCAGTCGCTTTGTAAAGAATCACTGCGGGAGCAGATAGAAACAGGGTACGGGAGTCCAGCCTTGAGTGTGGAACAAAGGTGTGAGGAGCAGGGAGACAGGTGACTAAGTGCTTCCTGTCCAGTGTGTGCGTTGGCGCAGCACTGAGTCACAAGTCAAAGAGGGCCAGACAAATGATGTGCGGCATGGGCTATTTGGTTGCGTCTTTCTTTTCTCCGCCTTTTCTCCTCCTGTCTTTTGTCCTCTTCCAGGTGAACTGCCTGATCCCGCTCTTCCTCTGGCTCTTTCTTCATCTTTCAGCCAAGGCCCTCACCCACTGCGCCGCGCTCTGTCAATGGTCTTTGTTAATGGCAAATCTTCCACAGATTAATTTCAAAATGAGAGAGGGGAACGGGAGAATGGGAAGAAAGGAAGTCGAACTAAAGGGCTAAAAGGGATTTTCTCTTTTTATAATGTATTAATGGCCTTTTGGTGCCTGTTGAAAGCAAAAAAGGACGAAAAAAAGGTTATAAGTCACATTAGCATATGGTAAATTTCTCTCTCACTGTAGAACAATTAGGAGGCCCATTTTATTAGCTGCCCTTTAACTTTGTCTGATGGAGCTTCAGTTAATACAAAATGCCATCCGAGCTTTCGTGATTCTTTGAACACAACTGTAACGCGCAAGTGAATCGGTTGTATATTACTAGGACATAATGTGACGGGGGAAAATGTAAGCTGGTTAAAGTTGCCATGTGTGAATAATAGGGTTTTTCATGTTATTCTAAAAACATTTTTTGAAGGTGTCAGGAGAACAATCTGTATGGGCCTCACAGCAGAGTTGAGAACCAGAGGCACTTCACTGATACTACATAAAATGGACATTTTATCAACTTTTTTAAGTTGACATCTAGGAGATATGGAGCTACATTATCCTTCATTCGGTGTTTCAGCTTGGTGCTGAGCAGGTAGTGTACAGTAGGTTTTTCATTCAGAGACTTTTTTCAGAAAGCCTCTGCCTGCAGGAGCTGAAAACAACACTTTGAGAAGGTGAAAAGTGAACCAAAACAGTAATGTTGTGAGCTGAATGGCTTAACATTGAGCTGAAAGTGTCTAATATGCTCCTTAAATGAATCTTATGCCTTTTCGTTTGTTTACTTTTATATCGGTTCTTGTGCACGTTAAAGATCTTGAAAGATTAAATACCCAAAGTACGCACGAACAGAAGCTCATCTCTCTGACAGAGACTGCCTGAAACGCCTGGTCAGCAGTTCTGCCTTTAATTCCGTGACTTCCTGACCTCACACTGCGGGCTCTATCTTAGCGATCTGAAACGCAAGTATCAAATGCAAAACGCAAGTAGCTTTGTGGGCGGATCTCAGGCGCTGTTGCTACTATGCTGGTGGGATAAATGACTCTTGCGCCCGACGCAAATCTAAAATGGGTTGGTCTGAAGTAGCTACATCAGTCATAGGTGTGGTTTGGGCGTAACGTGCAATAAACCAATCAGAGCGTCATCTCACATTCCCTTTAAAAGCAGGCGCACTTGTTCCATGGCGGATTTGCCAGGCGCACGCCAGGAGCGGTTCACAGCCGAGGAGACCGACGTTCTCGTCAGGGCTGTAAAAGATAGAGAAGAGGCCTTGTATGGGGATGGGAGAAATCCATCCAAATTAGCTTTGGTTAAACGGGCGTGGGAGGAAATTGCCAGAATTGTTTCTACGGCTGGCATCCCCATGACATTGCACCGGGCCTCGGGAGCAGTGCGCACAGGCCGAACAGTGCGCAACGGCCAGCTGATGAGGGAGCAGCGCAAAGACCAAGGTGTAGAGGATCCAGACCCACTACACGCCGTGGCAGCATTGTCAGACCGGACCGCACTGCCCGAGATGCAGCAAGGTATTAATGCCCGTCTTGACCGGGTGGCGATGTTGCTGCTGCCTCTCAGGCGCATCGCCTCAAGTCTCCAAACGCACCTGCTCCTGTTGTGCCCCTTCCTCCTCCTCCCCCAACTCCATCTCCGTCCACCTGCTCCACTAGGAGCACATCGCTCATTGCCACTCCCGGACCCTCACGGCTACGGCGGGTGCGTCGCATATCAGAGGGAAAAAGAATTAGTTCTTCTGTTTAAATCTTTTCAACTTTTTTTGTATGGTTTGCAAAAACGGGAACTGCTTCCTTGTAGATGAGAGAAGCAAAGTGTATGCACGTTGAGCACACGCTACATTATGGCCAAGCATGCGCCCTTAAAATAGCCTCCTCTTTTCGCTGAACCGCCCCCTGGGAGCGCAAGTTCATTCCCTAATTTAAGGACGTGCGTCTGTGGAGGGAAAATTCCAATATGCGCCGAATGCAAAATAAGAATTATACAAGTGCCAGTGTACAAAGTCAATTGCGCTTAGTGCAAGATAGAGCCCTAAGTCACCATGTCACACATGTGCATGATTTATGCCCATATTTACGGTAAAGTTGAAACCAACTGGTAGCTGAAAACAAAACAGTACTGAGACACAGTGAGCAGCGCTGGCTCAGGCATTTGTGAGCTGACCAATCAGAGCAGAATGGGTATTCGGGAGGAGGGCCTTAAAGAGACAGGAGCTAAAACAGAGTGTTTCAGACAGAGGGGGAACACTGTGCTGCAGCACTGGACAGGATGAACGCAAAAGCATGTAAACCTATTCTAGAAAAAAACCCCAAACAAACTTCTGAACCTGAAAATGAGCACGATACATCTCCTCTAAATTCGAGGCAAGCTGCAGATAAGGGCGATATTCTTTTGTAAGTTCAACACTACACACAAACCCTTTCACATTGTTTTAAGGATGTTTTTTTTAAAAAAATTAAAGGTCCCATATTATGAAAAACACATTTTCTCTGGTCTCTACATATATAAACTGGTCCTCCCTGAACCTGCCAACTCCCAGAATGAGGAAAGCAAGCAAGTCCTGCATGGTCTTTACAGCCCACCCACTGGTAAAACGGCGCTCCTACAGGCTGTTCAGATTCAACTCCTGTCATTACTAAATGAAAGGAGTCATTTTCATAGGCTGACCTCCTCTGCGCGGTGATAGGAGATATCTGAGAGGGGGGTGTTCATCCTTGAGGTGAAGTTCAGTGTGTCCAGCGGTAAGATAGCAGTGTTTCGCAATGTCGTCGCTTAGAGTTAGACATGCAAATTGCTCTGTTGTTGGTTATAAAAATCGACATCAGTGCCTATATTCTGTCCAAGCTACAGAACAACAGAAGGGACAGTGGTTGTGTTTCATTTTTAATGACAACGTGCTGGCTGCAGTTCGTGTTAGCTTGTGTGTGTGTGCTAACCACTTCACATCGGACTGCTTCAGTAACGAGGGTCAGTACAAAGCTGGCTGCCTCGACACAGACCCTCGTAAAAGTATCAGTCCCACCCATACGGGACCCAGCAACTGCACCCGAGCTACAGGTAAGTGTCGCCGCGGGTTGATAGTATTTACAGTTGCCTACGAGTATGGTGAAGTCAGCTGGAAATTGGCCAACTAGTTAGCTCCGCTTCGATCTGCTATGCAGTGGCGTTTGAAGCGAGTTTAATGTTAATAATATTACGATGGAGCTTGGTTGTCACAGTAAAAAGTCTGGAAACATGTGCAGACTGGAGACAGAGACGATGCGAACAGTGTCCAAGAGTTTGGAGACTGTGTTGGAGACAAACACAGCTTTCGCTAGCTGTTAGCCATGAGCTACGTGGTAGTAACTGTAACAACACATACGAACAAATTAAATAACATATTCAGACACACTAACCATTCTGAAACGTCCTGCTGCAGCTGCAGAGTCTGTATTTCTTCAGGAGCCTCTCCTTCTGGGTCTGATTCTGGGTCAGACTGGTATGGTTGAACAACAGCATCTCCACGAGCCATAGCGATACATATATATACATCTACTGTAAAACATTACCGCATGCTACTGCTAGCGTAAGCGGCATCCTCTTCCTGAGAGGGGCGTGTAGCAGGCAAGGCAGGTGTTGACAGACGGAGCTCATTAGCATTTAAAGGTGCAGGCACAGAAGCAGCCTGCTCTCAGTAGAGCTCACTTGAGCGACTTTTAGACAGCTGAAATTCAGGACCACGGATGGGTTTGGGCCAATGCACATATCGAATACAGAGTTGTTGGACCTCTGACAGCTGTGTGAAATTGATGAAAAACATTATAATATGGGACCTTTAAAGCTGCTTGAAGTTTCTTTAGGTCTTGTAATCCCCGGTGTGTGACAACATTATGTAACATAGTTAGCTAACAAGGTTAACATAAATCTGCAAAGAACATTTATATCATGGCAGTCTCGAGTTCCAATGGTTTGTACAGTTCTCAGTTTTCAATTCAATTCAATTCAATTCAATTCAAAGAACTTTATTTTTCTGTTAGGAACTTCATTTGTAAAAAGCGTCAGTGCAGTGCAAATTTTAGACAAGATAAATAAGCAAATAAATACATGCAGGTGAATACAAATGTTAAAGAAAAAAAAAAAAATTAGAAGTACCAAACAAATGTTAAAAAGAGAAGGACACTCATCCACACGCTCACACACACACGAACACACACCCAAGCACACAAGCCAGACCGGGTCAGCTGTTCAGTAATCTGATTGATGCTGGGGCAAAGCTTGTCATGGCTCTCTTTGTTTTAAAAGTGAGGGATCTGTATCTCAGGCCTGAAGGTAGGAGACTATAGTGGCAATGTAGTGTGTGCGCAGTGTCTGAAGCTATCTGAAAACCTTTTTGTTTAGTCCGTCTATTGTAGATGCTGTGAAGTGATTCCTGTGCCAGTCCAATTATTTTACTGCTCCTGTTTATGATTTTGTTAAGCGGGTTGCGATGTATGTTGGACAATACTGTGATGGAATAAGTGGAACAAAAATTACTCACAACAAACATTCATGAAGTTTGGTTCGGTAATGAATTTATTATAGGTCTAAATATGACCAAATCTACATACAGTAATTCTAATATTTGGTTAAATGTCTCATGGCCAATTTAAACTCCATTAGGCTTTTTTGATAGCCACCCACAAGCTTCTGGGAGTCCTCTGGTTGAATATTAAACCCATCCTCTTGACAGAGTCAGTGAAGTTCAGCTCAATTTGTTGGCCACCTGGGAGAGACTTCAGCACAGTCCACATGTTCACGAGGGTGCGCAATACAGGACTTTAGGCAAAACTTTAATTCTAGCCTGATTTAACCATTCCTTAATCACTTTTGATGTGCGTTTGGGATCATTGTCCTGCTGGAACACTAGGCCCAGAAGACTGGGTCTTAGGTGCTATAATAATTTCACTATTGGACAAAACTTCATTAATGTTTTTTGTGACAGTTGATGTTTTTCCATCACAGTAATAAGAGTTGTAGAAATCATTGGAACTCAAGACTGCCACGATATACATGTTCTTTTTGTCAATAAACCTTTGACTATGACTGTATATTTGAAGTGCATATTTGAGATTTTTTCATTGAACAGTTGGTTAAGTCTTTCCATTGAAATGGCACGGGTTAGACAGATTGATAGGAAAGCTCAGCAGTATATGACAGCTACGTCCCAGAGGGAAAACCTTTAGGAGGGGATTTTGACAGAGGGGGAATTTCACCTCCATTGGCAATTGCCTGATGCTTTCTAAATGTTGAACCTCCACAGGATGCACAATTGAACAGGCTTAAGAACTAGTGGCACTCTCCCAGGTACTGAGATTAGAGTTGTCATGTAAACCACAGGGGGGGATTGTCACGCGAGAGGTGACACAAGATTTGCCTGCAGACTGCGCAGAGCTAAAGACAAATGTGAAGTGTCAATTTTACAAGTATAAAGGTTCAGTTTAGCCTCAGTTAAATGATAAGTTGCTGCATATGTGCATGTTTCCTCAACCACCCATCTGTTGAAAATGCCAGATTAACAGTTTCTCGGAGGGACACTAGATGGCAACAAAAGCCCGTTCCATGTTTCACTGATTTTTTTTCATCAAGGTGGGAGCATCTCCCTCCTTTCTTCTCTCTTATTCTGTCTGTTGCTTTGTCTCTCTCAACATCGTGCACTCTATTAAGTTACATTGTCAAGTGTGAAATCCACTCGTCGGCAAGCCAGTTATAAATGTTATTTCCCATGTTAATCTAATAATCTGCCTAATCCCTCTTTGCCCAGTGACCTTTCATTTGTTCTTTATTGTATTTACTTCAGTGTTTGGTTGTAATGGCACAGTGAAGGTGAACATTTTATTATCAAGCTCAAATTGTTTTCGTCTTCAGGGAAGTTGTCACTTGAGCTGCTAAGAGCTGTCGACGTTTTTTGTCTCATCATTTTATATACGTATTAATGAGTATCAGTTTGTTGTTCCACAGAAAGTAATTATCTTAGAGTTTTACTGTCACCACACTCACAGACACTTTTGTTTGTGTCGTAAAAAGTTAGTCCTATGGTGAATATTTAAAGAAGCAGTGCATCATTTACATTTATTTATTTGTTGAGTGGTATGGCACGGCTGGATGTTTTAATGGTTCACCGTCATCTGTCAGTCAGCACATTATAAAACATGTCATGATTACAGTTCCAACACAATTGCCACGGTAAGGTGAAAGACTTGCACCGTGTCTATACAGGAGGCGTAAGCGTGAGCAGCACCTCAGCAGAGCAGTGGCAGCGGCTTCAGTGTTCAGACACAGGATGCATTCAGGCACAGAATTGAGTGTAGATCATCTGAGTTTTGACGGCGCTCAGAGCCCAAATAAAGGATGAGCTGTTACGCAGCAATGTGAAGACAGACAGATTTATTATAAGATAAGCATCGAAAGACAAGTACGTGTGAGATGGAAGACTGATAAATGCTGTCAGTCATCCCAGCATGAGGAACATTTTAAGATCAGAATACTCCAGTGGAGCCAGTCCTGCAGTATGAACTCAAGTGGTTTTGGCCTCAAGTGCTTTTCTTGACATGGCAACATGCAGCTCTGATTAATTACCTTGATCAGTCACCAGCTGAGCTGGATCTGATGGGTCCTGACACATCTATTCTTGTTACACTTACAGTTACTACAAGACTGTTTAAACAATCGCCTCATTAATTAATTACCTTTACTATGTGATGTATGACCACTGCCCTTTTTTTCCTGAAACTTTTAATTAGTTCAGTGCAATTTTAGGAGATTAAATTAACTTAACTGACCGGTTTCTTCTCATCAGTGAAGGTGAGGTGGGGTTCCTCCACTATAAAATGCTACAGGAAACTCGGGAAGATGTTTGCACTAATCAAAGCTGTTTCATTGACATTCATGAACTACTCTCTGTTCATTAGTGCGATACCATTCTGTTTATCACACTGTTTTCTTTGTTGTACTTCCATAAGATTGGGGAACTAATGGGGCCACCAATAGAGGAGGCTTTAACTCTGTAGAATATCTACATTCCTCATAATCTACTGCAGAAGTGTCTTCCATTATACCCTCAGTGCCTGATGAACACCCCGCACTTTTGAATTCCACAATCCACTGTATGTAATACAGACTTTTTGTTTATTATTTTAAGTTGCAAGCTGAAATTGAAATGAACCTGATGAAGTCACTGTTGATTATTTCAATTTTAATCAATGGTCGACATTGATTCATAATATCCTAAGATTGATGGATAGACATGAATTTGTAGCATTCAAACGCACCTTATAAACTGTGAAAGCTATATTTAAATGGCCACAAAGGTTGTTAAAGGATTTATTTCTTATTTCTCTTTGTTGAAACACAAAGGCCTACGTCTGTCGCTACTGTAATTGGTCTTTCACCACAGCAGTTATTTAATAATTAGATTCTAAAGTCATTACAACATCCTATTCATTCTTCCACTTTAATCACAAATCTCCCAACTGTTTTATTTAATTCCTAATGTAACCATTAATATTTTCAATAATGTGCCAGTTTAGGTGTTTTCTTGTAACATTTACAGCATCACTTCTCTCAGAATCTCTTTCACATCCAAGCAGAATTGGTATTGTTACTGAATTATCCCAGAGCAGAATCCATATTGAGTCAGAATGAATCAGAACCTTGTGTATTGGAAATGAAGTGATTCGGGGAATCAGTGGGGATACGCAGCTCAAATCACTACGACATCATCGGGGGCATTTCAATAATTTGCTTCACCATGTTCCTATATTTGGTTAAACAATGCGTTGCCGGTACTGTAGCTTTAGGGCCTTTTAAACCTTGGGATCTTTGCTATAACTTTATCCTATATCAGTTTAACATCTGCACTGATGTGGTCCCCCCCCCCCCCGATGGGCCCTTCAGGGTTCCTGAGGTTATACGTTTTCACATCTTTAATCCAAATTTTCACATTACCTCATACTATCATCATTAAAAATGTGTCATGGCGCTGCGTTCTGTGCTTGTTCTCTGTTTCACATATCTTCTGTATTGATGATGAAAGTACTACATATTTAAAGCCCTAGCACAGAATTCAGCTCACATCTCAGGAATGTTTCCCCTTAGCAACACCGTGCATCTCCACAAAGACCATCGGGCCAAACGTTAAGCGAAATTCCTCGCGTTTTTTATTCCCAGATGGCATTGTGAGGCGGCAGCACCACTCGAGAGCGAGATAGCACCGGGATCTCTCTCGTCTGTCTGTCTGTTTGTCAGGCAGCCCTGCTGGAATGAGCCAGATGTCGGCTCTGATTGGACAAACCTGCCTCTCTCGTTTATACCTAAATCCATGTAATCAGCTGGAGATTCTCCGCTGATGGAGCGACAGTGTTGTCTCTCTCTTACACACTCAGGAAACTCATTCAGACTTTGGTTAAGGGTGTGAGCGAAACAGCTGCTTACACACACACACACACACACACACACACACACACACACACACACTCACACACATGGGAGGGAAGCAGACTGAGGCAGATGGGGACATGCTTCATTATAGCAGTACATATGAGCTGGTGAGTAGCTTGATGTTTTCTCATGTAGTCCTCTGACTGCTTATTTAGTCAGACATATGGTAATACACTGCTATTATGCCGTTTAGATGAGTGAAAAACAGGTTAAATGAGTTGCCTTGTTTAGCACATCGGTTTTGTCATGAATATCAATAGATTCACGTCGTCAAGCAATTTAAAGTTATGACTGTATAAATGCAAAACACACACACACATGCCTTAACTGTGTGCGGACATGTGCACTGCGCAAATGCATTCATTCATTTAGACGTATAAACTCACACGCAGTTAATCACAGAGCTTGTTCCTGTGTTTGGGAAGAAAAACGTCTAGGAGGGAGAAGATTAAGAAAAGTGAAAGAGGCAGAAGTAAAAGTGGAGTGGAAAGGGGAAAATGACACGCAATGAAAGGGTGAAAGGGAACGAAAGACCGGAAAAGAGAGAGATAAAGGGGAGAGGGAATGTTGGGAAATGAGGGTGCAGGGGAGATGGGGAGGTGTCAGGAGCGAAGGAAGGGGGAGGGGCAGAGGTGAGTGAAGGTGGGGTACAGATAAGCCCGCGGTTGTATCAGTAATTGTCATCTGCAGGCACTGACATGGTTCTGCATGTAAAGCTATTAGGCTGTCTGCGTGCTCAAAAAGGCAGCTTCCCTCACTGCGTTCTCTGATAGTCGGGAAGGTGAGCCGAGCAAGCAGGCAAGATTTACTGGACTTGTCTTGTCTGAATTATGGCTTCACAATTAATTGAATTCTTAGCAAAATAGCAATGTGATAATAAGTGTAATATCCAAATCGCAGAAGCTGCAATTTTTTGACATAGGTAAAATGTGTGACAAAACAGCATTATAATGAAGCACTGTAGTTCTGCAAAGATGCCCTGACTGACAAATCTTGTTCTCTAGATGTAAGAAAACGTGTTTTTGGACGGACCCCAAGAAATGTCACATCCTGATGTTAAAGGAGACCTGTTTATTCATTTTCAGGTTCATGATTTTAATTTGTGTTACTACTAGAATAACTTTACTCAACACTTTAGCATTGTGATGTCAATAAGTCACGGAATTGAAGGCGGTAATGCTGTTGAGGCGTTTCAGGCACTTTAAAAACTGTGTTTTCGGTGGGAGAGAGAATCTCCTGCTGGCACGGAGTTTGGGCTTTTTAACCTTCGTGATATTTAACATGCACAAGAACACACCGAAAGGAAAGGAAGAATATTTAAAAAAAACATAATAATACAAAAATGATCACATTGCAGTCGCTATTTATATAGCGATTTATATAGCCGCTATATAGCCGCATTGCAGTCGCTATTTATATAGCGACTGCAATGCTATTTATATGTCAAAATAATCACAATGTAATCATTTTTACCTATATTGTGCAGTCCTATAGTGACAGTGTTGTTGCAAAATCAGCTTGTCTCTGGCACTTTGACATGTCTATAATTGACAGAAAGGCCCGTATTCACATAATAGACGAGTACGCTACAGCTCACTGAAGCAGTTAATGGGTGATACTGTGTCATCATGCAAAATGTAGTTTTTAAGTTTGTATACTTTCGGATCAAAGACCTATCCAACACAGAGTCTCAGCAGTACATCTGCTGGCAAAAAGCAGTGTTGCCACAAATGATGTAGCTTCTTATTTTTGGGAGTGAATCATGAACCATGAGCAAGTAAAAATATAAAATCCTGTCAAATCGATTATGTTAAATTGCATTACATTAAATCACAGCTGAATAGAGAAGACAGTTTGACATGTCACAGTATGAGAAAACACGTTTAAATAATCAAATTAATGGCTGAATTCCATGTACAGGCTTCAGTTGCAGGATGCTGGTATTGTGCGCGCTGACTCACTGTCACACTGTCACACCGTCATGGCCTGTCGGGATACTTGAACACCTGCTTTTCCTACTGTGACATGTCAAAATGTCAAATCCTATCAGAGTCAAGCCTGGATTCTAGACATTTTAAATGCAGTACAAATTTTTGATTAGATCTATGATTTTGGTGAGTCATAAAAAATGTATATTTATATTTCATATGTATATTTCATATTTCAATATGTCGTGGGCTGTTTGGATTAGCAATTCAAATGTAACCATGCAAAAACCTTAACTGGGACAAGTTAAATCATTCCTCAAACTTGCGGTGACAACACGATATCCTTATACGCTGTGTAAAATGCTGGAATTTGGCAAACATACCCAGTATATGGGATGATGCAAACAGGGCAGAATTTAAAGATGAGAATAGTGGCTCAAACATTAACACTCATCAGACAAAAAGGGATCTGGACCAATCATGGTGATCCAGAACTCTTTTAATCAGCAGTTGTGATGATTAGGATTTATTTTCAAAAATTGTGAGGCTTCAAACACCTAAAAAACCCAAAAAAACTAGTTTTGTAAAAAAAAAAAGTAAAATAAAAGATGCCAAAAAAAAGGCTCCCTTCGGTTGGTAGTATTAATTTTCAATAAATTATATGTCTCCTCAAAGTTTCGGATTGTTTTTGTCTCCTCTTGACCTGACCACGCATGGTGGCATAGAGTACAAACATAAGACAAAACCATAGTACAATGGTAAACAACCGGAATAGATTCCATGCTCGAGAAGTTATTTAAAGAAGATACTCAAATATACTCCTAGTTTACATGCAATCTTAGGTTTATCTGCATTAATGGTACTGTGTAAATTTAAATATAGACGGATGATTAACAAAGTGAACGGTCATAGTAAAGGGAGTAAAAACTACAGGTGGAGGAGGGGAGGATGAGCAGGAAAGGACTTTGGCCTGTATTGTCGCACTCCTTCCTCTGCGTAGCTGCCTGGCTGTAATTATCAGTCGGATTATTATTGAGTGCTAATTTATTGCCTCGCTGGGAGCTATGTGTTAAATAAACGCAGCGGAGTAAATAAAGAGAGGGGGAGAAAGAGGGAAAGGGAGAACAGACTGCTGCTGCTATCAGATGGCAACACAGCGCACATACACACACTGCTGCCCAGGGGGAAGAGTGAGATGCGTGAGTGTATATTCATACGTGTCTGTGACAGGCCTACTTGCAAGCCCAAACACTTGTGCTCCATGCCCATGTGTTGTGTTGATGATCCATTGGACTGTTAACATCGGTGCGCTGCCCTCAGATGCTCTCTTCATGTGTTCCTTCAGTACTGGATCAGAGAGTTGGCCCTCCATAGCTGATATCACTGTGATGTCTACCCGGCAGACACACTGACTAACAGCTCAGCCAGCTGCCATCTGTTGTCCCCACAGCTTAGCCTCAAAACCTGCAGTACGACATGGCTGTCGTAGAGCAGAGCTGTAGCTCTGTAAAAAAACATGTTCTACTTTAACCGAGTTTGAGTATTGGGGGATTGCGATGTCTGATATTTGTATTTTTGGTTTGGTTTGCCTCTGTTAATCAGGGCCTGGCACTGGTACATAAACTTGCATCGACATAGTGCAAGTCCATTTACCATTAAGAGCCTGATACTGGAATTTGTTTTTAACTGTTTGTCGATACTAGCAGCTGTGCAATACCAGAGTTTCTGGACCAATTCTTGCTTCTGAAGCATACTTTTTCAGTACCCTTCTACGTGAAATATAGATATTTTATGCGAATACATAGACGGGAAACAAAAACCTTGTCATTTAACAAAGACACCAAAGTGATCAAACATCAGATACTGTGAAAACACTAGCACATAAAAATAATACTAATTTCTAATCAATCTAACAACCATCTGATCAACAAATAAGTACACAAATTACATTTTTTGGTACTTGGTTTTTAGTACTCAATGCCATGGACACAATTTTTCAGCACTGAAAAGTTTGTTTTTAGTTGTTTTAGACCACAACTTTTTTCCTGTACGGTTATGTTTAGACTCAAGGATTAATTAAGAAAAGCTGGACATGGCGTCACCACTTGTAATTGTTGCCAGTCTGTCCTAGTGCCCACTCACAGACCTGTGGCACCACCTTTATCAAACTGGCGTCTGTATGCCTGTTGATATGACACCTCTGACTGCAAACAAAGTAAATTATCACTCACTGTTGAACTCTGAAGCCATTGTTATGTATTGTATGTAAAACTTCCCCAGAGCCAAGAAAAGCGTGGACAATCCTGAAAGCTACACGGCAGTTTTCATTTGATTGAGCAGGTGGTTCTGAGGGATTGGTATGTAGCTCTTGTTATACATCTATAGTCAGACTAGACCGAATGGGCTTAAGGGTATTTCATTCTGTGGACAGCTTTGATGACCTTTGTCGTCAGTGCAGCGCAGACAAATCAGGGAAAATCAAAAAAGGTTTATTCATCTGGCATCCACAGCAGGTAATGCTGTACTTTACTCTGATCAAAGACTCGATGTGTCCTCTCTGGTGGTCAGACCATCAAGGAGATCACAAAGAAATAGTAGGACACGAACATTAGTTGAGACTCAATCTGGACTCCCTCTGATAAAAATGACGGGTGTCTAGAAACAGCGAAGTAAGATGATCAGCATGTCTCAGCAGAACCTGATGGGGGTCATTGGCAAATTTGTTTAGCTTTTTTTAATCCCCAGCTTCACCCTGTGCTCAGCGTGACTTGTCTTCTTACCACTAATGAACTGCATCTGAGGTCTTTTAGAGGAGGACTGACACGACTGACACAAGTGTGCTTTCCGGGGGACATCTAGACAGTTTGACATTTTCATATAATTATATACACATACATAAACACATCTCAGTACAGAGTGAGTCATCCCTGTGTCAAGGAAGCTGTGCTTAACTTCCGCTGGAAGTTTGGGATATTTTGTTACATGTGCTGTAATGTTGCAGGGCTACAACATTTGAATCAGCAGAGAGACGGAGTTGCGATGATTTGCTGAGATTGATCCTGATGCTGCTTCACTGGCAGAGAAGATGTGATGTGTCTGCACGGAGCCCAAAGAATACTAAAAGACGACACCCGCCCCGGCCGCAGTGTCTTCACCCTGCTGCCGTCTGGCGAAAGATACAGATTGCAAGAAAAAAAGATGCCACCAGATTGTGACGCAGCTTCTGTCCTCAGGGTCTGAGGCTCCTTACCTAACTCCTCAGCACTAAAAAATAGTTCAATAGAAATGATAATTTTGCTTGTGTAGCATGAAAGGACTAGGACTATTTCACTGTTTAATCGTGTGCTATAGAATGACAGGTAAATGAACCTTGAACCCTGATGCGTTGGTGATATGGTTTCCAGGTGGAATACAGGATCTCCCTTTTTTATTGACAGGGAATCACAAGATAATGTTAATGATATGAATGTGTTTGAATGGATTTTCACTTGAATGAAGTGAAAGGCAATTTCTTTCTTTTTTTTTTTTTTTAATGCTTGAGTGGTCCCCTCGCACCACAAAATGAAACGATTATGGGTGTGGTCCAGTACTGAAAGATTTCAGAAGAGTTTTTTTTAGCTATCCCAGACAAAAAATATAAACAGCAATCTCAACAGGATGTCTTTGGGTCTTGTGGTTGTTAGCTTGCGTGGCTCGGACCCCCCCTTTAGCCCATTTAGTGTGCATGTTAAACTTGTGGCACTTCTACTGGAGCTTTTAGATCATTACTCCCGTTGTCAGGTATTCCAGTTAACAAGCGAGTGTGCATTGCAAACAATGGGAGCTGCCTCAGCCTCTCTGCTAGACTCGAGTTCTGCTGAGCGATGTTTCCACAACAGAGGCTCCCATCCCTTGTTCCCACTTGCTCACTCATTCTCGCTGTGATTTTGTTTTGTCTCACTTTGTCATCCTTTTGTTTCGCAGATGATAACTGTTAAACCTGTCTCTCCCTTTTTCCTCCTCGTCTTCAGCTCTTGTTTCCCTCACTTACCCCCGCTCGCTTTCTCCCTCACACATTTTTCCCTTTCTGTCTGCAGCTTCTAAATAGATGCTTCACACCTCTAGCTGTGTACTGAATTGATTCATATGCAGAGGGTGCCTGGAGCAGGAAGAATGTACGATAATACGTTTGTAAGCTAATCTCCTGTTTAGCTCATGGCTAGCAGCTGCCTTATTCAATTATGCACCTTCTTAATAACTGCAGTTATTTTTGTTTACATTTGTTATTTGGTCTCCCTCCTGTCTCTTGCATCCTCTCACTTTCTCATTTCTTCCTCTCCATCAAATGAGTTTCTGTCTCTTTTGTTTTTCATCATTCAGGATATTTATAGAGCAAAAAAGTGCAAAAAAGGAATGAATTTCATATCCTGTATGACAAACAGCAATTGTTAAGTATTATAAATAGAAACGAGAAGTGAATGTGGTAAGTCTCTGCTTAAATGCAAGCCGGCGATTTGTTAGTGCAAAAGCATGGATGTGGGCTCTGAGCAAGGTTGTATTCTGGTATAGTTTATCTATTGTGATCTTAACGGTGCTTTTAGAAGCTACATTTTCTGTATATAATATCCATCGCAAATCAATTGCAGAGTGAAATGAAACACCTTTTAGTGACAACAATGCCTTTTTCATTCATGTCTCACATCACAATGCATGATATTCTTTTATGAGCAGACCAGTGAGTTGATGGTGATTTATTTTTTTTGTTTTTTGTTTTAATGAAAGTTTTGTGTAAAGTCTTGAGTCTCTTCTTGGCTGACAGTCAGATTACATATCAAACATCAATAAGAATGGGTCAGTTGAGTATCAAAAACAGTCGAGGACCAATAGATAGCATTAGATGCTTGCTGAGACTTGTACTCATCCTTACTTACTCTTTAACTGTACAGTTGATATCAACTGATTTACATCGTTATCTGTATTTGACTGGATAGTTGCAGTTCATGTGTCTAGACAACATTTAACATTTGACAAGTTTTGCTTTTTTTAATTAAGTGAAACTGGACTACGGCTGAATTCCATTTCCAATTTACACCAGTCCATCTTGTTTTTTAAGTGTCCACTTGGCCCTCAGTATAGAGTTACAAGGTGTAGTGGTTAACATCTCCCCCTATGCAATCGGTTAAACCTTCAAGACCCTCAAACATCATCGGTTTTAATAGATGGGAATTTATGTAAATAGACAGGAGCAAACATTTCCATTATGCCGTCTTCAACTCTGGTGATTTCTCTTGTGTTACTGCTAGAATCCTGGTATTATCATAATGTCATCTGCCATGTATCTGATAGACGTGGAAAAGTTAGGGCAAGGGGTATATTGAGATTTGGCCTAAAAGTCTGTAGCCAGGCAGTGAGGCACCACTTTGGCAAGTGCTTCTTTGAACGTACAATTTTGATGTCGTAGTTGAGTGCTTTATTATGCTGTCATTAGCTAATTAACACTAAACACAAAGACAGTGAGCATGCTAGCTTTGCAGATGTTTTTTGCCTTAAAGTGAAACTCTCGCCAAAATGCAACATAGGCTTTTTTTTGTGAATGTATATGAGTCAAACCTTCATAAAAGCATACCGTTATTTCCAGACTATTGAGCGCACCTGAATACAAGCAGCACCAACTAATTTTAAAAAGAAAAAAATGTGTACATATATAGGCCGCACTTGTCTATAAGCCACAGGTGTCCACGTTGTAACATGAGAGTCTTCGTTCTTGAGTCTTCAAGACCATTTACAAGTTCGGGCCATCTGCTTTTATTTAATCTGAAAGCTTTTGTCGTCTTTTTGCATTGAGTCAGTTCTTCACGCTGCCGTCTCCAACGTCTCACCATATATTCATTGATGCCAAGCTTAAGTGCAGCAGCTCTATTTCCTTCTTCAACAGCCAGATCGATTGCCTTTAACTTAAAAGCTGCATCATATGCATTTCTTCGTGTGTTTTCCATGATGAGGGTGTGTGCATGATGCGCAAAATGACTGTTCAAAACACAATCAAACTAGCGTCTTCCTCGGCACATTATCTCTTCCACCTGTCTGTCTCACCTCGCGCCTCCTGCTAGAGCGCCCCCTGGAGGCCGTTAGCCCGTAAAAATTTATAGATTAGCCGCAACATTGTTTAGGCCGCAGGGTTCAAAGCGTGAGAAGAACATTGTTTGTGTACATAACGTTACTAAAAAAGAGAGTTTTTGGACGACTCACGTTAGCAGATGCTCGTTCCGCTCGTTGCCATCCTGCCAGTGAGAAGTGTCGATTTCCAAATGCATCGTAACATGGACGACCCTGGTGATACTACAAGCGATGTTTCATGTTGTGTCGAGGATTCTTAGTGTTTTAAAAATAGTGATTTTGATGCTATCGCTAATTTGCCCCTAGCACTCCCATTTAAAATGAGTTATACCCGAAAACAAAAATACGGTAAAGTGCCTCTTTCATCGTAATTATGCTTTTACACGAAGGTTTGACTCATATACATTAACAAAAAAAGCCTAGGATGCATTTTGGCCAGAGTGTCACTTTAAAGCCAAGTATTGGACAAGGTTGTTATACAAGGACAAGTTGAGGGTTCACCAAAGTCAGGCCTCATGTCTGGCAATCCATCCAATAGTTATTGAGACATTTCAGTGTGGACCAAAGTGGTAGACTGACCTATGTGCAGACCTGCCAACATAGCGATCCCAAGGGACATGCCTGCATCATGGCTGAAATTGTATGAAATCTTGTCCGTTCATATTTCGTATGTCATCACCTTCGTGCTTGTGTTTCAGAGCCAGCCACTGTTGAGGTTAGCCGATACCACATTTTGATAAATGAGAAGTTTGACTTACCAGATTAATGTTATGAAAAAGGCCTTTAGAACCCTGAAAAGTAATGATGACATTTGCTGTTTTATCTTCCATCCTGACAAGGACAACAGTAGAACCTATTCACCATTCACAAAATGATCTACTAAGAATGTTCGCTCCCTTTTTGACCGGCCCACATGATCAGCGTCACGATCTCAGGATGGCGTTGTGCCGTGACGAGAGCTGAGCGGACCTCAAACTTTTTGCAAATGACCCTGTGTTTATCTTGCCAGGGTCCTCTGCTCCAATCAAATGACTTGTTAGACGCATTTTAGTAAAGAGAAAAAAGACTCAATGAATGACAGACGCAAATAGACAATGCCAGCTATCCCAACAGAGACTGAACAAACAGGAGCATGTAAGCCATAGCCATCATCTGTGTGTGTGTGTTTTTGTGTGTGTGTGTGTTTTTGTGTGTGTGTGTGTCTGCTGTGCTGTGCTGTGCTGTGCTGTGCTGTGCTGTGCTGTGCTACGGTAAAGTCACGCCTGGCTGGCTGTTATCTACCATAGACTCGCAGGTCCCTGGAGGGACACCAGAGGAGTCATCTGATTCACTTGCAGTTTCTTCTCTGACTGCAAATTAAAACGGGACCAACACGGAGGGACACAGATAGGAAGGGAGAGCTGTGTTTTTTAATTAAATCCATTCAGTTTCTGCTTAATCCCCGCCAAACAGATTCTCGTCTAACATATAAAATTAGCACACAAACACTTTTGGCCCCTCTTTTTCACCTGCATTAACATGCACCAGCTGCAGCTCCCCGCCGACAGAGGAAGTATCTCTCCCATCAGAAGCCCTCTCGTTCTTTGTCTCTCCTCAGTTAAGGTCTGTTTATGAAACACAGACGATCGGCTCTGATTTGATTTGGCGTTCAGCAGCCCTTATAATTATGATGAATCTTCCTCCCCTCTGTGTGTGTGTGTGTGTGTGTGTGTGTGTGTGTGTGTGTGTGTGTGTGTGTGTGTGTGTGTGTGTGTGTGCGTGCGTGCGTGTGTGCATGTAGACTCTCTTCACCCTTCTCCACCGATGCTGCTTTTCAGTGCCACGGTGATGTTAGTCAGACCTGAGACAATCGTGCTCTAAAAATATTGATTGAAATTAATTTGCTGCGTGTTACAGATGTGTAAGATTTTGCACATGCAGAGTAGTTCAAAAAGTGTCAGACAGGCTGACAATTTCAGGGATACATTGCGTCTATTATTTCAACTTTCTACGTGTCGACTTTCCCAGTGTGACACACATTCATCTGGTGTCAGAAGAATCGAACGTCAAACACTCTCCTGGTGTTAATGCATTTTAATGCTGTGCAGTTTGGCAGAGTTTAGCAAGATTCTAGTCTGAGGATTTGGCTCCAGAAGTGGTGGCGCTAGAATCTCTTAACCTTATTGCATATGGACAGTGCAAACATAAAAAGGTGAGATTGCGTTTGAACGCAGGCAAATAAAACTTTTGGGCGAACTTATCCTTTAAGCTTCTCTGTGTAGAATGATGTATGTGCAGAGATTGACACTTAAAGGCTGCTTTCATAGTCATCTGTTGACATGAGAAAGCTTTTTGTGCTCACCTTAAATCTGAATAAAAGAGTACGAATGTACATGATTTTTGCATTTCACAACTAGTTTGGAAGCCAGTCTTGGTTCAGCATATTTAATTCCACAAGTGTGATGTGGAAACTTGAAACCTCTAGGACACACACACGGAGAATAGACTTTGTAGTGCAGTGGGAGAAAACGTATACTGCAGTTCATCCTTTGAAATGAAAAATACTTGCATTTTCATAGATCCTGAATTTTTCAACAGGGGAGAGAGAGATGTTGTAGTTCAACAAGTAATTTAACTTTCTTTGGGGGTAAACAACCTGTAAGTTTTTATATATATATATATATATATATATATATATATATATATACACACACACACACACACACACACACACACACACACACACACACACACAATAATTGCAGATACTTCTGCTCAACTGTGTTAAAATTGGTGTGAGTTACCAGCCCTAACCCGAACTGTGTGCTGCTGAGCTGTGTTTTCTTACTCTCATGCTTCTCTCTCTCCTCTTTCTTTTCTTATCCTGCTTTCTTTTTCTACCTACCTTATCTCTCTACTTTCTATTTCTCAACCTGTTTAGTCTGCAGATGAGATAAATGCGATGGTAAGCTTCATCATAACCTTCAAGCTCCTGCTCTTTTGTTGGCTCCATCAACCCCACTGGTTTGAACCCCCAATCTTTTATTCAGCCAGTGACCTCCTGTTCAGGGTCACTTAAAAAAGGTTTCATTTAAAAATGAAACCCTTTACAATTGGGTAAAAAAACAAAAATTAGATTAGGTTTATTCAAACGTAAAACCCCTCGCCTCCCCCGTTCCTTCCTCTTCACGTTTATTTTCTTCTTTCCACTTGTCTTCATCGTGTCTCATGGTGAAATGCTCTTTTCTCCTTCTTGTTCTCTTATCCTCTGTATCCTCCTCTGATTCCTCTACTTCGGCTTGTCTCCTGATGTCTCTTTTCTGGGATTCTAGTATTTATGAATGTAATCAATTAAAAACATTTTTAGATGTTTTTTTAGGCTGTTTATCTGAAGGAGTTGCCGGAAAATGTTATAGTGACTGCAGCATTGTTGTATAAAATAATCGTCTTCAGAACACAATACATAAAAAAAAACTTTGTGACATGGCAACTACTGGCAGGACTAGTTTGGGGCTAACTGCTGATATGCTAGCAAGCCGTAAACTTGCGAGCAGTAGCCAATTACCATAACTCTACAAGCTTTAAACATTTTTCCGTGTGCTGTGCCGTTAATTCTCCCAAGGCATTTTGTAATGGGGGCGGTGCATAATTTTATTCAATTAAAAGTTATTTAAGTGGGCAAAAAAAAGCTCTCAAGCTAGAGAGCGTACTAACCGTCTATTAGCAAGATTGTTTGCTAAGTTGCTAATGGGACAATGAGGTCACGTATTTTATTTGAAAGTATTTGTACTCTTCTCAGGTCTCATAACTGTCTGCAAACCATTCCTCTTGTTCTCCGACAGAGGGCGTTAAATAAAAATGGTTGGTGCAATTTAGCTAATTTGCTATGACAGCTCTTTTCTGGTTTCCTGATTTTACAGCATTTTTTCGACAGTGTAGATATTACGCTTTATTTGTCAGACACGTCTAAAATTCAAAGTCCTGTAACACAAGCACTGTCCAGTTGTTGATCCCATTTAAACGAATAATTGATTTAAACAGAACCCATTTAAACAGGTTTTTGAATAAAATGCCAACTGAAAGAAAACCAACAAGCGGACGAGAAAGTTTGTCCCTCTTCTCCTCTCTTATCTTCTCCGTTTCATTTTTTTCTCTTTTGCTGATGTTCTTATTTCCCCCCTGTCATTCTGTCAGCGTAGAGGTTTCTCCTTCGCATGTGCATGTATGAGCCTGTTTGTCAGTTTGCTCTCTCTTCCCTCACCGGTGAACACGTGTGCTTGTCACCTTCAGTCCTTCATAACTGCTTGAAAATAACACATGATCTGCGGCGACATGTTGTGTGGCATGGCTTTTCTTTTTCCGGCACAATGGACGAATAGGGAAGGATGGATAGGTGGGGAGTATAATTTGAGGGTTGAGGATGGCTGTTTTTTTTTTAACTGCAGGGTGTCTTACTACTAGAGTTTACACAGCACGGTCCAAGGGTGTGTGTTTGTGTATGCTTGTGTTTGGGGGGGGGGGGCTACTTGTTTGGGTGTCTTTGGGCATTTTCTTACAGCACTGGTTTGCCCAAGTTCTCACACTTATCTGTACTGCATGCATTTACCAGCGGTGTGTATGCATGTACTGTATGTGCATGTATGTGCTCGAAAAATCTGGTCTGGTTTTGGATCGATTTAACAACCGTGGCAACATGTTTTATCATAAATTCAAAAGTAATCAGAACAGAAATTAACTTAAAATATCATCGTAACATGAACTTAAAGAATTCTTGCATCATCTGGGAAAATCCTAAATTTCTGTTTTAAGTAAAAATGAGAAAGTTGAAGAATGAATAAAGAAGGAAACACTGCTGGAACAAGCAGCCTCTCACACTTGCACATTGCAAGTCAAAATCATTTTTAACTTGCGACCCCTGTTGGGCGTCTCACGCCGATCGAGGACCACTATTGTAGTTCTACAATATGATAAAATACAACAGAGTGTCGTCCTGAAATTGATATGGATCTAATTAATAACAATGAGAGAAACCAAACCAAAACCAAAGTCAGCAATACAACTTCACCAGTCTGCCACCTTAAAGTGACAAATCACGGCATTACAAAGTGTCTAATCCCCCGCTCTGTGTGTGTCTGTGTGTGTGTCCTCTTGCAGGCTCAGCAGCTACAGAAGAAAGATTCACAGCTTAAAGCATTGGATGCCTTCTACAAGGAGCAGCTTGCACAACTGGAGCAGAGGGTACAACATTTACACGAACCCACACGTACACAAACACACAGGCACACACAAACACACACACACTTGTCCTGGTAAAATTAAAAAGTTTTAACTGTGATTTTCCAATCCATAGTATAGTAGTTTAACTGTTACTTTAGGGTATCTTCTTCTCTCTCTGCCCTTTAAGATGTCAATCTGGTTAAAGCAGGGGTGTAGAACTGCCGGCCCGAGGGACACATCCACCCACCCAACCCCTCGATCGGCCCGTGGCCTGATGTGAAAAAAATATTACAATTTGGCCCGAGAAAATTATTTTTCTTCACATTAACTTGAACTACACTGTCAATTTCAATTAAATTAAACAATTCTATTTAAGAAAATAACGCAAGTTGACTTTTATTCTAAAGTAGACTCATCACAGGAAATGCATTGTCTTCAGTTGGCACAACTGTCATTCATCAATAAAGGATCCATTTTGAATATTTAAGGGAGTAGTAGCAGTAGTAGTAGTAATCGGTGGGAGTTATGAACAAGAAGGAGCAAACCGGCTGCACAACCTCCAATTTCTCAGAGATGTAACAACTCAACTCAACTCTACTCAACTCCTTTTCCTCATTAATGTAGCAGGTTCTCTGTTATGACTGGGTTTAACTCCGAGATATTGCCGAACAGGCGCCTTTGCTTTACAACAAATCGTCCGCCATCGTCCTGTCACTCAGCTGTCCTACGTAACTCTCTCAGTGCTCAGAGTTCAGTGTGACTCCTGTTGTGCTGCGGCTCTGCTGCTGGCCCTGCCGTTGCACAGAGTAGATGCCTCCGGCAGTTTGTAATGGTGCCGCCTGTCGATAAGGAGAGGGTGGTTGGCGAGTAATGTAATCGGTGCCTGACCACAGGGAACACAGACGACCGCGGCGTGCCCCGTGCAAGGTTTAAATAACTTACTCATTAGGAAAAAAAAGATTTGCATACAGATGTATACCTCTGTTTGCCTCTATGAGTAGAGGCACTGCAGGTGTCTGGCAAGAAGTAAAGTATAAAGGTATTTAATCTGTTAGTTCAGTGAAAGTTTTCAATAAATTATGTAAGAGTAGGGGAAATGAAATGTGCAACTCCTAAAAATGTATCTGTAAAAATCCATACAAACTGCAAATTATGTTAATGATAGATAATGACTTCGTAGAAATACTGGCCCAAACTTCAACACTGAAGTGCACCTGCAGTGGTCCCCTGGGTTAATGTTCATGACTTCTTCTTTTTTTGTGGTCAAAACCTTCATATAAAAGCATGAAAGACAAATATATAAATATGTGTTCTCAGCCATCTTAATGTACAAATTCGAGCTTTTGTGGCAGGCAGTTCAAAACTTCAGAATGGTAGTGTACTGTATACATAATAACACCACCAGACACGCACCATAATTATCCTCATGATGATATGCATATTCACTGCACGTCGACAGGAGGTGCATGGAAATGGTAAAAATAAATGTAAATGGTCTCTGTTGTGACTGTCATAATGGAATTTTCACAGCAAGAGTCTGGTCCAACACACCTGCTGTAAAGCGCAGCTCATACATACAGGAGTACTATTGTGACAGTGACGGTCACACTGCGCTGAAACCTTTTCAGAGGCTGCACTTGTTGTCATTAGTACCTTAGTATTTAAGCAATACTACCCTTGAGGTTTACTTTGCTTTTTGTACACTGCCAGTGCAGCGGCTACAATGCACAACCATGTACTTATGCATCTTAATATACAAAATGCCTGAAGTACATCTCAAACTGCTGCTACAGCTGAATGAGACTGCAAGTACAGCACACACAAAGATGTGCAGGGAAAGCACTGCGCAAGGTTTGTCTGTAACTGTGATTCAAAGGGGATTTTAGCCAGCCCGAGGATCTCCAGAGAGCCCTTACAAGCCCTTTCTTTCCCCTTCATCTGTCTGACATTTACCAGGCAGAAAAGGTGTGGAAGCCGTCGGTCTAGAGTTAAGTCTCAGCCTCGCCAAGCGCCACACAAGAAGGACCTTTACACGGGCTCTCTGGGGGAAGCGCTCGTCTAGTTCTCAGATGGAGAAGACCTTTACGGGACATAATGTGTAAAATCTAAGTATTATGTTCTGTTTACCATGGCTAATTCAAGCCCGGCCCGGAAAAGGGAGCAGCGGGAGCAGTCGGAGTCACACGGGGCAACATTGCGCTGCCATTACAACAGTGCTCCCAGTTGTTCGTACTGAGTCCCTAACTCGGTCTTTCAGTGACTCACTTTGTGTTAATTTACACTCCCTCTGCCATTAGTTTATTTCTGACTGCTGTTGTTCAATCTCAGTCCAAGACTGGAATGAATCTCTGATGGTTGGCCCAGTACTTAGAATAAAAATGTGAGCATATGTGCATGTTCGAGGTTATGTTTAGTGTCTGCCATAAGCTACTGTTAGCGGATAGAGTTCTTGGAAGTCACTGACTCAAGCAATGAGCTTTTTTCTGTTTGGTTAAATCTGAAGTTTGGGCTTTTTGGGCATAGTATGTCCTTTCTTTCTTTCTTTCTTTCTTTCTTTCTTTCTTTCTTTCTTTCTTTCTTTCTTTCTTTCTTTGTAATTGCCTTTCCCCTTTTCCTTCCATCCTTCCAGAATTTCCTTCCTTCCTGACTGATTTTACATCCTGATATTGCTTCCATTCTTTCTTCCTTCCCTCCTTCCTTCGCTTCTGATTTACCTGCTTTCCCTCCTACCTTCCTGGTTTTCCTACCTTCCTTCTTTCCCCTCTGATTTTCCTTCCTTCTTTCCTTCCATCCTTCCTGGTTTTGTATTCCTTCCTTACCTCTCTCTCTTCTGATCATCCTTCCTTTCTTCCTTCCTTAATCTTGTCCGGCTTAAATGACTGACAGATAGGCACATACAGGCTTACATCACAAAATCTGTATTCTAATTACCATGCAGTCTTCCTAAATAAACATCTATTACCTTGGTGAATAGTTTCTATGCATAGTTGAAACAAACACACACACACACACACACACACACACACACACACACACGCACATAAATACCCTCACATAGAGGTCTGTCTATAAACATCCTAAGCCTAAAAGCAAACACAGCTTGTGCCACCCGTATGTCAGCCTGCCAGTCCTCGTCTCCCTCTGCAAACCCAACCTGTTACTGATGAGACTAACACAAATAGCTAGGCATCTGACACCAGACCTGTGTGTGTGTGTGTGTGTGTGTGTGTACGTGTGACAGAGAGACACAGAGGGAGAGATGTATTTTGCATGCATACTGTATATTCAGGTGCGCGTGTACTGTATATGTAAATGTGGGATTTATGTGTCTCTCTGCAGGCTCAGTGTGTTTGCACCAGAAGCCACATAATGCCTCTGTTTTGGTCTGTTTGTTCACTCAAAATGTTCTCGATTCCTGAGGTTTAGTTTTTCTCAAAGTGCTCAGCTGAACTGAACCAAGATGAGTCGAGCCAAACTGAGCTAGGCTTATGTTAGTGTTATGTCACCCTTTGCATTAACATACTGTGTGTATGGTTTGGGATGTAACTTAAACCACTGACATTAGAAATTTGAGCGAATGTATTTCATTCCATTTTGAAATGAAAACTGATCAAAAAGAGCATTCCATTTCGATGATCGAAATTGAATGAATTCAATTGAATCTCCCATGTTTTTCATTTCTCTCCCTCCACGGCTATTTGCTTGTGTTGCACACGTCTTAAGGAACAAAAATACCTTGAAAGAGAGAGAGCACAGCTCGGTTACATGTAGTCTGCAGCTGCACTTGTTCCGTGTGCAAGAAGACCATCAACTGACTGGCACTGGAGTTGAATCAACAGTGTCGGAAATGTTTTTATTTTAGTTTTCAGTTTCTTTATTTATTTGTGCCAGGATAAATCAAGCCTGTTGTCGTTAAAAAAAAAAAAAAAATCAAACAAACAAAAATCCAGATGCGATAGTCTAAGAAAAGGATTACCTTCAATGCTAAAAAAAAAGTTTGGATTTAAATGTCATATTGAATCACGGACTTTGAGAATCTCGCCACTTTGATAAAGAGTTCTCGCAATTAAAGTTATAGTCTATGGATGTTGGAAAAAGGGGGGAAATAAAAGTATTAGTTGATTTTAAGAGACTAAGATGCTGCTTAATTGTTGTGATATGAAGAAACATGTAGGGGAATGCATTTGGTGAGTGGAGCATTTGGATATTACTGAGCACATTTTGTGCTTTTCTGTTGAGAAAACATGAAATCTGGGGTTTAACCGACACAAAGGACATGAAACACTGTTCCTGGCACTCATCAGTCGCTCTGTTCTGCTGTTTGACAACCTAGAAGTGTATGTCGCTTGATGGTTTCCATGTCTTACAAAATGCCAATACAGAAAAGCAGTAGTAATGTGAGCATATAGCTATGCACCCTTTACTATCTGCCTAATTCGTCCTTTGTCTTTCTCCTCACTCACACGCACTCGTGTCATAGTAGGGTATCGTTTGATGCTGGTGGAAATAGAGCGTACAGAAGGAGATAATAATCCTCCTCCAAGTCTGACAGGTTGCTTGACATGCTGTCAGCAAGGGAATCCACGTAGTGCACCAGAAATATCTGCACACTGAATGAGTGTGCGGATTCAAACATACAAACACACACACGGCTTTACTCTAAAAAATGCCAATGGCAGTACCTCTTCTCCTGGCCAAACAGAGAGGCAGAGGAGTTACTTAACATCTAGACATAGACAACATACTGTATGTGTATGTGTGTTCCCGTCAGATGGAGTCAGGATGGGCCTCTGATCAGAACTCAAGTTTTCTTTTTAAATACTGTATTTAAAACTCTACTTTTTCTGCTGCATTGCACTTTCTTATGGAAATGCATGCACTCTGGGCCCCATGTAGACCGAGTCAAAGTTTAACGCTTTCATCCTGTGGAAAGCTATCTGCTCAATATGCTGCAGCGAGGGCTTGGAATCTGCTTATTAGTTTAGCTTGTTAGCAATATTTCCACTGAGGCTGCACCCATCTGGAGATGAAGATATGAATTTCATAATAAGTTAACATTGCTAAACATTGCAGAGTTGCGGCTTACATTCCAGTTGCCTCATTATTTTGCCTGAGAAAAAAAAAAAGTGCCTGTGTACATTCCTCAACAGAGGTAATTTAAAGGCTCCTTGAGACAGAAAAATGTGATGATTGGCTGGGACACAGAGCTTCTAAAGGTGCAGGGATAAGTGTTGGTAAAATGCTTTTATTTTGCCTCCAACAAGCATCATTTTTTGGGTATAGAATGCATGTTTTGAGATCTATTTTACATGTCCAGTAACTTCAACACTTTAAGAAGTTTTGTGTTGGTTGGCTTAACAACATATGGGCAGATGAGATACGAGTTAAAGCCAGGGGGATGGTAATTCTGTTTGGAAGCATTTTTTATCATATTTGTATAAAATCTCTTAATATCCAGACAGCAATAAAAATATGAAATGCTTGTATCAAAAAATCCATGGTCTGTGGCAGGGAGAGGCCGTAAGAATTTCATCCAATCAATTTTAGCGTTTCGAAGATATGGACAGCCTACCTGTCTGTCAACCTGTCCTTACCTGCCCACCCTGCTCCCACTCGGCCCACCACTCAGTGTGCGTGACCGAAGTCTCCGCAACACGCTGCTGGAGCTGTGGCCGACTGAGCTCATTGTTAACGGACAAGAATGGCAGAGAAAGTACAGACACAGTGTTCGTTACCAGCTGTACCTACAGCAGCGTGCGCTGCCAAACAGAGCAAGAAAAGACCGACCAAACTCCAAAAGGCTACAAACAAAAAGAAGTTGGACAGCTCAAGAGGTGAAACGAGAGTCAGTTGTTGTTTTTCTTACATTTCAAACAAGACCCCATCTACTTAAGTGTCAGATTTGAATGCTAAAGACAAAGCTATACCTGGATAAATGGTTAGCTTGGCTTTGAATAAAGACTGGAAGCTGTGTGTGGAATGAGTAAACCACTAGTTTGACTCTGTCGAAAGGTAGAAACATCCTCACAGGAAGTCACCGCACATGGCCAAGACGCTACTTAACCCCCCAGGAAAAACTACAACTCGTCATTCCGTTGTAGTGACTACGAAAAAATCATGACATGACAATCATGACAAATCAATCATGACATGACATATCTTCAGAGGGTCAATAAAGTTGATTTTTAAAGGGAATTTTCCTTTTTTTTTTGCTAGGCTAGCTGTTTCCATCTGCTTCCAGTCTTTATGCTAAGCTAAGCTAAGCTAAGCAGCTGCTGACTCATTTATATCTATATTAATCATCTCATATACCTCTCATCAAAAAATAAATAAATTAATACATTTATTTAAAAAAGTCAAGCTGTTCCTTTATAATATTAACATGCATTGTAGCGTTCATAGCCGTAGCAAAATCCCTTCATTTACTTAAAGAAACAACCCCATCACTGTTAAGATCTTTATTTTGAGGGGTGTACGCCAGAGTAAAATAGTGAATACTAACATGCATATGGCTGTCGTCTATGTGTGCTACAGGGTCCCAGCTAACGTTAACAGAGTTATTAGTCAGAGCGATTAGCCGACAAGGTGTTCCATTAGTGACTCCTTAACCCCTCTATGGCTACAGTGCAGGGGAAGAAGATAAGACATGCACACAGAAGAACAACGCTTGTGTAGATAGCGGTACATTCAAACATGTAGGACAGGGAATATGACACACATATCTTCAGAGCTCACACACCCAGCCTACACACACACACAGGTCCACACAGAGCCCAGGGTCAATAGTGTGACACCATATAAAATTCTTTTGTGTTGTGCAGTGAATGCCACTGCCACCGTCAGGTCAGACCAAAAGGTTAGATGAAGTGGGAGTGTGTGTGGGTTAAAAGACTGCATCTTTTACAGCTGGATCAAAGAGCACCCTGGGTGTTGGAGTGTGTGCGTGTGTGTGTGTCTAAAAGTTTGTTTTTTTGCCACCCACATGTACTCCAGTGTTTATGATGTCTGCAAAAATTACACCTTTTGCTGCTTTGGCAAGTGTCTGGTAGTATGTAGTGTACGATAAGAAAATAAACAGTCTCAATAGAACAACCTTATCAATGCTCTCCTCTGACCGATTGTAGCCCCTTTAGAGGCTGTTTATCTTGATCTGTAGCTTGCAAATTGCGTTTTATTTTTTTCAGCATTACCTTTAACAGAATTACACTGTTTTAATTAGCCAACAGCAACAGAAATACAGGGTAAAACTAAATCTACGACTCCAGTGTCCTCCTAGTCCCTGAATTTACAAAACCTGTTCCTGCAGTTGCACTGTAGATGTGCCCATGTGGACATCTGGGGAGAATGGCTGCAATCATCATCAGCAGGGGAGCAGAAATCAGTGTGGTTATTGATGGATGATAACTGTTGCATACAGCTGTTGTCGCCTTTTCACGGCTAACAAGCTTTGTGACATAACGCACGCTGGCAACTTTTTCCCTGCCTCTGTGCCGTCCTGTTTGTATTTAGCCATTTTCATGGCCATCTTTACAATAATGCACAGTGGTTGTTCAAACGTAGACATGTGCATCATTATTCGTCTTTTTTCAATACCACACACATACATTTTCCCTGCTTTTATCCCTGGCTCTCTGGTCCAGCAATTATCCATTCTCGCAAAACATCGACCGCACACCATAATCATTGTTGCCCGCGTATTCAGATGGAAAGCGTGAAAACATAAAGAAAAAAGCACCAGTGCAGCCGTGATGTTGGGAGCACCCATTCTATTCTGTTCTGGCTGAAGGGTCGATGGACGTAGCTGGAAAAAGTTCGACAAAAAGAGCTTTGACGCTGAGCGAGTGAAAAATGTCTGAAAGGTCTACCTACTCATGTCTGCCTGGCCTGCTTGTGCTGAGATTTCATTGCGAGGGAAAATTTCCGAACCATTTTACACCAAACCAGTGTAGTCCTTCATCTGTCGTGGCAAATGTAGTTCATTAGTATCAGGGAGTTAAGGTTGCCACAAAGAGTAATGAAGGACCGTATGGATGGATGTATGAAGGTGAAGAAGTTTAAAAGGAGCGGAGGAATTATGTTGAGCAGCAGGACGAGGCGGGTGGTGACAGTTTGATGCCAGTGTGAAAAGTACACTGCAGACACCAGCTGCTGGATCAGAAACCCAGCAAAAACCCCTTAATTCAGTATCGGCACCATGGCAACCAGTGATGCCACACAATTTCCAAGACTAAAAAGAATAATTATTTAATTAAAAGGAAAAATTGATGGTAACATTTGTCTTTATTAGACTGACACTTTAAACGTACATATAGGCGCTGATTCTGGAAAAGGAAAAAAAAAGCACAGATGCTGATAATGCACTAGAGGGACAGAAGTATGTGTCCTTGAGTCTATAAAATCACAGGGTTTGCAGGAAGTTCTCAGCAAGAAACGTTTCCTGTCCCTGTCACTCTCCTCCTGCCTCGAGGGCAGTGGCGTAAGTTAGTAACGATGGGCCCTAGTGCAGGCTATTATGACGGGCCCTTGGGCTCATCGGTTACCAAGCACACACGCACACACATACACACACACACTTAGATATGCACACAAAATAAGATGTATGTATATATTACCAACCATGTGTTGGATTTTACAGTGTTACCCAGACTATTGTATTTGCAAAGTACAGAAGTCCAAGAGAAACTTATCAGAACCATGGATAGTGTCAGGCAAAACTCTGAGACATGACAACAAGCACCTGAGTGCAGGGGTGCTGTCCAGTTTACTGTTGTGCTGAAATGGCTGCAGACTTTTCGTCATACAGACAAGATATGCCATGTCCTGAAAACTTTCCAGTTCGATCAGCATGCGCACAGTTCACCAACAAAAGCACGAGCACACAATGAAACAGGTGCTCTGTGGTGTCCTGATCCTGAAATCATTACAAGCTTTAAATCAAAGGGAACGGCAGCCTAGATACACCACCTCCTCTTGTCCTCACCTATGTGAATGGCGTCAATATAATATATTGACGCCAATATAATATATAATATATATATAATTCATCTAATACAATAGCCTAACGTCATAATTATTTAAACCAACGCTAGCTATCTTGCTTCTAAGGGGCTACTTGCTGCGTGTTTGATGACACATCACTGAGGGCAGCATCGTAGTGTGCTAGGAGGGGGCCTGTCCGTGGGCTGGCGAGTGTTCACATAGAAACCCAGATGTATATAACTGAGGAAGCTTTCCCACCTTCTCCTCCTGCTCTTTTCGCTCCTGAGTTTTTATGCAAACCCACAGTTGAAAAGTGTTGTCCTACATGTTCCGCGTTTCAAAGCTAACAGCACATTCTGATCAGAACCTGAAGGGGCACGCCATAGTTGACATAGGGGCCCAATGATGCTACCAACAGTTAATAATTTGTCCACCCGAGTGGGCCCCTGACAGCTGTGGGCCCCTGGTGTATTATGCCACTGCTTGAGACTTGTTGTAATGTATGACCGATGTGTAGGAGCAAAAAACATGCTTACACCAGTGCTTGAGACTTGTTGTAATGTATGACCGACGTGTAGGAGCAAAAAAGATGCTTACGCCAGTTTACTACACAAAAACTGGTAGTCATAAAAATAGGATGGAAGATGGTAAGCCAAGAAGAGATGGAATCAAATAAATAAAAACACATTTAACTTCTTTTTTTGTTTTTTATTCACATTGGAATTATCATTTTGAGTGTCTGGTGATGATTTATAACCGTATATTACATGTTTTTGTGTGTAAATGATGCATAATTACCAAGAATGTTTTGGGATCAGTCAAGTAGATCGCCGCAGCTGACGGACGAAAACCGGCTGCGACGTAATCCTTTAGGTCAGCTCTGAATATCAAACTTATGTCCACTCGAGACTTGTGTTTCTGGTCACAGAAAGGGGTATTATTATTATTTAACAAACAGGTCTATCTCGGAATTGTACAACCTTAGCATGACAGTGGCAAAATGAGCAGTAGTAGTGTATGTAACTTTGATGGTCGGATAACGTTGCAGCTATTTAACATTTTGTGAATCATGTTGTGTTCTCAATCTGTCAAACAACATCAAGCTTAATACTTGGAGTTATTGTGCAGAAAGAACAAAGTAATGCAAATGTGAATATCTTGTTTTCAAATCAAACACATTTTAATCTGTAGATAAATAAATACATGACCTTTAATGTGGTTACAGCAGGTAATACACACGTCAGATGGGTGTGTTTGAACTGGGTTTTCTGCAGAAGACGAAACCTGCCACTTGCATTTGCGTTTTTTAAAAAGTGCCCTTTGTGTCACTGCTCTTTTACATTTTGAATGATTGATTTCTTCTAATTTAACAAGTGCAACTCTTTTCTTCGTATGCACTTACAGCATTTGGGCAGAATCATGTGACTTTTAAGTCCCATCTGTCAAAAATGAAATCACATTGGTAGACATCCCATGTCATTATTAACCATATTGTGGTTCAGTGTCAGTTGTGTGAGTTAGCAAGCCATCCTACAGAACAAGGGTGCCCGACCTTTTTCTCTTGGAGGGTAAAAACTGAAACTTAATGGTGGACCACAGGCCAAGAATAAACACCTTTTTATATTTTTTTGATGAAAAATGGTACTCTGCTCAAAGAGGCAAGTGAGATAAGACAATCCTTGTGATCAATTTTCTAAATCTAATCTATGTTGTTTCCTGTCTTGTGTTAATGATTTGGTTAACAAAATGTTTTGCCAAGATAATCTTTCGAAGTTCTTTAGTTTTCCTTTTTTTCCCTCATGCCTCTCAGGGCTTTCATAGTACGACGATCCCACAATTCTTTAATTAACTGACTTCCTGCACAAATTGTCACTCTGCCAGCCTTGCTTTCTGCTATGAAATTTTATTTTTACCTCCCCCCAAAAAAACAAAAAAACAACAAACTGCGTATATTTGTATATCAGTTGAGGTCTAATCACTCAGCATCCATTGCTTTTACTTTCTTTGTGGAGTTTAAACATTTGTTCAACTATATGTAGCTTTTAGATAACAGCCCCTGTTGGATCTATACAATGTTCATCTGACACAAGCAGGACTTCTTTTGTACCTTGCATACCTTCTTATATGTATTCACGCACAGAATTATTACATACAGAGCCCAATCCAGTAGTCAGGGCAAATTGTTTTACCCCAAAGAATCCCAGTTCACAAATCCCTCTCCATCTCTCTCTCCCCCCCCCCCCCCTTCTCTTGCCTCACCTCCGTGCCTTCTGCTGCTCGTCTTTCCGTTATTCTCCTCTTACCTCCCTTCTAGCTTCGTCTCTCTTCTCTTCCCCCGTCATCCTTCCCTCCCCAGCTGGTACGGTTTGCTGGTTAAATATTTGGGGAGAAAGCTTGGCGCTGGAAGGCCTAAGGAGGATCAGCAGAGGAAAGGCTGCAGTTGTTGTGGATTAGCTGCTTGTTTTATCATAATACCATTGCCTGCTTGCTTGGGGTTTGGTGCTCACCGGGCAAGCTGCGGAGTCAGAATCCACAATTTCTTAAAAAATGTATGAGTAACTCATTTTATTACTACTGAGCTTTAGTTTCGCTAGAAGAGGCTGGAATGGCAAAGCCTTCTTCTGGATGAAGTTATAACTTCATAATATTCATACTACAGGGCCCAGGGTTTCCTTTGTGGGTCCAGTAAAGTTATGCGGTTAAAAAAACAAAACAAAAAACAAATAAAAGAAAGTGAAATTCTACAGTGATAACTCATAAAGGGATTGATACTTTAACACCCAGGAGGCACAAAATGGAAAGTCAAGGGAAAAAAGGAAGCTGCTACAGCTGCTACAGGGGGGGTGCAGCAAAGGAAAAATGCAGCGAAGGAAAACACTGATTTGTTCATAAGTGGAGACAAACCAATGGGAAATGACTTTAAGAAAGACGAGGACACAAAAGGGTGTGAATACTTGAAATCTGTTATGTGATTACTTTTAAGTCATTTGTATGGACAGTGCAGAATGAAGTCTGCATTAAAGATATGCTGTTGAAAATATGAATTATGAAATATGAGGTAAATCAGAAGATCAATTCCACTTTTATGTCCAATTTAGCTATGAAGCTATTGCCAGCAGCCAATTATGTAGTTTAGAATTATTTAACATAATTGAATTTAGACAAGAAACAGAGGTAAACAGCTTCCCTGGCCCTATCAAAATAAAAATAAAATTAAAACGGTGAACATATTTGCGTACTAGCACCTCCAGAGTTCACCAATGAATATTTCAAATACATTTTGATTAACCCTAACAGAAAGCAAAATATAGAAACAGAAAGTCTCACTTTAGTTTTTTCACCATTTGACAGAGCCACGCTAGCTGTTTCACCCTGTTTCCTGCCTTAATGTCAAGCTAACCCCAATAGCTTTGTACATAGTGGACATAGTTGTATCAGGCTGACTTTGCCAGGTTGCTGGAGTTCCAGGTTCATATAACCATGTCATCTCACCAGTCTGTATTGCTTCACGCTCTGCATTCGGAGCCAAATTACAATGGATCGGATGAACGTTGTGGAACAACTTGGAGCTATGGGTGTGATTTATGTGTGACGACCAGTGAGAGAAGCGACTGTCTGTTTGAAACCACCAGTAGCTGCTCCTCAAAAGGTTAGCGTAGCTGCTGTAGCATCAGTTTTCTCAAAAATGTTGAGAGTATTACTTCATTGAGAGAAGTGCAAAGGACAAAACTCAAGTGAAAAGATGTTTTCGCTCTGTCAGAAAAAGTTTTACCAACTGGCTCCTCTGGTGGTTGCACTATTCCACTGTCGAAGTAAGCCCGTGATAGACTGTGATCAGCATATGTTTCATCCAATCACCAAGCATTTTTTGGAGTGCCTGCCTTTTCTGAACAGTTTCCAAGGATGATTTCCCAGATGGTTCTGTTACACAAACCATCTGGCATGTCAGGTTTGAATCAATCTTCTCATCTAGCTCTTAACAAAGTTGCGAACAAGCGTATTTTCCAAACTACCAAACTATTACTTTAAATTTAACAGAAAGTTATCACCAGTGACTCCCAGCACTTTGCCTCATGTCCGTTACCAATGTTATTTTAAATATTGGTCCCATCACTCCAAAATGTATTCCTCAATTCCTCCTGTGTTATTGGCGTAAACAGTGATCTTTTTACATCTCCTTATATCTGGCAAACATGTCCTTAAACTGTCAAAAATAATTATTTAAAACAATCTTTGCATGGCTTTTTCTTTGCATGTCAACATTTGTCCGACAGTATTCAGTTTTTTTTAATTATGAACATGTCAAGGGTTGTATATTTGGCCACACAACTGGACAATAAGGGGTTCTGCGTGAAGTGGTAGCTAGACAACAAATTATGATTATGCTGTACGAACATACGAAACTGTGAATAAATGTTTAATAGAAAAAATCCCTCCCTTCCTTTGTCCATTTAAAAACACACATGCCACACAAGAGAAAAGAAAACGCACATATGAATAAATTAAAAACTGAGGAAAAATACACCCAACTAATTCTTCCTGTTTCTGTCTTCTTGTGTTGTCCTTAGAATTTGCAAAGATACGAACAGAGCAAGGAGCAATTCCACGAAGCTGCCTCCAAGACGGAAACGATTGTGAGGTGAGGGACGCACACACACACACACACACACACACACACACACACACACACACACTCACACACCTTCACACACATACACATTCGCAAACTAATTTGCAGTTTCAAAAGTGAGGAGATGTTTTTCCCTGGGGCCCTCTGACACACACCCACCAACTCTCACACATGGGCTCGCATGCGGCAGACTAATAAGCAGTGATAGATAGTAATCTTCTCTTTTCCTCATTTTTTAACCAGTTAAATGCATACATTCTCTAGAGCACACCTGACTAATGTGATAAGTGTTTTAATTGGCTGCTTTGATCAAGCCGAGTTTAACAATACCTTATTTCGCCATCCACGCTTCTCACTGTGGACTTGTAATGAGCCACAGCCAGGGAAAAGTTAGCTAATTATTGCCACTGCAGTCTGTAAAACACCCAGCTGAAATTCACATTAGAGACCAGGCCTTGACTTGCTGTTAAAATTTGTGTCACACCGGTAACAAGGCAGTCCAGTGAAAAGAGTCTACAGCTTACTGAAAAACGCAAGCATTTGTGGATGAGGACAAAATAACAAACACTTGTTTATGTATGTCCTTCAGTGTGTCGTTATCCCTGACAAGTTTTGTTTTTCTTATGCTCAAAACTCAACTTCAGTGTATTATGAATGTTATTGTAGTTGTGCATCATTCCTTATGGTAATTGGACCACGGTTCTCAACAAGTGCGACATTGCATCATTGCAAGCGCATGGGGGCAACACACGAGCAGCCAAAAGAGTGCACAGGTTTTAAACAAATCTCAAAATGTATTTGGAAGCAAACAGTAAAGGTCCCATATTATGAAAAACTTGTTTTCTCTGGTCTCTTCATATATAAACTGGTCCTCCCTGAGCCTGCTAACTTCCAGAATCAGGAAAAACAACGATTCCTACATGGTCTCTGCAGCCCACCCACTGGTAAAACGGCTCTCCTACAGGCTGTTCAGATTCAGCTCATTTCGTTACGTAATGAAAGGAGTCATTTTCATAGGCCGGCCTCCTCTGTGCGGTGAGAGGGGGGCGTTCATCCCCGAGGTGAAGTTCGGTGTGTCCAGCGGTAAGCTAGCAGTGTTTCGCAATGTCGTCGCTCAGAGCTAGACACACAAATTGCTCGTTGTTGGTTGTAAAATTCAATATCAGTGTCTATATTCTGTCCCAGCTACAGAACAACAGAAGAGACAGTGGTTGCGTTCCATTTTTAACAACAACGTGCCGGCTGCGGTTCGTGTAAGTTTGTGTGTGTTTGCTAACCACTTCACATCTGACTGCTTCAGTAATGAGGGTCAGTACAAAGCTGGCTTTGCCTCGACACTGACCCTCGTAAAAAGATCAGTCCCGACCGTACCGGACCCAGCAACTGCACCCGTGCCACAGGTAAGTGTCGCCACGGTTTGATAGTATTTACAGTTGCCTACGAGTATGGTGAAGTCAGCTGGAAATTGGCTAACTAGTTAGCTCCGCTTCGGTCCGCTATGCAATGGCGTTTGAAGCGAGTTTAATGTTAATAATATTACGATGGAGCTTGGTTGTCACAGTAAAAAGTGTGGAAACGTGCAGACTGGAGACAGAGACGATGCGAACAGTGTCCAAGAGTTTGGAGACAGTGTTAGAGACAAACACAGCTTTCGCTAGCTGTTAGCCATTAGCTACATGGTAGTAACTGTAACAACACATACGAACAAGCTAACATTACTCAGGCACACTAACCATTCTGAAACGTCCTGCTGCAGCCGTAGAGTCTGTACTTCTTCAGGAGCCTCTCCTTCTAGGTCTGATTTTGGGTCAAACTGGTATGGTTGAACGAAAGCATCTAAGCGAGCCATAGCGATACATATATATATATATACATCCACCATAACATTAGCGCACTCTACCGCTAGCGTAAGAGGCATCGTCCTCCCAAGAGGGAGGTGTAGCAGGCAAGGCTCTCCAAGTAGGCGTTGACAGACGGAGCTCATTAGCATTTAAAGGTGCAGGCACAGAAACAGCCTCCTCTCAGTAGAGCTCACTTGAGCGACTTTTAGACAGCTGAAATTTAGGACCATGGATGGGTTTGGGGCAATGCATATCGAATACAGTGTTGTTGGACCTCTGACAGCTGTGTGAAATTGATGAAAAACAGTATAATATGGGACCTTTAAGGCAAGCATAGTTTACAAACTGTGTCCTTAGTTAAGCTTTGACCTACTGTCATTGCTGCATTTGTGTGCACACACAATTTTCCTGTTTAGTGAGGGATTATTACAGATGTCAGGTGTTCTGAGTCCATTTCATAGTTTCAGCAGGCACAACAAGGCCGGCTAAATGCTAGGCTTGTGTCCATATAGATATCAATAAATGTGATATTTTTTTACAGTGTTGAATATCAAACTGCTGTGACTGATCTTTGGGGTTTAATATTGGAAAAAAATATGCAAGGAGCTGTCGTGCCAGTGGTGGCAGTGTGCGGCGATATTCTAGGGGTTACGACAGGTCAATTGCCATGATGTAGGGCCTTGACATACAGACATGGAGAACTTATTCTCTAAAAATTTGGCAGTATTTCAGGATTAAATCTGAGTTAATGGCGAGCCCAGGTATCCCAGGTATTTGTATGAGGCCACGTGTCGTCACCACAAATTTGCATCCGTCACCCAGTGCCATTCCTTTGGCTGGAGTGCCAACAATATCGTGTATCGTGACATTTGCGGCGAGACAATATTGTGGTATAAAATTTAAGATTCCACCATCTTGCCTTTATGTATTCAACAATATTCCCAGCCCAGATGTGATCTTCCAGAAACTAGCCAAAAACTAGCTACTAAACATATACGTCAGGAATTGGTAGAGAGTGAGGCAGAGTGAGAAATGAGGTAAATATTGCACCGACCAAAAGATACTCCATGATTTATCTCCGTGCCAACTAAAGTGGTTCAGATGTTGCGGCTGAAACTGTTGGCCTGTTTGCGACCGGTCTAAACATCTGATCGTTTTTGGTTCTTGGCTCGTCAGACTCAGCGATGACTCTATGTTCACAGTGTTGTCATATATACTGAAATAATGGACAACAACTGAGATGAAAGAAGACCAGATGCTGCAAGTAAAGTATTGGGTCTACTGAGCTGCTCTTATTGGCCAACAGCAGCCAGAAGGTGCACTGGAAGCAAATGTAAGGAAGCATTACACGACTCCACTGATGAAGAAGATGCTTGGTCAGTTAATTCTACCTGTACAACTCAAAACAATTGATTAAATGTAAAGTGGTGCATATTCTCCACATAATAGAGGATGACCTGCTGAGTACACATTCCCACCAAAGCCGGCATTTCAGTTTCAGCCCAACGATAACAAAGAGCTTCGGGCCCCCCACATTCACACATACATACACAACTCATTGTGTGCCAGCCCTGTAGTTAATACACCCTTTCCATGGTAATCTGGGGTGGCTGAACACTGTTATCAACAGCTTAGGAATGCGAGACCCCCATTGCAATCAGATATAAAGCAATGCCAACGAGTTTGTGATCTGTGCTGATGCTGAAGACCAGGTGATCGTACCCTTGGGGAACGCTATACTGTAATTCTGCTAATCCTCTGCTCGTTCGGATGGTGTGTGTGTGTGTGTGTGTGTGTGTGTGTGTGTGTGTGTGTAAGGGGGAAAGAGGCTATTCTAAATCCACAAGTGTTTTTATCAGGGAAGATAAAACGATCCGGGTTTCCTGCATGGCACCACCTTTATGGTCAATTATATACTACTTTTGCAGGAAAATGGATTAGGCTCTCATTCTTTTCGTAATCTTGTCTAACCCCAACCTCCGGGGAATTCAGTGGTGAATAGTGGTCTTTAATGAGTGGATTAAGGTGTGAGGATGAGAGCGTGTCTGTGTCTGTGGTGTTAAAATATACAAAATAATGGGGTGTGTTTGATGTGGACATGTATACTTCAGTGGCTACAGTCTGGTTCACTTCAATAGAACTTGGTCATTGTTAATATTATAAAACATGTGCAAAAAAAAGTCTGAATGAAGTTAAATTTCTAAAACATGAAATCTGAGATGAAATCATCATGTGACATAATTGGTAGTTAATATGTAGCATTACCCAAACTGTAATAGTCTTAATTTGCTATACTGGCCAATTTATACTTCACGTCACGTTGATGATGATCCAAATTAACAAACAGAACACATTATCCGTTGTGTCGGTATGAATTTCAATTTTGTGCCCGCACTGAATGCAACACCGTCTCCCTAAGCGCAGCTCAGACCAAAGATTTGACGAAGAGGCAAGTTGAAACTTGCAGCTTCTTGCAGTGTGCTGAAAAACCTGCCAGTTCACACCAATGCATGAGATGATGTATCATCTAAATTGCTATGGTTTTCTGTACTTCTGTGTTAACCACTGGATTTTCAGGCTTCTTATAGCTGGATTTCTTATTCTTGCTAGCTTTTGCACTGTTCAGCAAACTTGAACGGGTTTGTTGACTTACTCTTGTTCAGGTATGTTGTATATAAGTGAGAATTGTCATTTTATTGAAAGTTAATAGCTTTTACCCATCTGTCTTCTTCTACCCAAAGTTGTGTTAGAAAACGGCTCTGTTAAATTTATAAGCATTACAGGGTTTGCATCACTGGGACCAAATTCGGTCCATTCAAACTACTTAGACAGTGAATCAGTGAACAATACAGTGAATAGTCCCTTGTGGAGATATCTTGATTTCACTTTAGTAGTGAAGTAAATCTTTGTTTTCCTTAAAACAAGTGAAAATGTATCCAAAGGCAATTAGCTTTTGTTGTATCCATTTCAGTTTTGATTAGTGTGTGAATGCGGAGAGACCCATGTAGCGTTGGTGCAACCCCGGTTCCAAATAAAGTTGTGACGTGCAAGAACATGTGTAAATCAATTGCAAACCTACTGTGTTAACTGACAGTGGTTCAACAAATCTAACCGAGTCCTTGTTCCAAACAGGTGTTTTGTCAGCATCCCATTCTCTGTCGTTTGCTGCCACTGTCCCAACTTGTTTGAAACAGCATCTAATTCACAATAAGAAGTTATTTACAAAAAACGATGAAGATGAGGAGCATTGTGCTGTTCTGGGAAATGGGATTAACAAATTACCACGTTCACTTTTATGTTCACACTGTGTCCCAACTTTATTGTAGTTGTGATAGAGGCAGTAACAGAGTTCTGAACACTGACAGACACTTTGAATCTTTCATGTATTTGAAAACAACAGACGGTGCCATGTTCTAACATTTTAAGATGCCAAAACTGTTGAGTAATCTGTAAAAAAAACTTCTGACAGACAGACTCTGGTTTTATGTTATAAATTGTTTGAGTGAAGTTTCTCTCAGTGCAGAGCTGCAGAACAAAGCTACTGTAAAATATGATGTGGGTGACTCCAAACCCCCACCCGCTGGCTCCACGGTCTGTGTCGTTTTGGGCTCTGTATAAGTATGTGTGTATACATGCTTATATGTGTGTACATGTGTTAATCCACAGTTTAATCCTTGGAGCAAAAAGGGGGCTTTAGCTGTCAGCACTCCGAGGTTTGAGGAAACCAGAGAGCATACGGCCAGTGTGTCAGTGTCCTGTGTGTGTGTGTGTGTGTGTGTGTGTGTGTGTGTGTGTGTGTGTGTGTGGTCGTGTGTGTGTGGTCGTGTGTGTGTGTATGTTCATGTGTGTGCTGTGTGGTTGTGTGAGAGAGGGGGAGAGGGGAAGAAGATGAAAAGAGCAAGAAAGACTGCAACCTGTAGGACTGTAGAAATGTCAAACTCAATGGAGCGTGATAAAACAGCCTCAATAACTTTCATTCTCTCTCTCTCTCTCTCTCTCTCTCTCTCTCTCTCTCTCTCTCTCTCTCTCTCTCTCTCTCTCTCTCTTTCTGCCTCTCTCTCTCTCTCTCTCTCTCTCTCTCTCTCTCTCTCTCTTTCTCTCCACTTTCTTTCTTTGTCCAAGCCTTCAAACATGCAAGCACGAATTTAAAAAGTTCACTGCACACCAGATAACCAGGATCATTTTCGGTGGCCGAATATTCGGTGCATCCCTAATTCCTACAGTTTTTTTTTAGATTAAGTTGGAGGCAGGAGCAGTTTAGCCATTTAGAGATCTGCTCTAACTGTACAGCACCAGTGTCAGCTGTTGATTATTTACTGTACCTGGGTGTTGCTACTGCTGAGCTAGAATCCTGGGTGAGAGATAGTCATTAACCTTGCTAGAAAGTAAAACTAGATTCTGGCAATAGTTCAACACAGCTACTCATCATAACGACTGACGCGGCACCACATGTTCACCCACTATTGGTCATCTGCTACAAAAAAAGAAGATGCCTCTTAGCAGTAGTCTTTGGCAACAGGCCCTTCTTGAACTGGCCTAAATTGAAGCAGAGATTGCCACGCATAACTGATGGCCACTTAACTCAGCAGGCTTTACCTCGCTGTGGAATTACAGATAGAGTGAAGGAGACATGAGGATGGAAACAGTTGTCTTTTTGGTCTGGATGCATTTTATTTGATAGAATGTGGGAGACAGTCTGCTCTTCAGAGTTGAAAGTAATAGAATTAGAGCGAGATGGAGACAGACAAGGACAGATACCCATGTCAAACTGCTCAGGTCAGGATCCAAGGCATTTTAACAAGGCTTACTGTCTGTTACAGTAGTGGTCGAACTAGCCATAATAGCCAGTCTTTGTCAGATCCTCCCAGCCTGTGTCAGTGAATACCAGCCTACGAAGATCACTCGGCGATAAGGCTGGAAACATTGCCAAGCCCGGAGTAAAAGTTAAAAAGCAGGCAACTTGGTTATTATTGTTGTGCTGGGAGAGAAAGGTAAACCAAAAGCATGCTGTGTGATTCACTGACCCTGGTAAATTGTAAATGAGTACATTTTATGTTGCTGAAAATTCAAGTGACTGTTTTGGCAGAACAGTTATAATCTGATTTGGATGGAGAGAGGAAAATAAAACGGCTCTATGTCAATGAATGAACTTTCATTCATTAATTTTCAAAAGGACTCAAATGCTGAATATCCATCAGTTCAACGACAAAGCTAAATGGTTCCACACAAATTACCCATAACTTTTATTATTTCTTTAGACTTGGTTTTGGAAGGGCATTTTCAATCTCTAGTGCACAACTTCTCCAATGACAATTTATAACTTCTGTATTTGAAGCATTTCCTGAATCTGACATTGCAAATTTATACAAGCACCTCTCAAGAAAAATTAAAACAAGAGAAGGTTGATTTGGGGGCAATAGGATACAAGTAACGCAGGGATTAGCCAGTGAATGGTGCATTTCTGCAACCCAGTTCACCACGAGTAGCGCATTCAGGCCAGTTTGTGGTTTCACCTCAGCCCCATGCTGTTTCAGTGGGAGCGCTACAGGACTGCACACTGGTCCATTCAAAGTGGGTAAGTACTAGAAAGGGTAGGTGGGAGGGAAGTTGGCTGACTCACTATTTAAATCTTAACACAGATGATTTAATCTGTAAATCTTAAGGTTGCTACCAGCATTGATCCTGCCTATATTTTATGGGGGGTCAATGATGGCATTCAGTCGTTAATGCAATGGTGCGCTATGCTCAAACCCTGAAAAGGATAATGATAGAAAAGACGTATCAATGGGGATATGTAGCAATGGCTGTAGAGATGAATGATGAGATGATTCCCTTTATGAGTTGAAGGATAGGTGCAGTTTGTAGCATGATATAAGTGGTTGGTTGGTTTAAAAAGTGGTAGGAGAATGACAAGCACACATGTAATCAAGTAAAGTAGATATAATTTGAATAAATATATTCCTTAAGTACTAGAAGATAGATGGGGTCGTTCATTTTAAATGTGATGGGATACGTATTAAGCTCTGAATTGCAGTGTATGAATATTTCATAGATGAGAATGCCAGGGAATATCAACTTTCCAGGTTGTTTCCCACAGTGTGTCAGCCTGTGGTGGAAGGCAGGCTGTTTACCCCTTTGCAACATTTCCAAGCAGCAAAACAGCATAAACGAACTCCTCACAAAATCATTTTGATTTAAAGGGGAATGTTTCTACCTGTTACAGCGATGCATATTCATTGGGGCCGCTGTGGAAAACTGGAAAAAAAAAAATCACACGAAGGAGTGGCAAATGCAAGCGGCAGAGAGAAGAAATGAAGTTCTCTACTTCCACTGCAATGTTTTATGAGAGACAAAGTGTAAGTGCTAGGATGTGGAGGACCCTCTGCTCTTGGTTGTGGTTGTGATAGGAATGGAGAGATGGGTGAGGACGAGTGAAAGAGTGTGGAGATACAAGATAGGGGAGAAGAGGATGTGTGCCCTCAGTCAATTGAAAAGCTGTCAGGCTGCAGGTGCATACAAGCTACAAGCAAAAGATAAGAGGCAACTCTGTCTCTCTGGCTGTTTTCCTCTTCACCTCTCCTGCCCTCTTTCTCCCTTGTTATCATCTCTCGTTTTCTCTTTACTTCACCACTGCACCAGCATTAATCAAGGAGGTAATGGTAAAGCAGTCTGTTAAGGAATTCTGACCCTCTGACATGTCAAACGCCATTTCCTGCCTCGATAGATAAGGATGGACCTGTTTACCTCGCACTTTCTCCTTCTCCCTGAGGAGCAGCAAAGTTCTTCGGGGAGAATAAGAATCCGTCTTCTTTCCCTCCACACCAGGGATTAAACATCAAAGGACCTAAACAAATTATTGGAGTGCTGCGAAACAATTCTTAATATGTACATTTCTATGAGCTGGACATCACAGGAATAGTTCAACATTTTGAAATTGCATTTATTCACATTCTTGCAGAGATTTAGATGAGTAGATTGATACGACTGTCAGGTCTGTACGCAAAATATGAGGCTACAGCCTGGGGATTATGGCTATTTGGTGATTTTCTTAGTTTAGCATAAAGAAAGCAGAGATAGATGGCTAGCTAGGATACAACATTCCGGAGAGATTTAGAGGTTGCTGTTGCTGCAGATTTTTCCCTAGAGATGTTTTTTGTCATTTTAGCTATTATGATGCTGACGCTATTTGATGCTATGAAAGGGGATGAAATGCAATAATTGACAGTTGAGTTTATGATTGAGTCAGGCTGGTGTTTGGGTCAGATCTCGATACCGTGGCTCAGTGACTTGATTACTGCTGCTCAGACGCAAAATGATACATCCAGCACAAGATGGCAGCGCTTGTAATCCAGGTTATTTTGGCTTCATTTTTGCACAGTGGGAAAAAGTGGAGACGCAACATCCTATTTATATACGTCAGTGTCTTGGATCATCAAACGCAGTTGTATTTACTTCTGTCTGAGTTTTTTACCTGTGCATGAAAATATTAACAAAAGTGTCTCTGTTATCAAAATCACCTGCGACTGAGTACATGTGTGCCATCTGTTCCACGCTGCTAAAGGTCTATATATAGGTAATCACTGTTAAGTATAGCAGTCCACAGTGTCTGAGAGTTTAAGTACTCACCCTCAATGGCAATAACGGAAAAGTGTAGCAGCAACAGCCTCAGGTTTATTGACAGAAGGGTTTAGAAAAGGAATGCACAAGAGTTGAGTTGCAGGAGGACAAGCAGGGGAGAGTGTTAAACAGAATATCAAACATGATGTTAGTCCTGACAGTGTAGGATGGTTATTTTCAGGGCTAAGAGAACCACTGGACTCCAGGAACAGAAGGTAGACAGAATGCCTTGGTTTAATGGTTGGTTGTATGAGCTTGATGTCCGGCCTCAGAAATGGTTAGTATCTGGATATTAAGAGATTTGTCAAGATTCAAAATTCAAGATAAACAGATGAAACTCTGTTTTTCATTGCTCTTGTGTCTTTGATAAATCCATGAACTTGATGTTTTAACATCTTGTCTTGACATGTGTTGATTTTATTACACTGGTAATGAGAGAAAGGTTATTTTAGTCAGCTTCATTTTGTTTTGTTGGAATGTCAAACTTGAGATCAAACTTTACCACCCAAGGATTCGAAAACTTTGAACGCAAAAACTAACCTCATCAAATCGAACCACCTGGGATTTGTCTTGGCAGAAAAACATGATTCAGTTGAAGTTTAGGATTTTGTTTAGATTTTTGGTTCTGACAGAAATATGATTTTAACTGTTGACAAATTGCACAAATCACAATAAAACATTCTCACAGCTCAATCTGATGATAATGATTGAACCTATTGGGTCACAGTATTGTGAGATGTGTTGAGAAGTAATTTGCTTACAATACTGTTGCAAAAATGTTGTTACTTGCAATCTTAAGCTGTAAGTTAAAACAAATAAAGATGTGTTTTTGGCCAAGTTAATAGAGTGGTGTATGGATGACCTATTGTTGTAGGCTAACCGGGAAGTTAGCGTCACCCTGGTTCCCTTGGAGAAAAACCTATGGGATTGTAGCATCGGATTTTGTGGCTGTGTGGTTCATGATGCTTGCACGTTTTGTTCACGAAGATAATCCTCACAGATCATCACCACGTTTGGATGTTTCGAAGCATCATTTAAAATAGTTAAAAGTCAAAAGCTAATGTTAGGCTACGAACAGACTACATTGCGGTGGCATGACGTCATCACCACAATGCGTCTAACTACGTAATTATACACCTATACACCTTTCCTATGAATTGGTCAATCTATAAGTTTTAAAGTTAGAGTTAGAATAACTTAAGTCCACTTGTAAAGATGGACTAATGAGTGTTTAAGCCTCCGTGTTCGGTGTGGTGACATTTAATGTTCATAAAAATGTATGTAGTCTCATCTAGCCACTCGTTAGCAACTGCCATTTTAAAGACAAGGACGCTCTTCATAATTTAATTGTGGGAAATTTTATGCAGTTTTTTATATTGTACATAACTTGTAAAAATCTTAAGCCTGTAGTAACCGCGGAAATGATTTCAGGCATTTAATCGAAAAACCAATAAAAAAAACTCATAGACTGTAAGACGAGGGATCAAGATGTGTGAAAAATGCTAACTGATTCCTGGGTTTTAGGACTACAAACTACACCACTCTAGGATAATCATCAAATTGGTTGATTTAACTTGTACAGAGTAAGGAGCTGTTTTCGCATGAAATTGGATTGGATGGCACTTTGTCATTAAACATTGTCTTGTATCACGAGACCAGCTCACATACAGTACATGACAAAAGAAAGAAACTATAAAAGTCAGATAGTGGGTCTTAAACCCTGTTTCTCCATTCAGGTTACCTTCCCTCCTCCCAAAGCGTGACTTTCTCACTTTATAGTAATTGGATGCTAAAACAATGCAGGAAGCAGCGATTTGGCTGCCACTTTGGGAACCGTCTAAATTGTGATTAGGGAGTTTTGTACAACGATAAATGTTTACCACGTCTAATGTTTAAACACACTTTTAAAACAGGCAGTTGTTTAGAGTTGACACTGAAATATACAGCCAGAGCTAACAATTATATAAAAAAAAAAGGAGAACAGTAGAGGACGATATATTTATAGCATGTCAAAAGCAGTAATACAACATATTCTTGTGCTTGTGTGTCGGCACACGGGCAAGATGTTGCAGACTTTCACTGAAATTGTGTTGTAGCCCTCAAGTCGGTGACAATATTGGATTCTCCTCATCTTTCCTCCTTGGGCGCTACTTCTTGTGAGATGTTAACAAGGTTTTCTAATTAGCTGCCTGAAACACAGAAGAGATACCAGCACTTTGTAGTTGACAGGATAGAAATAAAATGCTATGTAGGACAAACAATGCCTTATATGTACTGCCAGGGCCATTAAGAAGCACACACAAAAACATCACTCTAACTCTGAGAGAAGCATGGTTTAGAGGCGATAAAAGCATCTTTCTTATCAGTCTCATAGCTTCGCCAGGGGCTTTTTGTAGTTGGTGGTTGTGTTTTGTGTCTTTTCCGTTTTCCAATTTCTCCGCTTTCATTTCCCTCCCTCTCTTTGTCTCGGTAAGCCGGTCTGCGTTGGTCCAGAAGTCTGAGGCCTCTGCGTTGCGCCCGCCTCCGCCTCCGCTGCCGGAGATTAAAAATAATGGGCAACACCATTAATTAAGCAACTAATCTAACTGTTTATGTTTTGCCGTATTTGCCGCTCACAAATGCGTATAGAGAGCTCCCCCCAAAAAATGACTGCTCCCACACACAGTAAAAAGCCTTCGCAGCACACACACACACGCGCATTAACAACAACCCCGTACGTGGCTCGACAGGCTGTCAGGGACGCAGATTTACCTCATTCCAGCTAGAAATCCAAGGCCTCCACCCCTCACTCTCTATTTTTATTTATTTATTTTTGTAAGCGGCTCAGTTAATATTGTTGATTTAAGACCTCACCTTCAATTTGGTGTAGCATGTGGACAGAGCTTTAGCTTTTTGCTGCGGCTGAACCAATTTTCTGCTTCAAGCGCCTTTAATAAACCACGCAGCGCTATCAGGAGGCTTTGGCTTCCCTGATGAAGGCCATTTATTTCAAATTAAAGGAGAGTTCCTTATCTTGGGCGGCCTCAAACGGAGAGACAGATAAAGATGGTGCGCTTCGGTGTCGTCCTCTCTGTCGTTAATGTGATGAGAGAAAAAGGAGGGGGGTTTAGTGCGGGAGAAGTAAGAACGGAGAGCGAGTTGGAGAGAAGACAGAGACAAAAAGTAGAAGAAGACAGATTAAATAGGCAAGATAAAGCATTGGAGGTGGTGTGCGGGGAGAAGAGGAATCTGGTCCTGTCATCTTTTTAAAATGGTCTTGTGAAAGAACACCAATAGATGCTTCGTTCCTTCCCTTTCATCTTTTTATCTCACTTCCTTCCTTTATGTTTGTCTCTCCGTCTCTGTTCATTTTCCTCTTTAACCTCTGTCACCCATGCCTAGATAAACTCAGTCATAGCATCCAGGATAACGTTGCTGATGATAAAGTGTGTGTGCCTGTGCCTGTGCGGATACGGATACGCTGTAATAGAAACGCTGGGGTCAGCTCTATTCCGTGATTCAAAGCCAAAAAGACCCTTTAATTTGGCTTTCAATTAAATCCGGTGTTAAATGCTCCTCACAGAGACAGTGTGTGTGCAGGGGCACCGCGTGGAGGAGATCGACATGTAGGGGTGCGCGTGTGCACGCGATCCTTGTGCTTTCATGTTTACCACGTACTACAAAGTGTGTGTGGGTGTGTACACTTGTGCATGTGCCTTTCTTTACCTGCGTGGGTGTACATAACTCGCTTGTCTCTGCTTCAATCAGTCAGAATCCATTACAGCGAGGCACCCAGGCATCGAGCCTGTCATAGTTAACAATCACACAGATAGACAGGCAAAGACCAATTATAATACAGCCCACATATCAAATTAAGCACGGCTGATTCAATCTCTCAAAGCACACTTTTCTGCTGTATTTGATCAGAATGATCCTACCCACTCAATTAAATGTTATTTAGCACTAATTGCATGATTTGCGATGAAGCACGTTCCATACTCACCATGTTAAACAGGTTGCAGTGGGTGAGGTTGTTAATTGTTTTTCATCTTTGTCTTGCCTCATTTCATCAAACCTCTTATTTCTCAGGAATGTTTTTTTCTTCCTTTATTTAACCAGTTTTTCTTTCTTTGTTCTGCTTTGGCTAAGACACGCACAAAGTTAACTATTCAACCTCTGAATACGCATTTCAGTGGCTGTTGTCAAATGTTGTACTACTGTGGGTATTTTTAATGTGTGGACAAGAGAAAATATTATATTATATTTCTAAAGTAAACTACTCAAGATGTGTTAGGGATATGGGTGCATACAGTATATGTGTGTGCATGGATATGGAATAAAAGTCATATAACATGTGATGCATTTTTCTAGGGGACCGAAAATACTCACAAAACACAAAATAAAAATTCTAATGAAAAAATTCAAGTTCAAGTCAATTCAAGTAAGAATTCGATGGTGTCCTGAAAACTAAATACGAAACTTAAATCTACTCTGGAAATGATACATTTAGGATTTAAACCCAGTGCTGAGAGGGGACCTGATAATGTTAACGAGGGAAAAGGAGTTGGTTATATCACTGAGAAATTGGAGGTGTGCAACCGTCACCTTGTTCATTGAACTACTTCCTGGCCTATATAAAACTGATACGATGCCAACAAATGCCAAACTCACTGAACACTTTGCATTTCCTGTGACTAGCCTACTTCAAAATAAAAGTCAACTCTCGCTCCACCTTTAAATGATTTTAATGTGAAGCTGCAGCTGTAGAAAATGTTTAGTTTTTATTAGCCGTAAATGAATACAGTGCTCTACAGATGCTGAGTGTCCTTGTAAAAAACCTGCTGCACCGATAACATCTGTGTTGTGAGGAACTTATTAGTTGGTCAGAAAAATTTGTCCACGCGGCACCCCTATCAGACATTTGACAGACAAATTCCCTAAACGTGTACTGACATGATTTTTGTTTTTGTCGAAATAGATAAGTCAGTAACACATTTTTGGGCCACTTGGGGACAGCAACAACGGATTTGGAATTTATATAAGCTGACAGTGCATATTTACACATCCAGCAGTTACATTGTCATTCATCTGGAGTTACGTGTGTGACCACCTGATGAATTTAAAACCAGTATTCCCCCTTGTGACTTTCACTTCTAAGTATGTGATCCAGTGTTCATATAAAAATATAGATTTTAGCTGCTTAAATAGACTTTATTTTTAAAGCCATTTTTTTTCACATTCAGAATCCACTGCTAGGATATTTTTAAGCTCATGCATATCCTGAGGCTTAACATAAATATTGATTGTGGTATGTATTGTTATAGATGTGGATATTGACTGCTAGAAAGAAGCAGCCTCGGCCAAAGTGCTGTGCTTATAGAACTGTTGCTCCTTCCTTCCTTCGTAAAGGGTTTTTATTGATTTAAATATTTGTTACAACCAATAAAAAATCCTCAAGAAACAGAAGCCAAAGTGATATGTGAAACTCTGATCAACAGTAGATTGAGAATCAGTAGATTTGACACATCTGGTCCAGCATTTATGTTTTGGATTTTGAAGCCCTGCAGCTGTTCAAATTCATCAATATTTTCAAGTGACTCTAGCTTTTCAGTCCACAATACTTTTCAGGCCTCAATTTATTAATTCCATCTGTCTGTATCTCTTTGTCTGTGTTTTGCAGGTCTCGCAATACAGAGCCAGTGTGTTCCGGCCTGCAGTCTCAGATTTTATCCTGTTACAAGGGGAACAGCGACCAGACCCTAAGGTGTTCAGACCTGGCCAAAGAATACATGCGATGTATCGATGCTGCAAAGAAGGTGAGAGCTTCTTTAAAAAATGTAGGATTGACAGGTTGTGGAAAATCAAGGAAGATTCTAAGGGTTAATATTTCAGGAACAAAAGCATCATAATACACATATTTTGATAATAATAATTTCAAACTTACATGCGTGGCCCGTGAAAGAGCAAGGATTTGGGGGAAGCTTGTGACATAACAATCCAGTGTGAGTGGAGGCTTTTGAAGTTTCCCTTGGAGAGATATGTTGTTATTTTCAGAGCAGCTCCCTGTCTGATGTAAAAGAAAGAAATTCATTCTTTTTCATGTTCTCAAGATGATTCTGGGGTAGTTAAAGGACCCAAAAAAATCAGATTGATAGGATTTTGAGTGCTGTCACTTTAGCTTCTTGCAGAGAAAAAATCTTGTCATTAGATGCAGCTTTCAGAGTGAATGTCTGATGTAAAAGTGCGAAATCCAAGTTCCCCAGCGCTCCCAAACTTGTTTTCCTACCAATGACACCTTTTCAAAGGCAGACAACGTTTGGGTTGCTATGAAATGAGTCTTCGGTGGCAGTTCAGCTTGTCACTGCAGCCCTCACTATTACAGGTTCTAATTTTAGTGAGTTTACAGGCACAAAATCATTTAAAGTAAGTGAGGAAACGAGGAAAGCAGGTTGTCATCGGGAAACAAGCAGTAAAGCTAAACATTTTTCTGAATATATCAGTACACTGAAAATGTATTTACCTGCTCAAAATAAAAAACAAAAGAATTTCTAAAAGTGGAACATTTGAGTGACGTCCAATCGGAGACAGCAATAACGTCTGCAGTTCCGTCACTGAAATTCGAGTGTAACATTTCTTGCACTGTTGACTATAAATAGGATTATATAATCTCAAAGCCTGCATTTGCATTTCTGATGATCGCCGTGTTCTGGTGTTATTTTGGCTATGAGGTAAGATTGGAAATCAACAGTATTTCAGTGGTGTTTATATCAATTACTCTGTTTTTACATTAAACTGTGTGAGTTTGTGGAAACTGGTTCATACCGACGAATGCTGACAAATATGAAGCCCAAATACTGACAAAGGGTAAAAAAAGTGACATAATATGACTGAATCTGTCAATAAGTAATATAGTTAAATAACTAAAAAGTATTCTGGAAAGATTTATAAAGCTTTTTATCTTTTTATGCCTTTGAGTTGTCTGTCCAATTTTTGTGAACGCGGTATCTCAGAAAGTCAATGAGGGAATTTCATACAAAATTGTGTACAAAGGTCCTCTGTGAGTCAAACTGATTAGAGTTTGTTGGCCAGAGGTTAAGGTCACTGTCACCATTGTTAGTCATAACTTAAGAATTCAAACGATAATTGCAATAAACCTTGACCAACAAATGTCTAATGGGATAAAATGATGAAATTATGACATTTGATATCCGTAGCGTCAGAGGTTAAATTCACTGTCACATCATTATATTCTGCACAAAATGATCTGGCCATTATTCAAAACCACAGTTCAGGAGCAGCAGCTGACTCTAACGCTGATGCACGAAGGCATACAACCGCAATGCGGTAGTTCTAGTTGCTTTTCATTTCACCTCCAGTCCATTCGTAAGATGAATCAAAACTTTATTTTACACTCTGTCTAAGCATATAGCTCATTTCACTTCCCAAACTCTTGCAAAGAAATGTTAAAATATTAAAACGTTGGTAAAAGTTTTTGCAACATATTTGTGGTGAAGAAAAAAAAAAACATCTGATTGGAAGTAAAAGGAATGTAATTCACTTTTACATTTTGTTTAACACTCAATTTAAAGCATTTAAGAATCAGTACTTTTTGGTTTTTGTATTCATGTATAGTTTTGACTTGTCTGATAATCTTTAGTCAGTCAAGGGGCTCTGTAGATGAAGCAGCCAAATCCATGCAATTTTACAGACGACTGTGTTTTCATGCACTTCTCTGAGGAATTGTAAATGTAGTTTCCGTAGTTTTGCCTTCGTTTTTCCCATCCGTGCCCGTCTGTGTCTCCGAGCAGTCAAGTCAGGTCATAAACTATGTATTCACTCAGTCAGGAGATCTTGCCTCTTGCTCTTTGTCGCTTTTTTTCTTGTGTGCGTGTGTGTTTTATCGTAGGTGAAAACTAGTTAAGAACCACTGCTTAGACATGCTCTCAGTAAAATCTAGCCTTTGTACTTTAGTTTCCTGCCTTCGCCAATTCTCAACTGGATCCACAGCTGTATTATTCAAAAGCAAAGACAAGTTCTCCTCGAGTCTGTGCATCGCTGCGGCAGTTTTAAGTTACAAATTCACAGAAAGTTAGAGGGAAAATGTGAGGGGAGGAGGGGGAGGATGGGGGGAGGATGGAGGACAGAATACTGGAAGCTTGCCCTTCCAAAGTTTGTACAGTAGAGGCATTTGAAGGTGTAGCTGCTCATCATGCACCCAGACAACGTATTTCTCTGCCTCATGCTGCTCTCTGCTCACATCTCCTCTGCGTTGCTCAGGGGCACTGAGGCTTCCCCTGGCATACAGTAATACAGCATGTGATAATCAGCTCACTGAAACTTGATTCCTCTGCTCTTGTACTGATGTTGTGTGTGTGTGTGTGTGTGTGTGTGAGGGTATGTTTGTGTGTGTGTAGCTGCCTGTACTTGTGTGCACTTTCAATAGCATCTTGTCTGGCATGAAACCCATGCAGACAAAAACACACTTCTATACACAAAAAGCTATGTTTGTGTTCTTGAAATTCCACACTTACGAGACCCAGATGTCCCCACAAAGATCGGTGTGGTGCGTGTGTTTGCGCGCATGTGTGAGTGTGTGTGTTTGTGTGTGCCTGTGCGCATTTGAAAGCTTCTTCCTCATTTTAGCTGGTTTGAGATAACAAGGAGTGAAGTGAAGACTCTTTGAAGACTGTCTTTAAAAGAGCACGGCAGATCATACACAATATGTGTGAGCGTTCACATGTCTGTGTGTGTGTGTGTGGTGCATGCGCATGTCTGTCTGTGTGTGTGTGTGGGGTGCGTGAATGGCTTGCTACATCGCAGTCTGCTTTAACTTACACATCAAGGTCTCGCCTCTTGATTAGCCCCTGAGGCATCTCCCTGACTTTCACCCTGTCAATTTGAAAGTTTATAAAGTTCTTCCTCCATTTTGTGTCTTTAAAAGCTGTCACTGTTAGTTTGGTTATCGTTGATAACTTTTTTTTTCTTTTTTTTTCTCCTGTGGAACAGACGCGTAGGCTGAAAGTGTACTAAATGTACTGACACACCGTGTATTAAAACAAACAAAAAACCATCACAGCTCATCATGTTGAACTTTTAATGTATGTGACTGATGCTAATTAAAACTAAGAACTATTTTTATGTGTTCTGGGTCTGATAAGCCAGCAGACTTAATTTAATTTAAATAACAATACAATAAAACATAATTAATGGATTTTCACATTGTGTTGGCCTTAAAATACTATGGCTAACTTTGACATAGAAAATCATTGAGTATATAATTATATACATTTTTTGGAAAATAATTAATCAATCATTGATATGTTCTAATCGCAGAAACATTGACAAACTACCTGTAACTAAGGCTATGCTCAGAAGGCAGGCCAATCGGCTTTGTCTCCAAAATCAGGTCTGAAAGGTGGAGTGTCGGCACTTTCATTTGCAAGTGGTCAGATTGGATTTTTGGGTCCAGACATCAACATCATATCTGCGTGGGTGGCTATGCTAACACCGTAGGCATTAGTAACTCCTCACGTGGCTGACATCTCTTTTGTACGTGAAAATTGTCTTAGAGATTGTTCGGTGAGCTAAATAGCATAGCATGTGCTTGAGACTGAACCCAGCTCATGACTTTTGAAGCCACACGCCTTTGAGGAAATGTTGAAGCTGTGCTGATTCTACTCATGCATTTTTAGTAATACCAGCCAAACATTCTTCCCCTCTCTTCTTTTTAATGTGTATTAACTCACTGCATCTTGGGGAAAGTCAGTTTGCTGTTAGCCTAGGTATTTGTTTTCATCTTCTCTTTAAGCAGTTCATCAGTGATGCCTCCTGTTTTTGTGAATAAAAGTCACAATCTTTTCATTTTTGGCGTGGCTTGCTTATTCAGTTAATCACAGTTAAGAATGACGGGATGTGAGAAAGACAGAAGGGAGACAGACAATGACTTTAAACTCCTGAGCTTTCAAGCCGGTGAAAGAAGACTGAATTTGTTCCAGTTCTTGTTTTGTCTTTCATGACTCCCAGAAGCAACTGTGATGTGTTTTGATCAGTGTCACAGCGGGTCAGTGGACAGGCCTGCATATCACAGACGTCTTCCAGCTGGCTTACGCTACCATCTTTATGTGTGCGTGTGCACATGCTTGTGTGTCTGATGGCAAATGAGGGGAGGATCCCACAGAGCCCGCAGAGACGGAGCAGACAACCTCGAGTCATTATCCCTTAGGGAGGCTGAGCCTGACGTGGGCACTGCTACATGTACCACACTGTCCAGACACTTGGTGGGATTCTAGAGTCATTTATCTGCACTCTCGGATGAAAATACATGCACAACACACACACACACACACACACATGCACACGCTGTCTATATTCCTGGTGGGATTCTGAAGTCATTTAGCGCCAATCTCAGAGAGAGCCTGGCTCCGGTGCTGATCAATGTCGGCAGGCTTGGCTCTCAATGGAGAGAGGAGATAAAGAGAACACAGACTGAAAATTGAGGGACAGTGTGAGGTACAAAAGAGATTTTGAGAAGTGGAGATTATGAAAATCCAAGCATGAAAATCTACATGACAGACCAACATAAATGGTGAAAATGTCTGAATGGAGTGAAAAAAAAGGGCAGGTGAAGGATAAAGATGGAGTTAAAACGGGAAAAGAGATTTAGAAAAACAGAGGAAGAGGGCTGTTGGAGCAGCATGTCAATCACAGACGCATGTGGAGCTACAACGACGTCGGTATCTGGCCGGCTGCAAGTAGAGACCCCTGAAACTTTAAATGCCGTGATTTTCCCCTTCAGCAAGGCCGACAACTGAGGCACACAAGCACACACACACACTCACACGTATGTATCCGGAGCCCTGCTGTGGAGTACAGACATAGCTGGCTTTGGGTCTAATACCCAGGGAGTTCCTCCTAAAGTTAAAAGCTGCCTGTCAGTCTGGAGAAAGAGTGTGGAAAAGAGGTGGAATCAGAGAGTACGGCGAAAAACTGAAAGCAAAAAAGTTTAGAGAGTGCTGAGAAGCAGCAGAGTGATTCAGAGAGAGATTTGGAAATATTGTTTCTGTGTACCTGGACATTTTCCTCTGTCTTGATACATGTCGACAGTCTTGCCATGCCCTTGTTTAACTTGTCACGCTATATTGTTTTGTTGTCATGATTTGGGTTTAGAAATACACAAACACTATATACACTAAATTAATATGTGGGTTGACCGCTCCAATCATTCCTACTGTCTTCTTTTTAGTGCTTAATGCTGTCTTTGTTTCTGTTGACTGTGGACAGAATAATTCTATAGGTACCAAACCTCTATACTTGTATGGCACCAAACGAATTCCCTCGTTACTATCGAGTATCAAAAAAAAGTCATGTCATTAAATACCACATTTCAAAACCTAAGGAGATACTCTCATCAGCATCGATCAGCCAGTAAGCATGCAATTTGCTTGTTGTGCCAAGATTTAATTGTTCTGGTGATTGGCTGTCTCGAGGCATGAATGAAAAAAACTAGGTTACGCCTTGTAGCAAAGTGTTGTTCAGGAACCAGGATCGAAGTGAAGGTATTGGTATTAGGACCAACTTCAAAATCTTTTTTAACGATACACAGCCTTAGTTGTCCCCTAAATTTGCTATTTCAGAAAATCACTTGAGAAGCTCCTGCTGGTCCATGCGTCTCTCAACAAAGGGCATGCTTCGAAGCTCTCAGCTCAGACACAGTATCGGAGCTGAAAGCTTCTCAGCAGCGCGTGCAGCCAAAAACGTTTGAATTCCCAGGTATTGACTTCACCAGATATTCCGCTTTGTGCAGCTCATAGGACGTTTATACTAGAGACTTCCGTCGGTCGAGGCAGTTAACTTCCAGTGTAGCCCCTGGCTAACTTGAATAGGAAAAAAATGATTAAATCATGTGGCTCTTATTTTCCAACTATTATCGGACAGAATGGATTAAATTCTTAGATTGAAAAATGTAATTTACCAGCAGTTATGACAGAATGTATCCACCATTTTAAAGGTCCTTCTTTCACTATGTAACTTTATGGGAAAAAAAGTCTTTTTGGGCCCCTGTGCATCACGTTATGTTGCAATTACATGGCTTGAACACTATTTCAGTTTGGCTTCAAAGTCTGGTGCTCTCTCTGGGGGCTTGGCTCTAATGCTGAATACCTAGCAAAGTCCGCTGAACTACTTTTAAACCAGACGCTGGCACCACTTCATCCACTGCCATCCAGTGTGGACAACACTTGGGCTGTAGCTGCTGTCAGCAGTCAGGCAGGAAAGATGCCGTGTTGTGTGCCAGAACTTGAGTATTGAGCTATGAATTTTTAGTTATGTGACTATGTGAAAGACTGATGTTGAGTTTACTGGTGGATGGCTGCTGTGGATTGGACCGCAGTCAGTCTGGATCTAGTAACTGGGTAAAACATTTATTAATTGTCATAGGTGAGGCACATTGCAGAAAGAAATAGCAAAAATAATGTGTGAAATTAACCACACTGCATCACAGAGACCAATTAACTCTTTCAACATACATATGTCATGTGAGAATGTATTTAAGATGGTAAGCAGAACTTCAAATGATAAATATAGAGACAGAATAATCCTGTTCTACGTGGACCTACAATCAATTACACATACATGTATCTGTATCTTTCCTATCAATTACAGTGAAATTAGATTAGCACAATTTTGCTATTTAGTGTTCTTGCTTAGCCGTCCAAGTTGAACTCCTCGGTTCCTGGCAGCCGAGGCAGGGAGTATAGGAGTGGGCGGACTTGCTGATGAGATGTCAGATTGTCAGACATTGTCCAAAATTACCCAGTGCTTTAAGATTGACTGTCCCTCTCCTGTGCGAGGGGCATTAATTTGCTCTTTAAATCCCCCTTTCTTGTGCTAAGCTTATAATTTAGCTCGTTGGACCATTCAGCTGTTGACAGTCATGCCATCCAGGACAAAAGGCAGGTACAGTGCTGGGTGGGAGGTTTGACTGATGACATGTCATGTCTGCCGTCCATCAGGGAACACTTTACACATTAATAAGTACTGACTTAAGACAAGGCCTTTCACAGGGTGGCAGGTTTTTTGCATATTTGCTCACATTTAAAATCGACCAACTTGATGTTCTTTAAGGTAGCATTGTGTAACCATTAGCAGGGTTTTATGAGGAGAGCAGAAAGGGGGGACCATTTAATTTGACTGTTTCTTTGAAACATTAACATTGTTGCATTGTAAGGCAGAAAATGTACACACATGTATATGTACTGCACTGCATTATACTGCAATATGTTGGCAGTGTTCTGTTCCTCTCATTCATGAAGCTGGGCAGTATTGTAGTTAATGCGAGGGAGCTTCTCGTGCTCCCACAGAGGGATGGTATAGCATTTTTAGGAACACTGTTGTGATTTAAAATGGACCCGGCTCCATCGTGCAGGAGCCTGTGTGCTGTTTCTGAGGCATGCTTAGTGTGCAAGTGTGATTCCCTGTGGATAGCAGAGCAGAAGATAAGAGGAAAGAGAAAATAGTTTCATCAAGTTTTGATAAGTCCATTCTCAAAGAAAAAACCCTATTGACAATACTGATATGCTGATAATAAATTTGTATCTGTTGCCAATCTGAATGCACACTGACTTTCGCGCAGCCAGTGAATCACAGCGGTATAAAACCTGATATTGATTCCTTTTTTTCTTTTACCTTCAGTTTTATTGTTGATTGAAAAGGAGTCATGCCGGTAGAGAGATCACAGCAGCTCAGCTACTCTGCTGGCAGATAACAATATAGACAAACAAACTGAATAAAAATACATGGGGAAGGCTGAAGACAAAAAATCGTGCTGACGGGGGAAAATAAAAAACATAGGATAGGGGTGGTAGGTGTGAAAAGCCAATGAGAAGTAAGCAGAAGGACCTTCAGAAACACAGGACGGACAAAGAAAAACGGAAAAGATAGAGAGGAGAGTGCTAAAGAGAATGAGAAGAAAAACCTAGAAAAAGTAGTCGGGGAAGGAAAAAGAACTGTGCTTTTAAAACACTATGGTGAACACCGAGAAACTGAAGAAAGCCAAGGGAGAAAAGTGTGTGGTGCGCAGAAGCGAGGAGAAAATGATGGAGAGGAGGAGGTGCAAAGCCGAAAAGAACGGAGGCAGACGAGGGATGATGGGAGATGGGGTAGGAGGAAAAAGAAGGAGGAGAAAGACTCGGACAGATAGGGGGCGAGGAGAGAGCGAGGGAGAGAGGGAGCGGGTGTGAAAAGACGAGTGGATACTGCGAGGAGATAAGTGGTTATGGAGGAAGAGTTAGGGATGGACAGAGGATGAAAAGATGCAGAGAGCGAGAAAGAGATGGCAGGCCCCTCGCCAGTCAACACTAATGAAGAAGAATGAGGGGCCTTTGCTGCTTTCTGGACCTGCTACTGACCACACACACACACACACACACACACACACAGACAGAAAGTTTCACACAAACTTTCACTTAAGTATGTACTCCTCAATTTTTGACATCGAAATTTATGAAGCGAGTAGTAGTCAAACTCCACTTTCACCCCGTCGCTATGCGTGAATAAATATTACAAAGTGTCTCGCAGCTTTTTTCAAACTATGCCTAATTAAGGAACGGAGTCTCCTTCAATTTTTATATTTGTTCTCAGAGAAAACGTCTCAGATTAAAAACTCAGGCACCGGAGTTACACACAGAGCGTCTAAATAAGTGTAAGTTGCTTTAATTGGGGCTAAAGTCGTGCGGTGTCTTCATATCCTCCTTCAAAGCGCGGAACTTTTCTACAAAGTCCATGTACCATGGAGCAGATAGCACTTTTTTTTTTTCATCCTTTGACATTCTGTTTGTGACTCTATGCTTCTAATAACGCGATTCCCTGCCCACCGTAGGAAGCAGGAATAAAAACCTAGAGGTAAAAAAAAAAAAAAGTTACATCTAAATATACATCTTAATAAATTGTTCAGAATTACTTTCTTTTTTTTCTTTTTTTCTTTTTTTAAAGGCATTGGATAGATTTGAAAAGGTGGCATTCATTTGGAGCACATTTTTGTCAGATTCTTGTTTCCCCTCTGCTCTCAGTGGAAGGTCTGTTTGTGCCTCATTAGCTGTGACTGCCTACAGACACGGCGAAAAAAAAAAGACGCTTTTTAGGACTTTTTTTCCTCCCAGGCTCACAGTGTTGAGCAAAATTTGATCAAGAGTCACCACAACACAGTGGTGGCATGTGTGTTGCAGTGATGAAGGTCTTTTGACCAAAGGGTTTTTTTTGTTTGTTTTTTTATTCCGGAAGTAGAAGAACACCCATGGACATGTTTATCATTCATTATGTTGCTTGTGTTTATTTATGTGGTCATGTGTGCCTAAAAAAATAAAAGCCATTGTGAATTATTTTTTTAGAAAAAACTGCGGCTGCAAAAGTAATTGGAAATTGTTTACATGACCATTTTTAAGTGCAGCTCCCACCAGCAATGTGACATTTGTTGCCCGTTTGCATCATGCAGACAGAGGACGTAGTCAGGGTATGGTGGATGATCACAATATGTCTGCCTTTATGGGACTTTGATGGCCACAGGACAGTGGCATTTCCTGACATGCTGCCAGTGCGGGGGCTAACTTCGAGAATGAGCGACGTAGAGCTGTCACTTTTTCATTCATCAAAGCATCCCTCACACAGCCTCATAACAATAGTTGTGGTAATTGTCATATATTTCTTGTTATTTATTTATTTATTTTTTTTCCATATGGCTACTCAACATATTGACCAGCTTATTTCCACTTCCACTGTTTTATTTGCACCAATATGACAGGTAGAGCTATTGGAATTAATTCCAGGACTCGAATATAGTTCAAGTAGTGTCAAATTAAAAGGTTAAAGGTTTATTTGATAATCATTATTGTACAACAAAGTTGTAGAACAAAATTTGAGTTGAAGCCTGACAAAAGAAGCTGCTCTGTAGTCTCGTTTTATGGCTGCAGATTCTTCAGATGGCAGCAGGGTGAACTGACTGTGGCCGGGGTAGGTGTGGTCTTTTAGTATCCTTTCAGCTCTGTGTGGACATCTTACCTCACGCTCACTAATACCACTGATGCAAGGTAGATGGGTACAGATGATCTTGTGGGTGGTTTGAATCACCCACTGTAGACCCTTCCTGTCCTCAGCCGTCTTCTTCTTCAAATCAAAAAATCAGCTCCTTGGTTTTGCAGACGTTGAGCAGCAGATTTTTCTCTGGGCAACGTGCTGTAAGATTGTTGAGCTCTCCTGATATGAACGCTCCCTGTTTTTTTCAATGGGCCAATGATGAAGGTGTTGTCCGCATACCTCACAATGGACTTTTTTTTGTATGTCTGGAAGTGCAGTCATGGTGTACAGTGTGAACAGAAGGGGACTGAACACAAAGCCCTTAGGGGCTCTGGTGTTGAGAACTAAAGAAGAGGAGCTGTGTTTACCAGTCCGTACTCTCTAAGGTCCTCCTGTAAGGAAGTCCAATATCCAGTTACAGAATGGGCTACTCAAGCCTAAAATGTTAAGTTTTCCAGTTAGTTCCATGGATGAAACTGTCTGGAGAGTGATCATGATGGTCACTGCTTTGGTTGGTTAGTTTTAGGCATGACGAATGAGAGATTGTCAGTGATAGCATTGAGAACATTCAAATGCTTTGCTTGACAGCGTCAGTGAAAACAGATACAAAGCAAACTGTAAAATAAGTCAGCGCATGTTTTCTGTGGCACATGGTGGCCTAGGAGATTGACATTGCCGCAGTGTCAGGTCCGCCAAGAACCAAAAAGCAGTCTCACAATTCTTCATGTCCGAAGCATCTCCTGAGGCGGATACAGTCGGCTTTTGAATCCCTTCTGTGGTAGCTCATTGTGTTCTGTTCTGATTATATGTAAAATCTGGCTTATTTACTAGCAAATAAATTATTCATATCACATACAAGGGACTGATATCCTGGTTGAATCTCAGTGCCTGAGGCGAGTGTGCCCTCACGTGGACTGGCCCCAATTGCTATGTGATGCATGAACATTGATTGATTGGTTTAAATATGAATCAATATAAATATATTGATAAATACACAATTGTTATGTTAATAGGTAATGCTTTATCAATCTGGAAAATTGCATCCTTCCGTACAGTATGAGTTAACAGTATAAAATGCGACAAATAGATAGTCCCCCTTGCTGTGCAACACTTCAGGCCAGAAAGTGGGATCACCAACTAAATGCTGGATTTCATAGAGAATACAGATGAGTGAGCTGTTGGGATTGTAGATTGCATACAACAAGCCCTTTTTAAATTTGGTTTATCATTAGATATAAGCATATAGTGCAGACAATACTAATGTCACTTATGGAATCCACAACTTCGTCTTCACCAACCTGAAAAAAAAGCAAACATGTCTTCTGCAAGGGAACTTCCATGCCCTTATAATGCACAACACAGTGAACCAGGCTCCTGACCAGTACACTGCAGATGTGGAAAGCATGCTGAGGATCTATGGCTTCTTCTGCTCATCTGCCACACGAAGAGAATCCCTCAAAGACTTTTGCCAATTTTGGGATGTGGAGTTACTTGTCACAACATGGTGGCTCTCCCTCAATCCATCACCCAGCTAATGCAAACCTGGACTGCTCTCCGGTTTTACTTCATAAGCCTGAGGATGAGTGTCCCTGACAGATCAGAGCTCTGTTAAAGCTCAGTGAAGACTCAGCTGAGGAAGATGTTGATGATGTGGAGGTGTACCTCCTGTTCTGGAACAACATCCTCCTCCTCAGTGAGGAAGTTGTGAGTAAGCTGGAGAGTGATTCAACAGCCTGTGTTGAGTTATATTCCATCATGGAGACCTTCGAGCGAAAACTCACACACAGAAGAGATCACCAGTTCTATGGCTACTTGCTGCAGCGTCTCCTCCTGCATGATGCAAACGAGGCAAGGGCAGATTTCATCACATTTTTCAACACAACAATTTCACACACACAGAAATGGTTCGACTGTTCAGACAACAACTGGCTGTTTCTCCCTGTGAGCTCTCTCTCTGCACCATGGCATGCCTCCCTTTAGTGATATTAAGAAGAGAAGATCACTGATAAGCTCAACCTCATTGATACGGTTAACGTGGGTGAACTATATGATGAATGTACCACAGCAAATACCATTCTGAAGGAGCTCAGAGAGGAGGCAGAGGGTGAATGGAAGTCTCCACTTCAAGTAGCTGGCCTGCCCAACATACTGGCCATCATCAGCCACAACCTGAACATCCCGGCATCCATGTGGGAAGGATCTCTTCCAGAATGGCCAACAAATGGAGTGACAGCAGAAACAGGTGGATCTCATGAGGAGTGAGCTCCTGATCACTCTCAACTTTGAGCATTTCTTGTTACGTATGTGTCATTGTGACATTACTGTAAGTTGATAACACTTCAAAAGAATGAATCTCAATACTTTTTTAAAACAAAGTTTAAAATTATGATTTACCACAGCTGTGCCCCACTCCGCCCTTGGGGCCAGTGGTGGTCGGGACCATGCAGAGAGGCACCACCTAACGGCAACCCTAACTGTGCTGTGTGTGTGTGTGTGTGTGTTTACAGCTCACACTCAGATCTTAAAACTTTCCAGGACCTTCAGTTTTTCTGATATTTTCTTCCTGATGGTCTCTCTAGTTTTTTCCCTTTCCGGTCTGTACATTTATGAGTTAAAGTTGTAGAGCCTTGCTAACGGCAAAACAGTTTAAGATTGATTGCGTGGCCAATTTGGGGCAGTTGCCATAAAAAGCTTGCTCAGGTGATGTAGCAGTGTGTGAGCGTTCAGGATGGCAGTCAGAGCGGTGATGATTTATTTCAAGCATGGCTGATTTTACAAGCTGAATTTGTACAAGTGTTGACTCAGAAACATAATGAAGGCTGCTGTTGGCCGCGGGGAGTTTAGTGCAAGAAAAAGCTAAATGAGAGAAAGTGGAAAGCAAGGTGCTCAGGATTTAATTGCATTCGTTACAGTAATGCAAGCGTTTCTTTCAATTTTTAATGGGGGGGGTTTGAGGCATGTGTTCGACAAATCCATTGGATCCCATCGAAAAGACCATGTAGATGAAAGTGAAGGGTGTTTTTTTTTTTTTTAACACAGATTTCTCAGTCAGTGTGTCCCTATTATTAAGCTTTTATGGTGCTGCACCAGCGACAGCGTGGTCCAGAGACATTATGTTTTCAGGTTGTCCGCACATCTGTCATGCAATGCGGGGTCGAGGTGAAGTCTGAACAAATGAGTCTTGAGTCTTTTGTGGAAGATGGCGAGTGACTCTGCTGTCCTGACATTGGTCGGGAGTTCGACCCACAACTGAGGTGCCAGAACAGAGAGGAGTCGCGACTTCGCTGAGCGAGCTTTGTTTGCTCTCAGCGATGGCGGTACCAGCCGACCAGCTGATGTAGTGGAGCGAAGTGCTCGTGCTGGGGCGTGTGGTCTGACCAGTGTTTGGCGGTAGATGGGTGCATTTCCGTTGACAGGCCTTGAAGGTCAGCACCATCGTCTTGTATGCATGTAGGCTGCAAGAGGCAGTCAGTGGAGGTCACGGTGGAGGGGGGTCACATGGAAGAATTTGGGTAGATTGAAAACAATCTGCAGCGTTCTGGATACACTGTAACGGTTTAGTTGCAGAGGCTGTGAGTCCAGCCCTATTCCACCATTACTCCACAATTCATATGGGTAGTTATGACAAAATCTAATATCCAATAGGATAAAAATGACCAAGTTATGACATTTAAAATCTTAAAGATTAACTTCATTGTGACATTGTAATATTCTGTAAAAACTATTTCTGGCCATTATTCTGCGGCATAGCACAGGAACCCCAACTTGACCTGTGTGTGGAGGCATATAACTGCGAGGTGTTATTTCAAGTTTAACTCAGTCATCGTGTTTATGTGTTTTTTGAGAAAGTTTCCTTTGTTGCTGTTCATGTCATTTAATAACTTTGAAAGCCACAATTTCATTTTGTAGTCATGGTTTCTGGCTCATTGAAAAGCAGCCAGGGACAAGAGGACAGAGTTCAGACGACAAGACAGAGTTGAAGACAAGATCCACGGCAAATTTACCTTGAAACTAAAAACACTGATGCATCTCTAAAAGTTAGTTTTTTATATTTTCTACCTGTCAAATATTTTCATACAAATACATTTAATTCTTGAGTAGGCATTGCTCTCTTTAAAATGACACATTTTAATGCTTATTGAAGTGCCAATAATGAAGGAGGTTTATTCTATGGTTAGGTACATTTCACGTCCTTACATCAGCGCCGAGGGTTTTGTAAAAAAGTTTGTGTCAGTTGTTTTATCTGATTGTTCCTCAGTTTGTTTTTGCTGTAGCGTCTTTCTTTATCTATCTTTAATGAATCCTCCTTCATCTGTCAATTTTGTTTTTGTGCCTCTGCTTTCTTTAAACCAACAGCTTTCATCTAGCTTCTACGTCTGTCTGCAAATCTTTTTTCTCCTTCTGTGTCGACTCCACTCTCTTTGTCTCGCTTGTTTTATTCTGTCTTTCCTATCTGTTTCTGTCTTTCTAAACCCCTTCTCTTCTCTTTCCCAGCCACCTCCTTCATTTCTCTCTCCCTGCTCTGCAGTTGACTTATTGATTTCATTTTCATACTGTTGGCAGTTGTTCCCGCCGTCATAAACCATGAGTGTTGCCTCCTTTCAAGCCGGCATTGATCATTGTACAGCCGATCACAACCAATCACCACCGAGCACCATTATCTGCTCTCGCTCTTTCTCTTTTGTTGTTCGTCTTGTCTTGTATTGTGTGCTGTATGGGTTATATTTTTTAATCTAGCGGTTCAGCACTCCAGCGAAATAACGACCCTGTACATTTATGTATTTAGGTGGAGAATTCTCTTTTCTTCGTCTCTTTTTCCCCCTCAGCCTCATGTTGTGAAAAATAGCTCACTCAGAAGCCGAGGGCTTTCAAAGAAAACTGCATCACAGAACTCCGATAAGAAATATTTAGAACCTTACTCTTCCCGTTGCAAAAAAAAATCTAGCTTTTACTGTCCATGTATGTGTCTGTGTCTGTGAGCTGACTTTGAAAATGACTGTGCGCATCTCCCCCGCTCCTGGTCACCGTTGTATTACACACAGAAGTTTCTCTTACTTTCTCTTTGAGAGACGTAACACTTCCTAAGTTTCTATCTGCCACCACTTTTTCTGTCCCCATTCTTCCTTTTTCTCTCCCTCCCCCTCCCATATTTTCCTTTCCCCTGTCTTTTGTTGCACTGCGGTGTTCGATCGAACGGCACATCAAGCTAAATCTAGAGCCACTGTTTCCTCTTTCATCCACCTCGTGGCCCCCGGTGGCCCTCAGACGCCTCAAAGCTTTCAAACGAGTTGAGAGTCGGGGGTGTGGAGACAGGGTGGGAGGGGGTAAAGTTGAGGGTACTCACAATTGCCTCCTGTGGGAGGCATTTTCACCAGCTTTTGTGCCCCTCGCTCACTGTAGCCTGACCTTTCTGACAGCCACAGCGCCTGTCGGCTCGCGCCACCAGACCCCCTACTCACTCCGTTTTTCTGCGTTCCCTGATGGGGGTCCCAATAATAATACAACACAGCCCTCTATTGTGTTCCATTGAAAGCCACCACGGCTGCATAAGCAATCGACACATTTTTTTTCTTTCTGGGAGCATTTCACACCGATATTCTGGTCAGCGTTTTATCGCCACCCACCCCCCCATCTCACGCACACTTAGCAAGAGGTTTTGTGGAACCAAGACCACCAGCTGGGATAAGAGAGGACGGCAGCAGGGCTTTTAGGTGGGTTTTTCGCTTGCTTTTGTTGCCGCGAAGCAGCCGCAACATTATCGGAACAGTCCACTTTGTACCAGCCTCTCCTTTGTGTCCCGCTGTCACTCAATCCATCTGTCTCTCCACCTCCTCTCACTCTTTATGAGTTGAGGCCTGCCTCTGCTTTGTGATTGCACTCCAATTCACACCCTGTTCTCCCCAAAGATCGATTGTTTTATTGTTTTTTTTTCTTCTCTGGCCTTTTTGTAAATAAATAAATACTATTGTGTTATTGTTTGCTCCCAGAGCTGTGTTGACAAGTCACTTTCATGTGAAACTTTGAAATTGGGTTTTTATAGTTTGACTCCGGTAATTTACAATTGTTTGTCTAGCAAATCTTTCCAAGACAGCTGCGTTTTTGCATGGTACGAAACAGTTATAACTGTTTAACTTGTCATTTGTGGTGTTTTAGTCAGTGAAGTTTAACATTGTCATCTGCATCATTGGTCAGTGCAGTTGAAAGTGTTGCCTTACAATTAGCCTGAGGGTAGTATCAGCTATATCTGTTTACTACATCTGTGTACTCTACCTCCCCTCCACTGCTGTACAGTGTATTTATTGCCCAGAGGCTAAAGTTACCCTCCCATTGAGTGCTTAAAGCAGTAAAATAAAGTTCTGTCTATGAAAACTTTTTCCAAGACAAGTGAACTTCTCAGTAATAAAACATGACTCGGAGTCTACGGCCATGGTAGCAGCTCTTTTAGGCTGAATTTAGGTGTAGAGGTGGTTTGAGCTAAATGCTAATGTCAGCGCAAACAGTGAAAACGTTGCAAGCAAACTCCTGCACACTGACTAACCTACATTGGTTTTCGCAACATTTCATCGCTGGACCATCAAGAAAATGTTAGCATGCTAACTGACGTTAGCCCGCTCTCTCTCTGCCAATTTCACCAATGCGTGGCACTTTGCCGCCACATGTCAACTGGGATCTACTCCAGCCCGCAACCCCGCCCTCCGAAAGGATAAGCGGTTATAGATAATGATGGAGTGGATGGATGTTGACCATCTAAATTCATGGTGTTGGCATGCTACTTGGTTTTGAGAGTGTTTAGTTACAATCCAAAATATAAGAGTAATTTAAATTTTCCACAGTAGAAGGACCACCAGGGTAATGTTGATACTTTATATCTGTACCAAATCAGAAGGCAATCGATTCTAATGGTGTTTAGATGTTTTTTCCTATCTTTATATTTGACTAAAAACCACATGGTGGTGCCAGATGCAGGCAAGAGTCAAGTAGTAACTAATGTCAACAGGAAGAAATCTGCTGATCTAAGAGTTGTAATTGTGGTTGATATATAAATATCGGCCAAACTTGTCAATTTTTTTTTTTTTTTTCCTTCTTTTCTTTAGGGTTAGGGTTAGGTCGATGTAGTGTAGATTATTTTTGGGATTTGGCAAAGGAAGGTGAAGTTCATAAGCTTCCGGTATACTCCATTAATAGTGCTTGTCAGATGGTTGAATAGCTTTGAAATCCTCCTCCTACATTTTTCAAATGGCTGATAAGAGGCAGCTGTGTCTGACCTAGTTGGTTACTCAACCTTTTGTGGAACTTCTAATCTGTACACTCCAGTGAAACACGAGGAAATGCCTTGACAGGTTGTTAAGAAGGTAAAAATTCTACTACCTTGCAGGGTTCGACATAACCCATGGCCCGCTGGCCCGGGGCCAGTAAAAGTAGGTGCAGGGCATGTCAATTGGTCAGTCACTGGCCCGTCCGACAATCGTGATTCGCTGGAATGCATGCGGGAAATGCTTAGAGTGACGGCAGGAAAGTGATTCGGAAAAATGTCAGCGAAGGAGTGCTACAAGTCCGAGAGGAGGAAAAGGGGATTTCTCCCGAGGTGGAGGGATCAGTATACCTGGCTGAACCACCGCGACGGCGTAATGTATTGTGAAGTGTGTCGGCAGTTTCCGGCAAAGGCTGACCGCGGTGGATAATTTTTTAAAGGCACCGACAACTACCAAAAACACACACTGGACACCCATGAGAAAAGCAAACATCATCTGCAATGTCTGCTCGCTAAGCGTGCGGCGGACAACCCTTCAGCAGTGAGAGTCTGTGTGTCACATTGATTATGTGATATGCGGCATTAATTAGTTTCTGGATCCGCTGTTTTCGTTCTCTGTCTCCGCGTCTTGCCCAGATGTTAAGCGGGCCTGATGAAGGGTTGTCCGCAGCACGCTAAGCGAACAGACATTGCAGATGATGTTTGCTTTTCTCATGGGCGTCCAGTGTGTTTTCAGTAGTTGTTGGTGCCTTTAAATAATACATCTCAAAATATTAAATATGTTGTAATTTCAATTTTGACATTTTAATACTTGTTATTACGCAAACCCCTATTACTTTTTGCCACCATTGCCAGATCATACTGATTTTGCAGGGACAGACTCTCAGACTCTCAGACTCACACACAGACACAAACCTTTTTTGTTCTCACAGTTCTGTAAACAATTAAATGGGAACAATTTCAATAAATAAACAAGTCTGTTTTTTTGTTTTTTTTTTAAATGTTATTTTCATCATTTCGTGGCTGGGCCATTAAAATTACACATGGGGCCAGTAAAACTTGAATCTACTGGCCAAGCAGGCCAGTAAGAAAAAAATGTTATGTTGGACACTGCCTTGCCCACATAGGACAAGTCAAAATAACACACCATTTTACATCATACATCCAGCAATTTGATCACAGGCAGAAATTTGACCGATATCATGGGGATATATGTAACTTTGACTGTGTGTGCCCCCTAAAGCCGTGGTGGCCTTTTAACCAATTTAAAGTTGTCTGTATAGCCCAGATTGATTGATTGATTGATTGATTGACCGATTGTACATAAATCTTGCGGTTCATTACTCATCGCTGTTTGTCCTGATCAACTGTTATTTTTTGCAATAGACTAATCGTTTATCAAGTAAAAATTCTCATCATGTGTCCGACCTCTCAAATGTGAGGATCTGCTGCTTTCTTCTGTTTCATATCATTGTGAATTAAAGATCTCTGGGCTTTGGACTAACTGATTACTTTAAAAAAATAATGAACTGATTAATTGATAATGAAAATATTCATTAGCTGCCCTCCTGGTTCCTGCATTTTTTATTGAAGTGGAAGACGCTGATTATCTAGGTATCCTGAAATGAACTTTGTTAGTGAAGAAAATCTTTGCGGTACGTGTACTCCTCCACGTTCCCTTCTATCTCCATCCTCCCGTGCCTCAGCGGTGGATTGGTCAGGCCTATCAACCACAGAGCCTGAGTCTATCAGCTGCGAGCCCCAATTGCCTGCCAGTCATCAGATAAAATGGATTTCCAATTGAGTCAAGGCTCCCAGGCTAGGTCAGGCAGAATGGAGAACAGGCGGACTTCTGTTGCTCCTCTGCCTCTCCTGACTTTCTGTTAGTTATTTGTTTTTCTCTTTCGATCTCCTACTGTGCTCGGCCCCGTCCCTCTTCCCCTCTCTTCATGCCCGCTCTCTCTGTCTCTCTGATGTGCTGGCCGGAGCCACACGAAATGAATATAGGCTTGTTGTAAAGGTTCAGATACCAATGCGCTACCTGGGAGGCAGTGTGTCGTAACCCCGGCACTATCTTCTTAGTCCATGATTACTCCAACTCACCGTGGATCTTCAGTTAGATCCACAGCTGGGAAATCCATTAGTTTGTTAGTAGGTGAGTTGTGAAGTGTTATCAGTTTTTAATAAGACAGTAGAAGTTCACAGATGCCATTTTCAGAACCTGTCAGAACACTTTATCCTTCAAGTCATTCATCAAGCAACAATTCTCCACAGGTTTCTCAAAGGTGGGGATATGCTCGTTTCCTCTGTTTTTATCATTGTAAGGTCAATATCTTTGGGATTTGGTGTTATTGGTTAATTGAAAAATAATGAACAGATACATTAATGATTAATTTGTCATTAGCTGGCCTCTTAGTTCTGGTACTTCTGATAGAAAGAAGCTGCTGTTATTTGCATTTTCTTAGCTCAGATTCCTCAGCACAGCTAGCCAGCTAACTTTGTTTCAAGCATGAAAGACCGAACACAATAAAGTTCTGGAAATTTGGTGCTGAGACAGAGACCATTTCAAACCTTGCGCGAAGATGTGTGTCGGACACTTGCCCAGCAGGGATGTGAGAGTTGATCTGACTCCTGTTTCTGGTGATGGGAGCCAGAGTTGGAGGCTGCTGTCAGAGCCACAGTGGGAGACCAAAACCTCCCAGGAAGAGCGCCAGGCTTTGAAGCCAACCTGCGTGATGGCCAAACCATATACTTTCAATGTCATGTGGTTCACTGGGGCCCAAAAGACTTTTTCCCATAATCTTGAATTGATAAGAAGCGGCTGTGTAACGGTGGGTACATTTTTTTTTTAGGTGTCACAATCCCCTGCTTCTTTGTTGTCAAACATTGTTGACTGAAAACTGTTGATAACACATTGATGTGCATTGTCAGGAGTATGGCTGAAGATAGTCCCAAACAAGTAAGCATTTTTGTTTAGCCTTTTTTTAAAAAGAAAACAGGGCCCTGCTCCTCTGCAAAATTACCTTCAAAAGGGTGCAATGTATTGATTACCTTTTAAAGATGTACTTCTTCATGAGGGACCAAAGGGCTTCAAGCTGAGTGCAACAGATAAGGAAGAGTAGTCATGAGGTATTAAAAAAGTGTACCAACACTAGCAACACAAAAATATACATACACCAGACTTTGACCAAACAACTTATTTGACGAGTGCAAACACAATTGTACCACTGCATCACGTGCCATGGTGGAGTTAAATTTCTACAGATTGAAAACAATCTCGATTTTGTTGCTATTCTGGAGTTCCATCATATCACAACATTTTCAAAAGCGGGTGAATATTGCCCAGTTGTCATGGAGAATTGTCGCTAATTAAAATGTTCCTGACCGCTTTACAGACTTTTTTTTTCCACCTTGATGGCTTAAAAGCTGAGGTTCAAAGTTAATTATTGACCTAGGTAATAACATATTATCACATCTTGCTGCAAAGACCATTTTCATAGCAGGTATGTTTTTTTTAAAGTGAAGGTTTACTTTGTGTGTAATTATAGACTACCAGTGATAAACATAAAAAAAAATCTGAACGCTCTCGGCAGATGCATAGAAAAGGGAACAATAACACAGGTAATGTGGAGTCATAAATACTCTGTTTTTGTTTTCATTTTAAAAAAGGTCTTTTTTTTTTATTTTTTACAAAAATGAACGTTTGGCTGTAAGGAAATATTTGTTTACTTGTCATAGAGTTGTTATTGAAAATTGCATCAAAATCCATGTGGACTGGTTGAAAGCTGAACACATGTAGACTGGATGAGCATGTACTCCCATAAGTCATTTTGAAAATTGCTGCGTAAGACGAGTGATTAACTGACACAGCTACTTGTCACCGATATTGTTTTGAGCTGACACATTATGATTGCACAGTTAAAAAGGCAACAACCTCTTCATGTCTGTGACGGTGTGTGAATGCAAACGCGTTACCTCTTTCCTATTCCCTTTGAGCTGTCTCACTCATAAACACACATTAACTTTTTTTGAGCACATCTGTCGCTTTATTTCTTCAAGTGCTGTCACATTCAATCAGGCAAATTTTAAAACACCCACCGTATATAATGCAGGGTAGAGGAGTAAAGGCAATGACAGATTGGAGCAGAGAGGAGCTGGAAACGGGAGAATGGGAAGAGAATGAAAGGTGAGGAGAGGAAAACAGAGGGATGAGATGAGAGGACCGAGGAGGGAGGCCATATTGATCACAGTGCTCTGTGAGTCTCTCTGTGGTTTTAATAGTGTGAGTTTCACAGCTGGAGCAATCTCTGCAGTGCTAAGAACGGAAACCCTGCCCTCTCTACACACACATATGTGCACGTACAGTACAAACACGCCGTCTGCCTCTCTGCCGGCTAGCTTCAGGTCAATGCACCCCTGGCTTTTAGTCAATTTTGCTCATTGCATCGTTTCACATGGGCTACCGGAGCAATAGGACATCGGTGGGACCTGTAGTCATTTCTGAGACAACCATCATCCCTGTCACTGTCCAGCCACTGAAGCCAAGCGTGCAGGGCTGAGCCCTGATGTGTGTCTGACTGCGAAACCAAACCAGATTTACAAGAGATTGTGGTGTAACCTTGATTTTATGGTGAAGAACTTTGGATCAATAATATGTGTAACACTGGAATTGATGCACATGATGTGTAGCAGGGTTCTGTTTACCTTCTTTACCACCATAGTTTAGCTTGATCCTGGGTTTACATTTGCTAATTGGCAGTGAACAAGTGTAAAACTGAGGCAAGCATTTGATCATACGTGCAAGTGATGGACAGTATAACACTGTGAACTGATGAGAGTGCCAGATTAAATCATTATATATGGTCTATGAATGTGTTTATTCACAGCCAAACATGTCTAACTCATGAGCAGAGGACGAATGTAACATAGGACTTTTTCTCCAGGGACCATGAAAGTCTGTATGTTTCTGGTAATCCATCCAGTATCTGATGATATACAGTATTTCTGTCTGTACTTGTGTGGCCACCTGACACTGGTAGCACTAGAGGTCAGCTGCTTAGATTCAGTAGTGGGTTTTGTCTGACATCACCATTCTCAGAAAAGAGATAACTGTGATCTTGATTTGAAAACATTTACATCAGCCCCACTTCACCATCGCTTGATAAAAACTTTCATAAATACAATGACAACATTCCAATCTTAGGGTCTAATGCAGTAGGAGTCAGGCAAACCTTATTGGAAATGAAAAATAGATTGAGTGGCATAGCAGGACACACAAAAGGCACAAATATATTCCAGCCACTGTAGCTTGTGAAGTGAGAGCGATTGGAAAGGAGCAGCGGGTCCGGCAGCTCCGACTGCAGCAGGTGGAGATGGTGTTGATACAGCTGGTATCTCAGCAGAAAGTGAGGGGAAAGCAGCCACTGTTAATCTCTTATCAAAAGAAAGAAGTGCAGTTGCCGTCTCTGGTGATTTCAGTTTTCTTGATATACAAATTCTAGTTTGTGAGCCACAAGACTCCACCTGTTTGTATATTAACACAAGATAATCACATGTTTAATCTGTTTTTAGTTAGATCCACATTTTTCTTGCATCTGTAACAGTAACAGTATTATTAGCTATTAGAGTGCTGCAGGTCTATGCATGTCAGTGCCAATGAGTCTGCCGTTCATTCCTTCAATTTGCCTCAGACCGAAATACCTCAACAGCTGTTGGCTTGATTGCCATGACATTTTGCACAGACATTATGTCCTTTTAAGAAAAGTGGCTCGACAAATTAACGGTACTCACATGATGTTCATGGTGCCCAGAGAATGAATGTTAAGCCCCATTTTCAGAGGGCAGTCCGCTGCACTTGAGTTCGTTTGTTCGCACATTACAACAGCGATATTTGCGTTACCATGATCAAAAGTTGTGGATGGTACCACACGAACCACTCCGAGTCGGCCACATTTTTTTCTTACGTTGAGCAATAGAGAGAGAGAATGGCAGAAAAAAGAATGAAATGCAAAACTGAATATTGGTTAGGTACAGTAACCGAGGGATATGTTTAAGGAGTAATTTACTGAAAGGACTTTGGCGGAAACACAGCTTTAGTGACTTGATCCTCTCACTTTACATTCAGTAGCACCAGCAAGTCGACTCTTACACTTATCCTGTGAATGATCTCAAATTCTACTTTTTTGCCACTACATTTGTAAAGAAATTCATAGTTACAAGATGATGTATCCAAACAACTGTGGTGGTCCCCTTACTTTTATTCGAGTGACACAAGACTGATGTTTGTGGTTTTGAGTGAAATGTGTCAACAACCATTGAATTGATTATTGGTACCAACATTCATGTCCCCCTCAAGATGAACCTTAACTTTGCTGATACCTTAACTTTCCGTTTAGTGCCATCAACAGTTGAGATCTAATTTTGTCCAAAACTCTGGTGAATGACTAAATACTACGTTAATAATAATAATAATACAAAACTAATGAGAGTCCCATCAACCTCGTTACAACATGATGAAGGCTGTTGAGTAGTGATGTAGGGCTTGAGTAACATCCTTCAACAGGTTCACTCCTCCCCATTTCTGAGATAATTCATACAACAACAAAGTCTGACCTTTCAGTGTTGGTCAATCAAAGCTATAAAAGTTTGGTCATAATGTGAACACCTCCTACCTGTAAGAGCATCTCAAAGGTCAGAGGGTTGGGCAGGAGCGCAAATGGACTAATTTTTCAGTTGTTGTTTTTTCTCTTCTTTTCTTAGAACCTGCTGGTCAACCACGGATGAAGACGGGGAGGAAAAGGGTAAAACACTTATTCAACGAAGGCTTTTACTCTGGCACTGAGAGCCGCTCCTGTCGCAATCCTGTTTTGAAATTTGAGAGAGTTGATTTGCTGTTAGCATGCCTTGTTTTTAAGAGTTTCTTAATATGCTATTTATCCTTGGTATCATCCAGTAAAGTTTCTTTATTATTCTGCACAGCTACAGGGAAGCTTCTTAAAAGAGAAAGTGTGTGTGCATTAGATTTATGATGTGAGTCAGTACACTTTCAATCAAGTCATTCGCAACAGCAAAAGAAAGTATTTCTAAGATGTGAGTTGAAAATATCCATTCAGGGTCATTCCTGCTCCATCTGAATGTGAGATCTGGTTAACGTCCAAACTTCAGCTGCTTTTGTTGGGATGAAATTAAAAAAAAAATCGTTTCAGGTGTGAAAAGAATTGAGTGCATAGGGACCGTCCATGTCTTGATCTCTGATTGAAAGAAGAACTGATTGAGTTTTATTGCTTTTGAGTTTTCTGGTTTTGTATATTTTGTAACGCAGGAATAAGCTCAGGTAATCCTGGCCATGACTCTAATTCATCAAACCTGTGATGTATTGTATGATTTTATTAAACCATTCATATCCTGTGACAGTCTTATGTTTGTCTTTAAGTCTTCCAAACTCAACCAGGTTATATGTGTGTAATCATTTTTTTTTTTATTATTAAAGCTACATACATTTCATTTTAACTGAGTGAATTATTGATTCCTCAGATACTTTCTGCACACTGGAACATGAGAACATTTGCAGTAATAAAATGAACCCTTATCTAGTTGGACAGTTAGTTAGAGCCACAAGCTACCCCACAGTGTTTAATCCTACGAGATCAAGGTACAAACTGCCATGTGGATGTTCCCCAGCTAGGCAACCCAGACTGCACCTTTCAAAGGCAGGCTACCACTCACAAGTTTTCCTATAAAATAGCGAATATTAAAAACCATAATCGGTTATCTTTCAAGAAATGAGCTGGGTTTTCTAGAAACTAAAAAATATCAAATCTGAAACAACAAAACGAAGGAAGTTAAAGATGGAGATGAGAAAATGGGGACTTCACAGAGAAATTCCGATATATGTTGACTCAGGATTCTGGTTAGCAATGTCGAGGACTTATAGTGTGGCACCAAAAATATATCAGGAGGGTCAACGTTAAGTGCTGCTCAATATCCTCTTTGCTATGGATGTCTTTGGCTGTGGCTACCAGCTGTCATTAGCAAGTTCAGTCAACACTGCAGCTAAGTGGCCCTATTAGCTGATCACGACTGGATTAGGGCCATGTTAGGCCGTATCAAGATACACAACATATATCTCAATATCTTGAAATTTCCTCAGAAGCACTTCATAAATGGATTTGGATTATGGGGGAATCTACCACAGTCAGCGGGGCTCGCCTCCCAGTGAACACAGCTGGACATCAGGATGAGAGTCAACATAAACTCTGAGACCAGCAGATGCCAGTTTGACATACAGAGGTGATTTACAGCGACTCTGATCAGGACTACGACTCTGGGGACGAGACGACATGGCAGGCGGGGGCAGGAGAGGCATGCAGACAAGAGAGAGAGTCGGGAATCGGCAGCAGGTAAACCAGTGGTGATTGTGCATGTGAATTTCTAAGAGTTTTATTTCATATATGTTGAGTTTGAATAAAGTGTGTTTTATGATGAGCTCAAAACACAATTACACAGGTTTTAGTTCACTTAAAGGGGGAAACTTTAATTCAGAAAGTGTATGGTTGCATGTTTCTGTCTATTAAGGAAAATCTGTGAAAATATATGAACTCTTGACATGTTGACAGGTTTTTTTTATGTATCACACTAAAAGCCAAGAGCTACACATCCCAGCTGAAACATTAGGGACCGTAAGATTATTGCCTGCTGAGGTACAAAGTGATATTATTGGCTGGGGCTTGCCGGTTTGCATGCTACTTCAGTTAAGATCTCTGCAACAGTACATAGTACATAGACATCTTTGACACAACGTGAACACTGTTGTTTCTTTAGATTCTGATGATAATGTTGTGGATGTTCCAAACTACATTCCTGGACATATTTTACCAATTGCCCTTTTGATGCAGTATCAGTGAGTCCCTGCATGAAGATACGAAGATGAAGACACCTACAAACAAAGTAACAGTTTCAGACTGATGTTGAAGAGGCACATAGGAAATATGAATTGTTAACAAGGACATTGCCAGAGCTAAATGAGCCTTTGTGATTGTCTGCATTAATAAAGTCTGTGGAATATACAGCACATGTCTGTTGCCAAGTAGCATGCTCATCCATTCATGAATGCACTGTAGTAAGATAACTTGACACGATCTTCTGCACTAATGAGCCCATAGCATTTATACATTATGTCCTCTTTAGCTTAATCAGCTGACTCCCCACAAAGATGAATGGCACAAAAGTAATCTGCTGACACAGCGGTTATGAGAATTTCTATCAGCACTGATGGCTAAGAGTAATAATTCTTAAGATTTTCATGAAACCAAACTCAGTTTTTGGTACAAGGCGTGGGAAGCTTTTTTTTCTCAAATCCAATCAGTGCTTTAACGTTCTCTCTGTAGGGTTTTGGTTCGTCGAGGAGTTTGCCAGAGTTCAGTTTGCCTTCACATGCACAAGGGATTCACAGAAACGATGCCTGCGTTCAATCTATCATCACTGGGATTCTATATCAGCGATATCATCTGGAGCTAGATTAAGTTACAGCCAATGCAAACTAAAACTCCTTCCTGTTCATATTAAAACATTCAGCTGGTGGAACACGTTGGGGCTTTTATTGTGAAACACCCAAAGGAAACACAGCGTGTTTGTCTCTGTGGTTTGTGATGACAGCAATCACTGAACAAATAATGCATCATTTTAATAATACTTAAGCCCTGCAGCTAGATGGAATCAGGTCGCGGTTGCTCATGACATGATGCAAAAACAATTACTGATCAACTTTTGTGCTAAAACAACATGAACGGATGTCATTTATCATTCATTCTAGAATAAAGGGAACACACATGATCAAGAATCAGTCAAGTGCAGATAAATTAGTGTTATTTGAATAATAAATCATCCGTCAGGGATATATCTCAGTTCAGGTTAGACTTATTAACAGCATAAGTACACAACCAGAGAAGAATAATCAGTCCATTGGAGTGGTAGCTATAATCAAGAGGACAGGATGCACATGTTGTAGATGCTGGAAACAGGTTTTTAGAAGATGAGCTCAGTATTCGACTGTGGTTTAAATGGGCCCCCCTGCATCATGTATAAAGTTTAAAGTTTCAGGTACCTTTCAAAATTCAGAGGCGAACTGTTGGAGGAATCAATCGTATTAATATCAAAAAAAACAAAAACAAATAAATGCACAGTCATTAAAACCGGCAACTTTACCAGTTTTTTGTGAGATCAAATCAGAGGTTTGGTTTAATAGGGCAGCACACAACAATGCAACCAGCGCCCTTTAAAAGAGTTTGTTTTCAAAAAAGTTTCCATTTTGAACAGCTCTTAGGAAACAGCTGCGAGTCGCCTCCCTCAGCCTTTTAGCCTGTGGGCACTAAAATGTAAATAATTGGGAGGACAGAGAAGAAGATTGATGTCCTCAGGCCTGAGCTGGAACTACATGCGAAAACTAGGATTTGAGTTGGATTGAAGAGATGATAGAAGAGAAAATTATTGTTTAAACCAATTATAATTGACTTCCATTACGGTTCTGTTTTTTTTTTTTGAAAGGGAAAGAATTTAAAATTTTTTTCCAAAGCAGCGTGGACGTTTTCCTGGCAGCTGTGTGACTTGTGCAGCAGGAGATATCCTCTCTGAGGAACGCTGAGGTGTACCCAGGTGTGCAATAATGTACTTGATTGACCTAATGTAACAGGTTTGACTCAAGTGGCTACATTTTCTCTGCTCGGGGTAATTCTTCCTGAGTTGTAGCTTTCAATTCTGTAGTGAGGCTGTGGTAATTGGCTCGGAGCGTTGAGTTAGGCTGGCAACGTTCTGCTGCTATGCACCTCACACACACACACACACACACACACACACACATTTGGGCACTAGCGGCCAATCTTAATAAAAGAAATGACACGGGGGTGGAGGAGGGAGGGTGCGGGATGCGGTCACGCAGATGTTGCTACGGTAACAGCGGCGAGCGAGGGGCTGGGAGCTGGGAGGCAGCAGGTTAGAAGAGAGAAGCGAAGAAGACGACATTTGGCGCATTCAAATGCGTCCTCACTCTCTCCCTGTTGATCCCATGTCATACCCAATTACCACTGCAGCGAGGGGAAGGAGGGGGAGGCACAGAGTCGGGTGGGGGTGCGGGGTGAGCTGGGGGTAGGGGTTGGGGTGGGAGTTGTACGGGGAATACAGAAAGAGAAAAAAAAAAGAAAGGAGTATACTGGTGTCTGCTTGAACCTTTTCAGATGGATGCAGCACGTGCGCGTTGCCGAGGTAAACACCCACGCCTGTCATCACACGTTTAGAAAGAGGAAGGTTGTGGCAAAAAAAAAAAAAAAGTATTTTTTATCTGCAGCTTCGAGAGAAAACGTGTGCAAGACAGGTGAAGATTTCAGCGTGTGACAAGTTCTCTGTGAAATGTAAGAGGATGTGGAGTGTGTGCGGACTGCAGATTCAGCTCTGCATACACATTAGTCTCTGTACTGTATAATGTTGAGACACGTATCTTCTGTGTGTGCACTGTGCAGTAACAACGTGTGAGACCATCCGACTACACGAGTTTGAGCTTCTTGCCCCTTTGGACCCTTCTTTAGGACCGTCAGCATGTTCCCAGATCTCAAGGATTATGTAAATATAAACATAATATATACCAGAATAATAGAGGTAAGACTAAATGTTAACTCAGCAACGCACTACGAGGTGGGGCAAGTTTACGTAATAATGCAGGTGCTGGTGTAAGTCTTACATGGCTTCAGTTTAAAAGGTGCTGACCCTGCCTGGGCTCAGCAGACTGCCAGCTAGTTGTTACTTGACCTTCATCCGGTTCACCTGTTATGTCACACAGCAAACAAGTTAAGAGGCAGCAAACGGGCTGCACAGTAAAAGGTGAAAACAAAGATGATTTTTCGTCGCTGTACATTACAGAATATATGTTGTTTTAATACCTTAGTCGTCTTCTTCTTTTGTTTTTTTTTTTCCCGACTTCCTGCGACAGATTTAAGCAAGGGACAACTTCCGGGTCAGTGCCCGGCATGGAGGCTGTGGTGCATGCGCAGAACGCCGAGGCTAGTTTGGTTCTGACTAAGGCGTCTACATGAAAGAGTAAACGGACTTCCAAGCATTTTATCTGGGTGTGTAAGTCTGGCTTTAAGAAATAACATGTTTACATGGACTTTTAAAGTCCGGTTTCAGTTTTGTGATTGTCATTTCAGACTTGTGTTAGTGCAACTTTTTCATAACATCATGTGAACGTGCTGAATGTCATTTTGCAGGTTAGCATCAGGTTGGTGTTGCTGAGGAGCTTTCCAGTCACCACTGATGGACTGCAGCTCCCGGTTGTCCTCACCACTGATAAAACTCCCAGTCAGTTTCCAACTTAGTTGATCAGTCATTTGGTCTACAAAATGACAGAAAACAATGAAAAACATCCTGTCTGAGATGAGGTCCTGTCCGTATCCTGTTTTAAATCCAAAACCCCCAAACATTCAATTCAGTATAAAGCAGAGAAAGACAGGGAATCTGGGTGTCCTGGGACAGATGCCTGCTTTGGCCTGTTGGTAATCCAGACCTGATATCAGCTGCTGGAGATATTATTCATTACTTACCCATGCAATGGGAATAATTTTGCTTTTGCTATTGAACTGAGGGGCTGTTTACCTTTGGTATTACCATCAACTGGACAGCTTTCAGCCCGTCAGTTCATACCTGCCATCAAAGACGTCTCAACATGCGTAGAGTGTCCTCCTGTGATCGGACTGGATCGTTTTTTTACACAAAGAAAGAAATATCTTCATGTGTAATATTTGCTGAATTAACACCAACGCCCAAACAGGTAAGTAGTGTTATATATGTATGAACACACACACACACAAACAGGAAGACAAATAAATATTTTCACACCTCTTTAACACAAAATTACTATTTTGACACTGACTATATGTTTTTTCCAAATAATATCAGGCTCTTAATACAAAATAGTATTATATTTTTTTTATACAAACTGTATAATTTGTTTGTTTTTTGTATTTTTAATTACCTCTTTAATCCTTATAAATTACCTCTTTATAATTTGATTGTTATATTAAATTCTACCAACTTAGCTTTGTTTGAGCAGAACTGCTTTTCCACCGTTTCTGTTCTCTCATTTCATCTGTTTGTTCTTTTTAATTAAGCTTTGTGGCATTTGAAGTATGAAAAGTGCTACACAAGTGAAATAATTGCTAGCATTGTTGTCGTTATTGTTGTTACAATACAATAAGATGAAATAAAGACAAATTAAATGGATGTCCACTCAGCAGTCAGTGAGAGAAGAAAGAGTGATGAGATGAGGGAAAACTTGGGAATGCTGGGCCTGTGTTCTGTTGTTGGAATCCTATGACAATGGCCATGATGTGCACCATTTTGTTTCCTGGTTCTTGATAGCGCTCACTGTAGAAAAATGACTGACATATGAAATGTAGGGGAACATCGTGAGATAGAGAGTAACAAAAGCTCTCGAGTTATAAGTCAAGCGTGGAGAACCATGTTCATCCAAAAGTCACTCAGCTCGTATCCATCAACTATGTGTCTGACGTATCTGATGTGCGTCTTGACGACTTCCTGTCTCGGGATGAGGAGGATGTCTCCCTGGAGTTTAGGGAAGCTTTAAACTCGTTCCTGGAATTGTCCCTCTTCCACCTGGGTTCGAAATCCTTCATCACTGGATCTCCACCGGGTTCAGCTTCGACCAGAAAGCTTCAAGCATGTGGTTCTTGCCCTGTGATGGCAATTTCATGTCCGACCAGAGAAGAACATCACCTTGACACTTGAAAACCTCTGAAATTCTTGAGCTTTTGAGCTCTGCAGGCTGGCTGAAAATGACACAGGCATATCTCACAGGTCACAGCCTCTCCAGCACAGCAACATCCTTGTGTTCTGCTGTCATCTCCTCCAACGGTTCTCTGAAAAGGCGACCTTGCAGACTGCAACTCTTGCAAACAAATTTACCAGTCTCAGTCTCAATTGCCTCCTTTATTTCCCTACACAGTTTAGTACACAACACTGATTTGTGAATAAAGCAGTGAAGTGCCAAGAGCGCTGGGTAAGCGCTGTTACCATGTCCTTGTGTTCTCCCACCATCGACAGAGCCCTGTCGCTGAAAGACACAATTTTGCAAACATCCGAGACATTATTCTTGTACCCCAGTTGTACTCTCAGAAGAAGGAAGCTCTTCATGGAAGATCCTATCAGAAAGATCTTGCAAACACAGACAACCAAAATAATCAACTATCTTCCTCAAGAATCGCCCTCGGACTCCAACAAAGTTGGAAATATTAACAATAAACACCTCAGAAAAGCCAAACAATGAAACCATTTAACCACATAGCCTACTCAGCCACAGCAGAAGCACAAAAATCAAGGACAAACCATTAAGTAAACGAAAACCGAGCAAGTCCCCCTGTGGAATATAAAGCCAAAATGAACAAAACTATGTCCCACACGAGAGGTTCAGTGGATTCAAGGAGCAAGGGAGGCAGCCAGTGCTGGAGCATCATGTTGGTGATGAGATAATGTCTCAAATCTAAATATTTATTTCAGCCTGCCCAAAAAACCGTTGTCATCTAATTGCTAACAAAAGAAAAAAACTTTCCATTACATTCATCTGATTTTCTTTCTGGATCACCACTGAAAATTGTAAAAAAAAAAACAAAAAAAAAACGGCAACTGTAGAATCTGTGAGGGCCTAATTACCTAAGACTTACCAGTAATAATAAATGGTTCTGTCTGGTCACAGCTTGTACAGACGGTGTAGGTCAAGTGTACACTGTCGAATGAGGACAAAGTGAAGTAGAGCAGCTAGGACTCTGTTTTCATTTCATGAGTCCATTTGTGGGCTGACTGAAACTACTGAACTGCTACAAAGTTGCCGCAAAACTTGAATGGTTTCTCGGGTCTGGGTCTCGGCCCAGAACAGACCTCATTATGGTTCTTGAGGGATCCAGATAAACGGACGGGTGCTGGAATTTTTGGTCAATTTCTTCTATACCGCAAGAAAAGGCGTTTGTGTGTGTGTGTGTGTGTGTGTGTGTGTGTGTGTGTGTGTGTTGATTGATTCTAATTCAGAGAATAATGCATCGAGCTTGATGAAAAAAGACAGACACACTTGGCTCTAACGGGCCACCTATTGGGGTTCAGTGCATGACTGGATTACACAAATCCAATAAAACACATACTGTACTCCCTCATCCTCAGATACGTACAGTGCGTGCACACACACGCATGTGCACACACACTTGTACACGCCTGCCACAAGGGAAATCAATGACTCTCTCTGTTATCACTCCCCTCCATCAGATTATCAGAAACACTGACATCTATTAGCCCGACACTCCATCTGCTCTACACTCCTGTGTGTGTGTGTGTGTGTGTGTGTGTGGTGCGCCTCACTACATTGCTCTGACGATTAAGGACTTCCACCTCTCTAATGCCATTAGACGGATGAGAAAAGGAGAGAGGGTGGCGGAGGGAACGAGAGAAAAGAAGAAAAACGCGCGCAGGTAGAGAACGGTCTGCTTAACCTCTGCCGTCTGACGGAGCGGGCAAAACGCGCAGCCGGAGAACGATTTAATCCTCCTGTAGTAGCCCGGATTAGTCCTCCGATTTATCACCGCCTCTGTCTTTTTTCTTTGCCTCGCTGTCATTTTCTCTCCCCTCTCATCCCTTTCTTCAGCCTCTCTTTCTCTCTGGGTAATGCGTCTGGTGCCGAGTGGCTTAATGCTGTTTAATGTGGTGACTTCCCTTTATCTGTCCATTGTCATTATTCTTTCCCGGGGACAAAGGGCTCCTGTAGTGCAGCTTCTGTAGACCTAAAATGGTACTGACTAAATAAATAAATGTCCCTGAGCTGCGAGCACTTGCCAAAAAAAAACATATAACTCTCAGTTTGCTCTTTTAAGGGCAAACTTCAACATTTAACACAGCAAGACGCTGAATCGATCTCATCTCTGTGCGTTAAGTACAGAGCTGGATGTGTTTAACCCAACCTTGATACAAAGTAGAGCTTAGACCGGGCCCAAAATATCAAGCCCGACCCGACACGAGCCCGTGCACGTTGTGTCCGAGCCCGGCCCGGCCCGACACATTAACTGTAATTATGAGCCCGAACCCGATTTAAACCCGACATTTTTTTAATACGTGGGTTGTTATAACTGACGTTCTCAAACTCCATGTTGCACTAAAACTACACAATCAGTGACGCCGGTAACGCGTTCCTCTAATCTGACCACTCTTTTCAGTAATGAGTAATTTAACGCGGTAATATTTCCAAACCAGAAATCAGATTAAAGTATTCAAGTCACTGTGCGTTACTATTATTTTCGTCATTTGCCTTGTAAAAATATATATTTTGCTTTCTTCTTGCGTCTCGAGGAGTGACGTGACGTGCGGGAGAAGTCACATTTTCAGCACGAGGACAACTCACATGTAACACCACGCAGCGACACGAGCAACATGGAGGGAGGAGAGAGATGCGCGTTTTTTTAGCTGGAAACACAGTCATTATTTAGAGTTATTAAAACATACACACACACACACACACAAATGCTTGATCGAGGGCCCGGCCCGGCCCGGCCCGGCCCGAGGAAAGTGACGGGAAATATCGGCCCGACCCGGGGTCGGGCTCGGGCTCGGGCTCGGGCAGAGAATCTAAACTCTAATAGAAAGACTGTTAGCCGACCCTGTCCAAAGCTCAAGACACACCTACCTGCAGCTCTTAAACTAAGCCTAATCATCCTAGTTGCTTGGATAAATGTAGGAACACTACGTCTTAAAACCACTGATATGTTCACATTTGTACCTGTCACAGGTTAGGTATCACATTGATATTTCATCAATATGAAATATATATATGAACTATTATGACCTGACTTTAATGTCTAGAGCATGGCGTAGCGTTTGCGGTGACAAAAAAGACTGACATTTTTGAAAAAACCGTCTAGATATCTCCAGCCGTGTTATCGGCGTGATGTTTTCTGAACCCTAACCAAGTGGATTTATTGTCTAAACCTAACCAGTGCATAAGCACAGCGTTTCCACAAGATACAATTTAAAATTTGACCTAAAGAAGCAACAGTTGTAACATGAAGAAATGTTTCAACATATGGTTTTACAGAAGCATTTATTCTTGCAACATTTCGCCAACCCAATCGCCAACATTTATTCTGCCGATTGGGTTGGCACACCCAGCTGCTGCTCAGGATAGTGACAGAATGTAACCCACACCAAAACACCAACACCTGTGCTTCACCAAGAGCCAGTTCAAGGAAGTTGCTCCACTATAAACCACATTTTGACTTTTAATTTTTCAGTTTATGTTAAGGCTAAAATATACAGGACAAAATGTAAAAAGCAATTCATGTACGACATTGTTGTTTTGTCCGGCAAACGATTTGGGCAAGACTGAAATATGTCAGCAACCATTGGTTGTTGTACAAACATTAATGGTTCCCAGACAATGATTGCTAATGATTTTGGTGATCAATGGAATGTTCCTTTTGTGTCCACGTGACACTTGTCAAGAAACTGAAATAAGTCCAGTTGCCTGCAGTACAGTACAGATTTTTCGCATTAGGTTGACTATCGTGGTTTTGAGGGAAGTCTCTTAAAAACTGCTGGATTAATTGACATAAAGTTTGTTACAGACATTAATTTCCTCCTCGAGATGACTTTTCATGTAGCGCCATCATCGGGTCAAAGTTTTAATTTCTCTAATACAAATATCTACAAAACTAAACACTTTCCCATCAGCCTCAGCTGTGCGTTGTCTTAAACACTAATTAGCAAATGATAGCAGGCAAAGGTAAATATACTTGCTAAACATCAGTGTTGCTGACCTTGTTATTGTGAACATTTCAACATGCTTAATACTTTAACATTTAGCTCAGCACAGTTGTTAACACAGACATGAGATCGCCATCATTTTGAGAGTATTGTACTATGCAGAATGTTGAACTACTGCCTGCAGGATTATGTGGAGACAGTTGAGAAAGTAACACAACAGCCTCCCCCACACATGATGCAGCAGTCCTCTGGACCGAGTGACCCATCAGGGACTGACGTGTCAACTTGGTTCGACCTGTAATTGTGGCTCACTTCCTGGGCAGTGTAATCCTTGCACATCCTGGATACCACTAGCACGCATCGCTCCCTGAAGGCTGTCAGAATGTGATCAGATGACGTGTTTGACAGACAGACTGACAGATCCTCAGTCCACCGTCCTTGTTAAATTTTAACAAACTGACTACCACGCACCTGCTGTCAAAATGTTTGCTCTCGCAGCCACTGTCAGGTGGCTCACATTAAACGGCATCCTCCTTGTTAGGCAAAAAAAAAAATATTCTGACTCTCTCCCTCCTTATTAAATCCAGTGTTTTAGGTAGAAGAGTGAAGAGGAGAATGACAAACGTACTGTCCACCAGCCTTGTTAAAACTGGACAAATCTCCTTCTGCTGAGGATTTCTGGGTTAAGGGATGATTCCCGCTGGGGCTGCGTGCCGGATAACAAAGCCTTTTATACTGTGTATGCATTTGAGCCAACACTGAAAGTAAAGTTCATTTAGAGGAGCACAGATCGTTGTGTTGCAAAGAAGTGCAAGAAATAGAAATACAGTTTATCATCGCCATTCTATGTTTGCATTGTGATTCTTTGTCGCCGTGTTGCATCAGCCACCAGCAGAGGTACAGCCAAAAACTGTACCTCATGTCAAAGTAATTTTCAAGTACTCAAGTAATGAAAAATAAATAAATAAATAAAAATTACAAAAATTAAATAACACCAGCATGCGACTGTCTTCAGTTGTATGTATGAATATGGAAAGCAGCCACCCCAAAGCAAAGGTCACAAAAAACTCACTGCATAAAACCCAGGTACACAAGACAAAGTGACCAAACAAAAGTAATATATAACCTAATGGACGTTCAGCTCAGGAGAACAAGGTTTTACTTGCCTGCTTACTGAAAACTTCATTCAACATTCAGAATCAGTGTCATCAATCCAAAATGCTCAGCAAATACAAATACAGACTGAGACAGACAAAGACAGCAGTGCACACACTCAAACTCAAGAATGGCAGAAACTGGAGTCACATCCATGCACCTACTGTATCTCACTAAATACTATCAAACTCAACCCAAGGTACTACTCAGAGGGTCGCAGCAAAAAGGGCGACCACACAAAAGCAAAACATTTCAAATAATGAAATACTTAATTAAATCGAATTAAACCAAATTAGATCAAATCTGAGGCAGATCTAACTGAAGACGACCAAACTAAAACCCTGCTGGTTGGAAGCATGGGATATATCCCTCTATCCTTCTATCCTTCTTACAGCAGGTGCAGCAATCAGAGGAAGTCGCTTCAGGTAGATGCCACATTTATACCAGGACCATGTTCCCAGTCTGTATGCCTAATTTTATGGCCCCTGTAATGAAGATAAAGAATAAAGTCTGCTGAAGAATGTTTATCAAAATCTTGTGAATTTTTCATAATTTACTATTCATGTCATGATATATGCTATTGTTATTAATTATCATTATTATTATTTATCAGCATACAATGCATTTTTTGAGCTAAAAACTCAGACTCAGTTATTAGGTCATCAAGATACATATACGTTATTTTTACTTTACTTTATTATTTATTATATGTTTATTAACAGTTGACTATGCTTTGTGCAGTGACCAATGGGAGAACTTAATCTGACATTTTGTAATTTCCTACATGATACTTTTGCTTTTAGTGTGACCACACCCTCATCCAGTGAGGTAAGAAAAACACATACAACAAGGATTTTTTTCGCTGCATCCCCACCAGATCAGAGAGTCAAGGACATACTTCTAAAAGTAGCTTTCTTTATTGATTGGGTAGAAGTGGTGTGCTGGAAAATTGGAAAAGAGCTTTTCAACTCCTTCAGCCCACCCACTCTATGTCTGTATCTATTTAGATGTCTCATAAATGAACACTTTCTGTTGGACCTTGGTTTTGCTTACTTTTTTTAAGTAACACACGTTTCAAAGACACGCAAAATGGTGGAGATGCACATGCATACCTTACCTTAGATAACTCCACACCCCTCATACCACCTATGAATTAAAATCATGGTAAAAGTAGTGTGGTATGAACATACTTTGGAGGATACATAAAACGAAAACACATCAACAGTGATACATAATACATAAATAATTACAAATAAATACATGAAAGTAAATCAAAATAGGAAAGAGGACTAAAGTTGTGGTATCACCTGCATCACTGGTGACCATCTTTTAATGAATCTGTCTGTTTTCATCTGTCATCTTGCTTTGACATTCATTTTTAGGACCTTTGTTTTCTTTGTCTTCAACCCAAATCACTATTAAGTAAATGTTCGATATGCATGTTCCTGCAGACCAGAGATATGTTGAAATTACACATTTCGTTATATTGCAACTTAACATTTATTAAGGTTCAAATTAATATTTTATGTTGTTGTTGGGTTTAGGCACAAAAAGCACTTTCGTTAGGGTTAGGACAACATCACGTTCCGGCTCAAAATACCTTTTTCAGTCATCAAAACCAAAGCTGGAGATGTCCTGAGGTCTTGTTAAAAACACCCGGTTTTGTCGGGTCCCTACGGAAACATGGCTCAAAATATCTGTTAATTAAATTACAAATGTTAAAATGCAAGCTCTAACTGCGGTCAGTGGCCTTGGAGCCAAAATTCTACGCATGCTGTCAAAGAGGCTGCCTGTGTGCGTGCGTGTGTGTGTGTGTGTGTGTGCGTGTGAGATACATAGCTCCCACAACAAAACATTTGTCATTGATTTGTGAGTGTGCATGTGCATGTAAATGCATGCATGGTGTATCATTATATCTAGCATTATAGTCAGATAAAGGGATAAACTCACAAGACCACCGGGGACAGATGATTATTGTGGGAAATGGGAGACCCGGGAAACCAGATTAATGTCCACTATATGACCCGTATACATCTCATTATATTACAACCGCTTACTATCACTTACATCATGTCATTATACGTGCGTGCTCGTGGGTGTGTAGGTGGATATGTGTGAAAGGGATTCAACACCTTGTTATGAAAGAGAGAAGAATAGATCATGCTGCTAATAAAGCCTTCTGTACATGGTCATTAAAAGGTGGAGCGCCATCCTTTCACTGAAGGCTGACCCAGGTGATTCACTGTTAGTTGAGTCGATTTCACATGTTGGTGTTGATGTTGGACTGATGATTAAGGACTCCCAGTATGTTATCTTCACCACTAAGGAATATGATATGATCACAGCCATTGACAAAGGTGAAGAGAAACAGGTATGTCTAACCAGCTAAACTGAACCCTTTGGTCAATGAAATTGTCATAAAATCATCTTTTGGACATTACTTCTCATGAATGGTCAATGAATAACCATGAATGGTCATTAGGATTCACAGCGAAACAGTGTTGCGGACCTCTGTTTTGCTGTCAAGCTCCAGAAATGTTTTAATCGGCTTCGAAACTTGACTTTCGGCACGCATGTGGGTGAGTAGATAATGATTGAATTTTTACTTTATGTTCCCAAATTCCTCTTAGGCTAGTAGTCTTAGCACTTGCCAAAGCCCCTGGCAGTTGTTTTCTAGTCAAATTAAGGTCTACAACTATTTTTTTTTTCTCCACAGGTTACACTTTTACGGTTCAATGCAGCGTGACATGACATGTGGTGCCGTGGTCCTGTCAGCTCGTCCCACCAGACTAGAGCACCTGAACATATGCAAATTAATGTCATGGTTTGAGTTTTACTGTGAAAGCTTATCCTGATGTGTCATGTTTTACTTTTCCACTTCCTGCCTTTGTCTGTTTTCTGGCACTTTATTGGGCTCATCTGTGCTCCTCCCCAGCCCCATTGTCCCTCCACACCTGTCTTTTATCAGCGTCATTAGCCCCGCCCTCTTACCTGTGTTTTATCCAGCTTATCAACTCCTCCCCTGCCTTCTTGTTTCTTCCACTCGTTACCCTCACCTGTGTTTTTCTCCACCTGCACCTCTTCCCCTCATTGGTTTAGTATTTTAGTCTAGTCATTTGACTTTGATGGTTTTTCGTCCTGCGTCTCATTTGTTTTCACATGAGTTCCCCGGCCCTGTTTTCTCCTCCTGTTTTACCTGTTTTCCTCGTGTCATCCTGGTTGTACTTTGTTTAGTTTTGCTCTTGCATATTGTTCCCAGCCCCTTTTTTTTTTTTTGCCTCTCTTCGTTATTTGGAATACAGCTTTAGTTCATAAAGCTCGCTCTTTGTTACATCTTCAGCCTCTGTGCGCCTGCATCTGGGCCCTTCTTTGATGAGCTGTGACGGTTCAATGTCTGATGTTTGAATAACCTCCCCCTCTTTGGTAATCCTGTGTATTAGCGTGATTTTACTCCTCGTCCATGCTCATTAGGAGTCCGTCTGTAGCCTCGCTGAATCCCTTGAGACTTTCGATACATCTCAACTGTGCGCTTGCCTCAGCGCATCAACAGCATTGGCTGATGTGTTCTGGTTCAGCTGTGATAAAGCAGACAATTGGCTTTTGGGGGGAAATGGGCGTGACGTTTGACACACAACTGCCATTCCTGGCATCACAGACTTTTTTCTATTCTGAAAGCTTGCAGTGGTTTGTTAGTCCTGGACTGTGTAAATGTGTACAGGCTGTGTTTAACATCTTTCTCACTTTTTTGTTGCACCTGTTGAATGTGATGACCCAGAATGGATCCATTAGTGCTTTTGAGGGATAATTTTATTCTATTCAATTTTCTTACGCTATTTTTTTTTTATACATCACAGTCCTGAAATACACACATACATAAACAGGACCTATACACATACATTAAAACATTATGTTTGTGCGATTTGGCGCCCCCCACAGTTTCTGAGTGCAACAACACTGTGGTGAACACAAATCCCAGGTCTGTTACAGTTTGTCAGATGTAATGTAGGTGCTAAGTACAAGCGAAACTCATTACATCGCAACAGTGTTCTGTGTTGAAAACTTGTATGTTGAAGTAAACATGTGTAATGCTGTGATCCCACCCTCTGACTGAAGTTACATAGTGCAGAAACAACTGACAGAGACACCATTCACCCTGTTACAAGACACTGTACCACCAAGATGATTTGGAAGCTAATATATGAATATGAAAATGTTTCATTATGTTGCTTTAATTTATGGAGAGAGGTCACAGCGAGGGGGGCTGCCCCATAGTCAGATGCCCTGAGCAGTTTGAGGTTTGCTGCTTTGCTAAAGGGTACCTCATCATTGCCCAAGAGGTAAACTGGCACCTCTCCAACTACCGGTCTATTCTCTGTACTGACTGGTTCGTGTGGGCCTTGAACAAGCCACCATCCACTTCCCAAACCCTTCATAACCCTAAGTCCCTAAGGACCAAGCTACTGCTGCCCCAAATCAGAATAAATTAAGAACAATCTAAATGAGTAGTCATATGTATTGTTAAACCAATTATCTGTGGAAGATTTAAATAAATGATTAAAACTCAACTTAATCAGTGATTTCAAATGTAGTCTGCTTTGCAGTGTCTTTCGGAAAGCTCCCATTTGAACAGTTGTCTGTAGGAGGCAGTGACGGCAGGGTGGTGATCAGATAAAGGCTGAGTTGAGAGAAAATGTAAAAAAAAAAAAAAAAAGGTGCACATGTGCTCTATAATTACAAAGTACAAAGCACTGCATTGGAGCAATCACAGAGATATGTTGGGCTGAGAAGGACTTGGACTCAGATGTAAAAATTGAAAGGTTCAGCAAACCTTTACTCATGCACCGTGACACGTGGATTGCTGGCCGATCAATAGAAGACGAGTCTGTCTCTACATAAATGGAGGTATAAAAACCCTTTCTTTTTCCTGATAGAGGCCTCGCAGATTGGACCAGAGATGGAGCACCGCTGTCTTTCTGCCCTGCAGATATGCCTCAGGAGTTCCTGTCATTTGTTCTGATGTCTTATGGCGTTTGCTGCAGATATCATAATTTTTCAAGGTGCCTTGGACAACACAATCCATATGTCTGATCCCCATTATGGAGACTAACAAATGCTTGATGCCCAAGACCTTAAGAAATTTTTATCATTGAGTGTCTCGCCCCACTAAGCACAACAAAATCCTTGACTTTCCGCCAGAGAGGCTCACGCTGTGAATCTCTGACCCTGCATGCACCGAGGACAGCTGATCACAACTGTATGCACTCTATCCTCGCGAGCTGCACTCTCCTTAAGATGTTCAGGCATGGTCTGATGATTCTGCCACAACTCTCCAGAGCCGTTTGGACTGTCTGAACTGAAACATGTTTACCGAAAGACAATGGCTTGCAGTGATATTGATGACCTCAGAGATGTTTTCAGCTCTTGGGTGTCGCTATAAACCGATACATGTATCCCGAACAACAGCGTGAAAGTCTCTCCAAATGGACTTTGATCACTAAATCTTCTCCTGAAAAACAAAAACAAGTGTAAAGCATGGTGGACTGCAAAACTTTTATCGGAGCTGGAAAAACAAATCAAAGCAGAAAATGATGATAAAAGACTCATTATGAACACAGGACCTGAGGTTTGATGCCCACATTTTTAATGATGATACCTTTGATCTTAAAACACATCTTTGGCTCGTCTTGCCCTTCTTTTTAATGAGAGCTCGGCTAAACGTGTTAATGCTCAAACCTAAAACTAACTCTCGCCGAGGAACACTTTGTAGCTTGCCGCTTATTAACTGTGCCGAGCTATAAGGGACGAGTGTATTTCATTTCCTGATCGCTCTAAGCCGGCAGAAGGTGTCAAAGAAGTGAAGAAAACGTGTGATCTCGAACCTGTTGCTAACAGCAACCACACGGCTGCATTAGGTAAGTCGACCAGAAGTCTTGACATCTCTAGTTATGAATTCTTTGGAAAAAGGTGGTGAAGTGAAAGCTGGAGGTGGGAGGAGATGATAGAGTATTAGACATAGAGTATTTTTCTTTTACCCAATATATATATTTTTTTATGTCACATGTATTTGGTTCTATTAATGGAAGATGCTTAAACGTCATTGTATATATTTATTTTGGACCAGTGTTATAAAGTGCTGCTTCTTCAGGTACTACTTATGAGATATTGTGTGACTGAATCAGTCAATGGGTTAGGACTGATAACTTTATTACACATATATGAAAATGCACAAAATATACCTGTCTGAAATATCCAAAACATGTGCCTGATGCTAGCTGGTTCTGGCCTGCATCTGATGCAAATCGGGTCTAAACCCAGGTAGAGTTCGGCTAGCTTACTTGCAGATAAATGTAACCTGTGTAGAACCTTAAACTACAGCAACTCATGTCAAATACATATTGACGAAGAGTGTACCAATGTAATTGCTGCCTGCCAGTTTACATCTGATATGGTGGTTCTTAATTCTTCCTCCCCCAGCCTTGCTAATCGGGTAAGTGATATGAAGGTGACCCTCTGGATATTATCATATAACACAGACACCAGACCACTGTCAGTTGACATGCTCAAACATGCTCAAACATTCATCTTACCATGTACTCTGAGGAGGCTGCACAGTACAGTTGAGCAGCATTAAGATATGGGTAAACCCAAATGACCAGGTACGATCCCCCAAAACAAAGAAAACTGATAAAATCCAAAGTTTTTCTTAATTTTTCTGAAATAATGTACATTTTGGGCCGAATTTACTGTGTCCAAAGCTAGAACATAATAATGAGTTATTATTAATATTATTATTATTAGAAATATAATTAGTGTATAAAACAGTTAATACAAGTTTACTTTAACTTTGTGTGCTTAATTTAAAAAAAAACAAAAAACAAAAAATGTATTTAATTTAAAAAAGCATATTTCAAAATAGATGTCATTAAATTCAACTTCAGTGTTTCCTGAAAATGAATATGCTTATTCTACAACACTGTAAGTGGTAGTTCAGTGTACTTTAGAAGTGAATTGTAAATAGGTCACAAATGTTTTATAATGAATTGCAATTACTCATCTAGTATGCTTTCTTATATATCCATTTCACTTCACTATAAGTGTGATAAAGTATACTTACAGACAGTGCACATTAATGTTCATTAATTTTAAGCTGGGCATCATTGTACTTCACCACAGGCATGCTAAATTTAATTAATTTCCTTTCTTATGCATTATTAGTCTGCTTTATTAGGGTATTACTGTTAGCGTCGCTATCACATGCACAGTGTTAGTTACATGGCTACAGCTAATGGCCTGGCTACTTTCCAAAGCAACCACAACAACCATAAGAATCGTAATTTGATTTAGATGCTATGACCTGGTTGTATTAATAAGCAGGGAAGTTTGTTATTTACTAGTGGAAAGAATGAGGGGTTTGAGCCGTCTGAAGTCCGGGTGGTAAGAAGACACATATAAGCTGGGGAACAAACTTCAACACAATACCGGCACTTTCCATTGAGTGAATGCCCGTTCGGTCTCTGTCGCTCTCCCTTTTTTATTTTCTTTGCCTCCCCCATCAGTGGGACTCTTTTTCTTTTACAGTGAATAGTTTCCACCGTTATTCCAGTTGTTCCACTGTGAGCCCAGAGGCTGACCGAGTAGCAAAGTGAAAGCAAGATTTGTAGAGAACCAGTCTATATGCTGATGGTGTCATTTTTTCTAAAGCCATTAAACTGTGCAGTCAGTATTTAAATCAGAATGATAAGCAAATCTGTTGTCTGTTGCCAGGTTAATAAAGGACTTTAAAGCAACATTATGTAACATTTTCACCTTAAAATAACAGCTTCAGAATCATGTTGATGGTACAATGTCTTGTAACAAAGTGAATGGTGTCTCTATCAGTTGTTTCTGCACTATGTAACTTCAGTCAGAGGATAAGATCAGAGTTGTTTACAACGTTATTGTGACGTAATGAGTTTTGTTTGTAGTTAGCACCTACATTACATCTTACAAATTGCTACAGACCTGGGATTTGTATTTACCACAAATGGTGTTGCAATATATATTTCTTGCTTTGATATTCAGTTTCTATTGTGTGCCATAAAACAATTAACAGCGTGAGTAAAACCAGAAATAATTGACTTTTGGATTTTTGGGGGCAACAAAAACTGTAAACACAACATTGACATACATTGTCCTCATCTCATTACAGAATTATAACTCCAACTTATAATTATCACAGTTATTACAACTGATGAAACTGTTTTTCTTTGTGTTGTTGTGATGGTGTGTCATGTCTGTCACTGTCATGTCTTTTTTTACATGCTAATTAAAAAGGCGCAAATAAAGTTCTATAAAATACAAGCTGGGAAGATGGACTTTTTCAGTATGTTGTGCCTTTCATTCCATATTTTAAAATTATGACGATCATTTTTAATTAACACAACCTCATCTTCCTCATCAACCTCTCAAATAACGATAATGTTCACTTTTTCCCCGACAAGTTTCAGATATGATGTACTGTGGAGACGGTTGAGATTACAGCAAAAAGGTTGGACATGATAAAGTGATGGCACAGACCTGTGTCGTCCTGCCATTCAACTACATCAGAGTTGTCTTTTTACGCTTCCAGTGAATTGTTGTTTGATTGTTAAAAACACAAAGGTCCTCGTTTCCAACAGCAGGGGTGGTAGTGGATGAAAAAAGGTGGTCATTAAAGGTGCAACATTTAAGAACTGGAGCTGAAATCATTGCAAAAATTACTAGAATTACCGCAAGACTGATTACTGAAGATAGCATACTAATTTGCCAGCACCTTCCTGGTCCAAAGATCCTGAGCTAACGGCAAAAACAACAACACTTCCTCAATGCTCGAAGCTCAAAGTCTTGAGCTGTATGGCTAACTGAGCTAACGCCAGCTGTAGTTTGCAGCAAATAGCAGTGATATGCTGCCCCCTATTTGTTTTGAATATGAATTTGACAGGTGACCAATTGTTGCATATAGCACCTTTAAACATGTTATATATTGTGATTTGACCTGTCAATATAAACTAAATTAGTGCAGCTTTAAAGGATAACAATCAATTCAATTTCTCCTTTGTGCAACACAAAAAACTATGTCATAACATTTCACAATTAATGATATTTAATTTATTCTTATTAAACTGCTGTGTGCAGCCTAGCTAACTTGGGACATCTTGTTTAAAGTATTTTTCATTATCAGAACAACCGTACTTATTGTTATGTGATAAATTGAGCAGCTGGGTCAAATTTAACAAGAGGATAGTGGAATATATTCTCAGTTTACCTGCACCCTAAAAAAAATCCATTATTAACAAGGAACCAGGAGCCAAAACATCTATTTATTTGCTACCAGCCAGTCTCATGCTCCCTCCAACTGCCCCCTGGACATGTCATTATTTACCCAATTATAACGAGACTGCATTTTTTTATATTGCCATATCCACAGCTTTCAAACCAAGCCCTATTTAATGATGTATGACAGAGTGTCTGGTTCACCTCCCCCTATGGTCCCCTGATTGGCAGACAAGCACATGACTCAACACCAAGAGGGAAAACATCTATTCCACTCAATTCTCAGTCGTTTTAGATTAGTTCTTTTTATATATATGGATTTGTACATAACCTTTATATCTAAAAAAAACCACTCTGTATATGTGTCTCCGTGGGTCTGATGCGTTTAAAAGGAGGACGTGTCTGTAATGTTCATTTGGTCTCTCTCATTGCAGGTGTTTGGACTGATGAAAGGCTTAGAGCACACACACACACGCACACACGCACGCACGCACGCACGCACGCACACACACACACACACACACACACACTCTTACATTGCTTTAGGTATGGATGAATATTTCAGATTTCGCCTTGATCTAGTCAAACAGCTAATCATGTCAGGCTTTACTTTGTTAAAGTCCCATTTCAGACAAATATGCAAAATTAGATTTCTGGAATAAAAAGCCCTCTGGGAAGAATGGCTCTGCGATTTCCACCCTGGCCTTCTAAATTTGTGTGGGCTGGCTTAATTGGGGCTAAGTCTTATCAAAACCTTGTAGTATTTTTCTGGCCTAACTAGAAGTTGCCATGGCAACGTGCACGTAGGCAACAGGGGTCTAAAAAAACAATTGGAGGAATAAGAAAATATCTTACAAGCTGGAGACACCACACCGACTTCCAAAACCCGCTAATGAGCATCCAAGTTTTTTTCTTGTTTGTCAACATATGAAAAACATATTATATAAACTCTGCCTCGTAAGCTCTGTATGGAAAATGTCAATGCTTTAAAACACATTGTCTGTTAATCATCTCTTTTAAAAGGAAAAAATTCTGCTTAAAAGTTAAACAACATTCACACTTTTTCTTCATGATGTATTCATGTTGGTATATATGGCCATTACTGTGAAAGGGCATGTGGACATCCTGTTCAAACATTAGAAAAACACCGAGCAACATCAACCGCCGTAACTGTAATAATAAAAAAGCTGCGTGTCAACAGAATAATCACCTCCACGCCTGTAGCTTTTCATCTTAAAGCTGCAGACATACATTTCGAGGGCGCTCTTCCTGCATCTTCTCACAGCTAAGCCCGTCACATAATCCAGCAGAATTGAAGCAAAACTAACCAGATAACTTTTTTTTTTCACACGTTGGAGGAATGCAATTTTCTCTCCTGGAGTACTTTATTGAGTCAGAAGTGAAGAAATATATTGGTTTTTGACTCAGAGGCTCATCCTTGCCAAACATCACATTGCTCTTTGTGGTTAAGATCTCGCAGCGCATATCAGATCTTTAGGCAAACAACTTCACTGCAGAGCTTTAAAGAAACCCGGCCAGTAGTTCTACTTCATGTATCGGTGCACCGTGGACTGGCCCATGGCCAGAACGAAACTTTTTATTAATTGTGCATGAAAGTCCTTTGTCCAGTCTGCTATTGATTTATTGAACATTTCATTAGGTATGCAGCATATTCTGGCGGATTCATCTTATGAGGTGCATCCACTGAATTCTCAGATCATTACTGCTTTCACCCATTAATTCCACTGCTGACATGAAGGTAAGACTGCAGTCTGGAGAGGGATTTGTAAATTGTGGAAACTGGTGGAAATCAATATTGTACCACTGGCTATTTAATTTGCACCCTCTGATTCGAAAAATTATTTAAAAATGCAAAGAGGTGATCAAACAAGCGTCGGTCTTTTAAAGGGGCAATATGTAGTTTTGGAGATGCAATTCAAACTCGAATTTTAATATTTACAATATTAATGAGGGCATAATAGAAACTCAGAAATATTCACAAGCAGTTCTCAGAGGGAATTAAGGTCCCAAAACACTGTTTGAAGCTAGAAGCTAGTGGCAGCTAGTGGCAGGGTCCACCACATATAAACAAAGTAAGACAGCATGAAATTGTGTTGTCCTTTAAGGTCAGTTTGTTTGTTCAGTTTGTATCCACCTTATTCCTGACTTCGTGAGTTTACCCATGGTTCATAGCGGTAGTCGGTTATGCTCTTCCGGTTGAGCTGGCTGACCTCTGTGTTTACGCCGACGTAGCTGTCGTGCTCGCTCAAAAAACCGGCTTTTAACACAAAGAAAGCGACAGAATGGATAAAAATCGGAGGTGGATACACAGCACGGATGTTTTAATAAGTGAGGACAGTTCTCACAGTGCCTCCGCCGTCAGTTCTCACGGAGTGGGCAGATGACATGAAGCATTAGCCCGACGATGCTAACGTTACATCGACAGTTAATTATCTTATATTTTCTGAAGGTGTTGTAGGCGGAGAATTACGCAGTTACAAAAGCACAGAAGCATACAACTACCTGCACAGTAACACAATCAGGAAAGTACTGTTGAAAAGACACAGCAAGTTTATATTTCTGAAGGCAGCAGTAACATTAGCGCCCAGCCACAGCGTCAATCAAGCCAACGTTAAACATACAGCGTGGATAATGCTGAAGGAAAGTGGAGTCGTGGAGACAGGCGGCTGCTTGGACATTGTCGGGTTAGAGAAGTCATGCAGTAACGCAGCAGCTATTCCGTGGAAGATATTCATAAACTCAAATATTTATTTTAGTGTCAACGCAGCGAGCCACGCTAGTCTCTGTTCCTCCTTCCTCAGCATGACGTGTGGGGCGCAGGGCACGGACATGTTTGTCTAAGTTGCTGATGTACTACATGAGACGTTTCTGAAAAAACTTCAATTTTCATGAATTGTTGTGGCAACCAACAACGGCACATGTTGTATCTGAGCTCATTTTAAAAACAATTCAGCCTTTATGACATAGCGCTAGTTGTTTAGGGCTAGCTTGGAAGCAGCGGTCAGTCATGCAGTTGCGAGGCAACCGGAAACAGAGAACCGCCGGCGGAAGTAGTTATCTGTCATGGCAGCCCCCATAGGCTTCTGAGGAAACAGGTGGATAAGCATAAAAATCAGTCAATGATGATCTTTCTTTAATTTCTTCCCCCGAAATACACAGTGCACCTTTAAATAATGTAAAAACATCCACAGTAAATGTCAGGTTTTAGTGTTTGTTTTCTTCAGAATCAAAAAGTGAAGGCACTATTGGCACCACACACAATAATTGTGTATTTCTCATTTAGCAATCCTCCAGGGAGTATCAGTAATCGCCTCTGTAGACCGGAATGCAATATAGCCACGAGTTATTTTGTTCCAGGAAGTGGTATATAGTGATATTCTGTCTCTGTTACTTTCGGCATCACTGGCTTCACTTACGTGCGCTCCAAAACTGAACCACGACGCTGCGTCACCTCTAACGTATTTCCGATGAAGGACCACATTTTCCTGTGGCTCCTCTCTCATTAACCTGCGCTGAACATTCATCTGAAGGGATCTGACGGCAGGCAGCTCTAAACGAACACTGAATGGCATGAATGCAGCTCTGTGTGGAGCTCACTGGAGCCCACTTTGATGCAGCAGCACATGGTGAGATCATGCGGGGACGATAGATGGCAGCCTTGGCCTCAGTTTACACACACACACAAACCTCGTGCCATATTGCTCTCTGAGCCGTGTTTCTTTCATTGAGCTTTGATTTTTTTTTCCTTTCATACCTCAAACATTCACATTCATAAAATGTCTGACTAAACAGTTGGTCAAAGAAAGAGAGGGAGAGAGGAGAGACTATCTGAGAAGGAATTAACGAATACAACCTCAAGAAAAAAAAAAAAATCGAGGATTCATCCAAAACTGATTAACAGAAGTTATTATCCATTCCAAACTACTAAGACATGCACGCATAGGAACTGAGAGGGAACCTGGAGGCAACAGGCAGATGATTAATCACACAAGGTTAAATTCCATGAAGAAATTACTGAGAATTAAACATAGACTTGTAATTATGAATTGATCTGTTTTTGAAATTTGGGTTTTTCATCAAGCATGCGATGTTGTGGTGGGCGTGCTGTTAGCTTCGATTTGACGTCTTCGCTCGTGTTGCTTTTAACCCCGCAGCACCTCTGTGCTGAGGGGTCTGATCGCATCGCTTATTACCAATCCACCATTGCTCCTCACATTATTCATATAAGCCTAACAGGCAATGGGGAAGGAGCCTTCGACAGGCAAAGGAAACAAGTGCAGAGTGGACGAGGGGAGTAATGTTGAATGAAGGAAGGAAGGAAGGAAGGAAGGAAAGAAGGAAGGACCAGCTACTGCGACTAAAAAGGGACAACTGAGCCAACAGACGCTGACCAACAGCACGGGGTCAGGGCCCGGAGGGAAAGGATGTAAAGGTGACGAGAAAGAAAAGTGTAGATAATAAACTATGGGTAAATTAGTACAAATGAGTAAAACATAGGAAAGGAAAGACAAAAATTTAGAAGAAAGATGAAAGGAATGAAGGTGCAAAAAACAAACAGACAAAGGAGGCGCTGACGATGGCGAGGAGTGGAGAAAGAAGCGAAGGAGGTTTTATAAAGAGAGGAGGCGAGGAGTGAGGGACAGAAGTGCAGAAGTGAGAGCCGGCAGTGGAGAGGAAAAGGAGGAAGAAAGTGCAGAATCGATGGAGACAAAACACAGGAAGTAGGGTGCAAAAAGAGAAAAAACGAGGAAGAAAGGGAAGGAGAAGGAAGGACGTGTAAATATGAAAGGAGTTAGAAGGAGAGAAGAGGAGGTGCAGAAGGGAAGGAAATACAGAGGAAAAAAAATGGTAGTGGAATAGAGGAAAGCAGAATGTGGGAAATAGGGCGTGAAAAAGAAGGAAGAGGAAAACAAAAATGAAAGGAAAAGAGCTGCAGAAAGAAATGAAGGAGGTTAAAAAAAATTAGAAGACCGGTGAGAGGAGAGAAGGAAGAGGGCGCAGGACAGAGGAAATCACAACATGGCATATAAGTTCAGATAGAGAGCGAGGGAAGACGGAAAAAAGGACGAAAGGAAAGGAGCTGAATAAGAAAGAAAGCAGAGGAGATGAATACAGGGACAAAAGTAAGGAGAATGGAGAGAGAAGAGGGGGAAGGATGTGCAATAAGAGAGGAAGCAGAGGGAGAAAAGAGGAGGTGCAGAGGGGAGCGGAGCAGATGCCATCTACAGCAGCGCTCCACTAATCTGCGTCTGTCATGCTCCGCAAATAAAACGCCGAGTGATGACCGCTGTGATTCACCACTGCTGGATCCAAACCAGCCACTGGCCACCGTGTGTGTGTGTGTGTGTGTGTGTGTGACTTTCCATTCAGTGCGGAGGGCTCCTTTAAACAGCAGATTTGCACTGACATGATTCATGACGACCTGCCTCCGGGGGCGGGCGCACAAGGGACACACACACACACACTCACAAACACTTAAATGCTCTGAGTCCACAAAATGAGATCAGAATTATACACAACATTGAAATCACGCAGAAATGCAACGTCGCTTGGGGTAACGTAATGTGTCCACGCATGCACACACACACACGCACACACACACACACACACACACTCTTACTCGCTTTCTTCATGAATCAACATGCACAGATGTGTTTGAGAATGTGTGTCTTCGTTGCTTTTCCTGTCTTTTATTGTGTACCGACCGATGCTTAAACACACACACACACACTCAAACAGTACACGCTCAGATGGAAAATGTGTATACACGTGTTGAGGAGGAAACACGGCGCTGTCATCTCCCATCCACGTCGACAGCGGCGGACCCCGAGCCACCCAGCCAAGTAGCCACTAATGGAGGCTTGATTGACGGGTGGACACACACACACACACACACACACACACACACACACACACACACACACACACACACACACTCTCTTGTTTGTGTGCGTACGACGACCCCTTTGTCTAATGGAGTCAGGTAGAGACGAGGACAGATGAGAGCGGAGGAACGCGGGGAGCTGTAAGGGGCGGTCAGTCTGAGGCTCTCGAACGTAAATCCACAGATTTTTTTTAAACATGCACTTTGTCTTTGGATGTCAGTCTGTGACGGTCTTCGTTCTAGTTGTTGCAGGATGGAGGATGTGTTGAAAATGATCGCCCGCAGCAGTTGCTGATAAAAATATGAACACGGGCTCGCCTCTAATCATTTCAATTTAAATCTGGTTGCAGCTCAAATGTTGCATGAAAACTGAACTCAGGTATAATTTACAATCGAGTCAATTATTTCTTTGACTGGCTGAGAGCTGATCATTCTCTGAACTTCCACGGGAGTCGACAACATGCTGCATGGCAAAGAAAGTTGACGTACGGACAACAAATTGCATTTTTTTAAAAATCCGTTTTTCTGATGAATAAAAATGTCGGAACATGTTGAAGCTCAAGGCAGCTTTCTGCAGCCAGCAACTAAGTGGCGAAGCGCGCAAATGAAAATTAAATGGATTATCGCTTTAAAAGGACAGCAGGCGAGTTTACAGCATCATGTATCTGCAGGGGGTTGGCCGAGTAATTAATACCAATGTGTCAGTGAATATTTTGAAAGTCTCCTTTATTTGGTTTGCAGCAACAAAAAAAAACATGACCAACAGAATTTCAAGTAACTCATGATAAACTGAAAAAGTGTACGGAGAGGTTGAAGGAACGGAGGAGAGAGCAGGACATCTCCTGGAATAAGTTCACCAGCGAGACTTGTGAGCTAAGCACTGCTTTAAATAAAACAAGTGAAGAGACTCCTCCTGGACAACTCCTGGTCCTGCCGTATTACATGACCCTTTCTTTCTAAATCTAGATTATTTAATATCAGCTGAAGATCTCTGAGGCCATTCACTTATTAAAGGAGACCTAGTAGGCTTTTGTGTGTTTTTATTCCTTTTCTTCGGTGTGTCATGCTGGTTCTTGTGTATGCTAAACAGTGGCGTGCACAGACTTTTTGAAGGGCAGGGGCGAAAAGAAAGAAAAGGGCACATACAGTGTGTTCTCGCCACTGAAGTGGGCTCTTTCGCGCGTGTTTTTTTGCCACCCAAGAGGGCAGTTTATCATGTTTTAACCAGCCAAGGGGGCAGTTCAGTGTGTTTTGCCAACCGAGAGGGCACTTTAGCCCTTTTTTTAACAATTGGGCCACGAGGGGGGGGCAACCGCCCCCCCTGCCCACCACTGATGTTAAAGGTCTTGAAAGTTACGCCGATTACTGCTCCTCTGTCCCAAATAAAACACTGCTCTTGAAGTGCCCTGAGATGACCTGTTCGTAGTCCCGCCTTTAATTTAGTGACTTTGTGACATCACCCTAATAGTCACAGAGTTGCAAATTTGCATAGATTGCATAGATTGCATTTGCATCTAAATTCACACTCAAAGTGAAGCAGAGCCAACAGGAGACACGATGAGCAGTGCTGGCTCACACGTGTGTGAGCTGACCAATCAGAGCAGACAGGGTATTTGGTGGGGAGGGGGGCCTTAAAGAGACAGGAGCTTAAACAGAGGAGCTAAAACAGAGGAGGAATACGGCACTGCAGCTCTGGGCAGGATCAGAAATCTGATGTGTGCTTTGAGCAATGAGGCATGTAAACATAGTAACCCAAATTAAAATTATGAACCTGGAAATGAGCATTGATACGTCTTTTTTGCAATTATAGTGCACTGTATGGCTAACAGGAAAGGATTTTGGACACAGCCCAGGACTCTGGTTCATCGGTCGCAATCACTGTATTATTCCCACCTGTGTTTTCCTCACTGTGGCGTTAAAGTGGCCTCAGAACGTGTTGCATTGCTGCCACTATCAGTGACGTATTAGAATACCATACAGCAGGGCATGTGCCTGCTGTCAAGAAAATTATTTAAAATCTAGTTTATTTTCATCAGGAACGAGTCAATCAGCACTGAAGCACAATAAGAAAGTGTTGCTGTTTGAAGGTAGCACTTGTGGCCGTGCCCCAATCAGTGATGTCACAGCTGGTGTTTCCAATCAAGCTATCAAGTGAGGACACCTGCTGGGATCCCAGGACTTGAAGCAGCAGCAGCAGCAGCAGCAGCAGTCGTGGTCTTGTGGCCTGTGTGCTTCAGTTCTGATGTAGAACTTAATATTCCACATTCAGCCAGGAGCTACAACGCTCATAACGCAATGAACGGGCACTTTACTGAGGCCATTTACGATCAACATTGTCAAGTAGAGGCAGCAAAGTCACTTCTTTCGCGCTTCCTTCCACAGGCAGTGGGAGCACAGCGGCCATCTTTTATTCACCGGACAGCAGCTTTGATGGGGGGGTGGGAGGGGGGGTCCATGACCTGACGCAGAGGAAGATATCTGCAGGCGGAGACAGAAGGTGCGAATCTGCCAAAACTAGTAAGTGAAGGAGGTGAAAACTGTATGAATAAATGAGCTCATGGACAGCTGTGCTTGGAGCAGAAAAAATGTTTGGATTATTTATCAGCGCTCTTAGTGTGCATGGTGTGCACTTAGTCGTCCTATATGATCTAAAGTAAAGCATGATGTATTGGTACATGGGGAGGAACAAGTCTGGTGAGTCCAGGGAACACAGCGGCCCAGCGTGTCCTTTAAGTGGAGGTGACAGAAGAATTAAGGGAGTTCTTATTGTCTGTGCTCTGTTTCCTGAAGAGACCTTCCTGAAACAACCTCCCTCACAGGGATGTCTGCCCTGCATACGTGTGTGTGTGTGTGTGTGTGTGTGTGTGTGTGTGTGTGCGTCACCTGGTGTGATCTGACCAAGTCCAGCTCGTGGTTACAGCTTTTGAAGAGCAGTCTAATAATGCATCCTCTTGTTTGAGCCTCGCAGCTGCTGTTGTGTTTGTCTTGGCAGTCATCGGAGGTTGAGGACGGACACAGAGCTGCGAGGTTTCCAGTGCCCCTGTGTGACATAGCGTGCGCTTTCTGTGTGTGTGTGTCTGTGTGTGTCTGTGTGTGCGTGTGTGAGTTTTAAACCTCTGACTCGTCCAACTGCTGTGTGGATGGTGATGGGGTTGGCACGAGGGTATGGCAGCTACTGTATGTCAAGGCTTAGAATGTTGGTCTTCCTCGGTTGGTTTTAAGCACGGAGGAAAATGCCAGCGAAGACCAAAAAGTTAAACTTTTTTTTGGGGGGGGGGGGGCATTTTCTTGTGAAATGTTTCCCAGCGCTGAACTTGTTAGAATCTGTGTATATGTCTTACTTTCCATCATTCCTTCCCTTCAGCCTTTGCCTGCATCTATTTGAGGGTCACTCTGGTGTAAATGAGAGCATTGTTCCAGAAGGGGAAGGCTGGCTTTGCAGAGAGGATTATCTGTTGCTGTCGAGCTGTGGGATTCAGTTCCTTCTGGAGTATGAGCCGGTCAGCGAGCTGCATCACTAAGCTTGTTATTATTGTTTTGGGAGAGGGAGACCGAGTTCTGAGGGAGAAAGTGGAGGAAGATATAAAGTGGAAAAGGCAGAAAGAAAAATGGAGGGAGAGTGTGTTTAGAAGATAGTTTAAAGGTCCAGGGCCAAATCTTTAATGATTCGGAAGGAAGGACAAAGATGAGTAACAGCAGAAGGATAGAAAATCACTGCATCTGCAGAAACAGTCGTCGAACGCAGGTTTTAATGGGGAGGAAGAGGAAAAATGCTTGGATGTGCTTTTTCCCCACAAGCAAAACTGTGAGGAGAAACCTGAGGAAAAAAGCTCAGTTATCTCAGCAGACGGACGTAGACAGACACAGTCAGTCAGTCAGACGGACGAGAACATGACTCCACTGAAGGGTGAAGTCTTCATACAGACACTGGATCCTGCAATCTTTCTTCGGAGAGACAAGAGTCTTGTGTGGCTTTTTAAAAATAGTTTGAATGGGCCAGACGTTTGCACCACACTAAATTGATACTACTGTGTGAAATATAGTGCAAATTCTGAATGGCAGTAACGAATTTAGCTTTGACTAATTGCCTTTTAATATATATATATTTTTTAAATGTTTGTTTCTCTGAGAGAGTGGTATCCTCCTGTTCTGATACCCACACTCACAATGGTGGAACACGGAAAGCTTCCAATTCAGCACTCATGATGCACGCTTATATTACCAAACAGGTCAAACGACGAAGCGCTTAAAGAAAAGCAAAAAGCAAAGGGAGCTGCCTCGGAAAAAAAATAATTATTCGTGTAACTGGGGTTATGTAGAGAGGAGGGAGCAAAAATGATGACAATGCTTGCAGCAGCTTAAAGAAACGCAAAAGAAATTCATTCTATATATATATATATATATATATATATATATATATATATATATATATATATATATATATATATATATATATATATATATATATATAGCAAATACAGCATACATCTTTAGATCCAAGTCACTTATTTTGGGCTTGTTGCCATTGACCAGGTTACTTGTTTCTTTAGTGAGACCTGGCAACGCTGTTTGTAGGCTAACAGGGGGAATTAGTCCAGGATTGATGCAGGCCGTCACCCATAAATCTTCCTTTATCTGACACTGTAGCATCTCATCTCAAGCTAACCCTGACAGAGAGGAGCACTTCAGTACAGCGGAGAGCGAATGACGAGGCTGCTCTGCAGTGGAGAGCACAGGTAGCTGCAGTAATGCCACATGAGCAAACACAGTTTGGCAAGATCAATTGCAATAAAGTGGCACTGAGTGTGCGTGTGTGTGTGTCATACATTTTCCACTACCTTAAAAGCAGATGCCACAGTGACCACCGTCTTCATTTTTGGGGATCTGCTCAACAAACAGATCTTATATTGCACTCAAAAAGTAAAGGTTAGCTGACAATTCCGGTTCATATCTCCAAATCCAACAACGTACTCAACTAAATATTGAAGAAAATGTCAGAGCCAAAATGTTGTAATGTAATTTATGTGCACTTACTGGATGGCTAGACTGCTGGTTGAGTCCTCTTCTCATCCCTCCCCCCAGCATCTCTCCAGCCTGTCAGCGTTTTGACTGGGGCTGCTTCAGGTACTGTACTCTGCTGACACTGATGGTTGCACCGTGCACATCCCATGCACTCAGGCTGAAAACTCAACCTGGCATTTTCCTGGAGCTGGATCGGAGGCAGGGGAGCAGGGCACTCCTGCACTGACAGGCAGGTCCACAGCCGTACTTATGACATAGCCATATCAAAGAAACCAGTGGCCGTAAACATCCTGAGGATCTAATGCTGCTCGGAAACAATTACAGTAAAAACGTATTCTCAATCTTCACCCGAAACTACTGGTGTCCATAATTCTCTGGTGTCGGAGGACGTGCTGATTTTTATTCATTCCAAGCAAAATACCTTTCTTCTTGGTCTGAAAAATCATCTGATGTTGGGCTGGAATGAAAACCAGCAGGCTATTTGATGGCATGGGACCGGACACCGCCTACCACGAGGAAACATTCTCTCTGATAACAACAGTATTCTGTTTGATTTACAACTCTCCCTGCATCTAAAGACTGAGTAAAATGGGGAAGGCAACTCTCTTCGAGAAATAAAACTTGCTTGACAGTGGGAAGGCAAAACTTTATGATTTTACAACTGAGTTGCCCGAGGCTTTGAAGTCCCCCCCCGACTCTCCGTAGAAACCATTTCCATAGGACACTTGAGCTACAACTCTCTAAACCCCACAAGGTGCTGGATAAAAGTCTAGACATGCTAGAGTCACACTGCTTTAGGCTAAACCCATGCTAATATGCTCACAATGACATTCTTAACATGCTGATGTCTACCACGTAACACAGACTGTGTTGACCATCTATGTTTAGTGTTAACATGCTAACATTGGCTTCTTAGCACAAATACAAATAAGTATAACCAGAGGTGCCTGTTCGACGGTTAGATTTGGTGACGAAGACTCAGTGCAGTGACGAAGATTCTGCTGATTAAACCCTTTTAATGAACATCAATCTTAGTTGACCCTGTAAACACAGATACAGAAAACAAATGCTCTTGTCGGATGGCTCTGATGGAGAAATTAATGTTTGTTTTTGTTTCAGTTTTTTGAAATTGTTGTAATATTACAATGTTGATCCTGGGTGTGAGTTTAAATGCTGCATCCACTTGCTGGCATTCTGACCCCAAAGTATTCAATAGTCATCACTACATCATTGCTTTAGTTCTCATGGGATCAGATCACACCATCCTAAACTTCTGTGACTGTATCTTGCATGGTTGTGATGCTATCATGCAGACAAAATCCGTCCACAGTCAGCCAGCTGCAAAAAACGTCCAAAACTGCCTCTGTGTAGGTGTGTTCAGCACCACATTTCACCATAATGACACACACACACAGACTCACAAGGTGTGAAACAATACTAGAAGACACTGAGGGGTTTGGAAATGATCGCACAAGTCATATTTTTTTGATGAGTAGCTATAAATTAAAATTACAGCGTAAAGTTGTTTTTACAAAACTGTCTCAGACCCATTGTTCAGCTTTGTTCGGTTACAACAACAGTCCTAGAGACAGTTCTTTTTCTTTGACAAGCAAAAGGCAAACATAACACGTAGCAGGTTGGTGTACCTTTTATCATGGTGCCCTCTATTTGCATTCATGGGAGAATGTGTGATTAGGTTCTCGTGTACATCCAGTGGGGGTGTGAACAATGATATCATGGCTGGGACTCTGTATCTCGAAAAGGTACCTCATAAGGAGAAGGTTGGGCTGGTGGAAGGAGGTGTGGTAGCAAACAGCATTGGCATGAGCTCGATCAGCAGAGTAAACTGAAGTAAGCGTCAGGTTATAATTTCCGTGCTGTGCACCAGCATGAATATGGTTGGATATTACCAGCCAACATGCTTGGAATGAGCCATTGATTGCAAATCTAACAGCTGGTGGTGGTTGGCCAGTAAAGGCATGACTTCAGTGATCTGGTTGAAATAACTCCATCAATTTATCCCGTCGGCAACATGAAATATCCATACCAATTTCTATATCGTAGTACAGATAGTGTACGGGATGAGTAGGGAAAAATACACTGGGGTTCATCCAGTAAGCAGATGTACATGGGATATTTCAGTCTAGACTTCAGTGCTGGGGTGAAAAAGCAAACGGCTAGCATGTCTTACAAAGGGCAAATAGGCTAGATGTCTCTGTTTTTCCCTCAAGAAATCACTGTCTCAATGGTTAATTTCACCTTTTCTTATATGTGATCCGATGGTCAGTATTTTCTGATCGAGAAGGCTGCTTAAGTGTCAGCTAAAATTGGCTAAATGTCGTCACAGACATCTCTGCTGGACTGATAAGTACCTCAAACTTTAACATTTAGCTTAACCAGGGTTCCTCTGTCGCTCAAGTTTACGCAGTAGACGGAGTGCTATGAGTCATCTGTCCACTTACATCTGCCCCTTCATCTTTGTTTTTCATATTCATATGATTAAAAAAAACAAAAAAAAAAACTTCATGTTCATCTCCTCTCCACCTTCAGTAAGGGCAATGTCCTCACCTCACCTCGCCCTACATCTTCTCATGCTCTACCCTCCAATTTTCTTCCTCCTCCACCAACATCACCCTCCATCCACTGCTGCCCCCTCCCCCTCCTCTCCTGTGTTCTTCCTCTTCTAGCCCACCGTGTCTCTGGTGTTAATCACAGCATCTCCATCTCGCCAGAGGGGAAATCTCCATTGCTACTTCTCACTTCATCTGGAATTAATGCAGGATGTCAGAGAAGGGTAGAGATTCTGAGCTGCCAAGAGTGGATAGTCAGGTCGCTTGGGAGAGGATACAGAGAGGAAGAAGTAAATACATTATTTACATTAGGGTATTTACATCCAGGATGGACAGTGCTCAGCAAAACATCACCCTTTCAGGATTCCGAGAAAGCATTGTTTCATCTGATTACATGCAATGTGCACATACACCATCTTATTTCTTGTGTTTGCACTTTCTTCCACTGGTAGGCAGAAAAAAGGGCAGAAAGCGGAGGGAAGGAAGCATAGTAAATGAGTTTCATGGTGTGACGAAGGGGCTGAAAGAGTGGAGGAAAAACGATTCATGTAATAAAACGGCTGGTCGAGGTAGATTAGGGTAGAAAAGATTGGTTTAATGGTTACAGGCCGGATCCACCCAAAAGAACAGCTCAGTTTTCTCTGAGGGGTCAAGTCAGTGGGTCTCAGAGCCATCGGGCCCTCTCTACGGACCTCTTGCTTCTGTGGTAGGAATTATCTATGCTGTGGATTAATGTGTCAACGCGACAGGAAACAATGACTGCAGAAATTTGGATCAAAGACGGCCGTGATTCGCTCAGTTCAAAAACTCACATGGTTAACAAGTGAATATGCGTGACAACGGAATGAGCAAGGGAGCACGTTGTAGATAATCAAGGTGATTATTCAAGATTCAAAGTGATTCATTTGTCATTGTACAACAAATAAATTGAGAAACATTAATGTGTTCTGTCAATCTCTTTAACAGGTCTATGATAACAGTTATTTACTATACAGTTTACAGAAATGGTCTTTCACCCATTCACACGCTGATGGTTACCAAGCCGCCATGCAAGGTACAGACCTAACCACTGGACTTTAGTGTTGTGCTGAAGGACACTTCGACACGTGAACACGGGAAACTGGGAATTGAACCAACCTTGCAATCAATGGACAACCCACTCTACCTCCTGAGCTAAAGCCCGCTCAGTATAATTCTGTTTTTCTAACCCTACAGCTGTGGGATTCCCATGTGCTTCCATTTGTATTTCTCAATGGGGAAGTAGTCTAGCCAGCATCTGGTTTGCACAGCCTGTGGCAGCATATCTGTGGAAGTACATTTGTCTTACCTTGACAACAATTACCAAAAAAATAAATAATTTGCACCCAAAGAAAAAAGTGGCAACAGTGTAGTCTTTGTTGTTTGTTTGAGTAAATCGTTTTGACGCTTGTCCTCATTAACTCCTTCATTACTCCAACCTGACTATCCTACTGTGTCCATATCTTGGCAAAATTTGTGACAGAATTCAATGTATAGTTATGGTTACAGATAATGTTGTGTCAGCAAAGTTGTTTGAGTAACTGAGATGAAGTTCTCAAATCAGGTAGAGCAAGTACAATGTAGAAGACTCCCTTTAAAATGGGAAAAAATTTAATGTTTTTGTGAAAGAATTTCTAAGGTTTAATGTATTTACTGTAAACATAGCAGACAGAGCCACCCTGACGTAACCAGGATGAAGCTCGAAGTGGGTGGTACAAGCCGTTGGCCTCTCATATCGCTGAGATGAGACCAAATTAAGTCTGGTTACTTAAACACACCCAATTTGCTGGAAGCTACCAAGCTATCAAAGGCTAACAATCTAGCTGTGGAAGAAAGAAACACAAATCACTTAGCTTTGTTTTCATGAATTAAACTGAGGCATTGACTGAAGATTTATTTACCCCCAGCAACCAGAATACTCTACATTGGCCGTACGATGGCTACAAACAGCAGGCACTGAGTTTGTGTGTGTGTGTGTGCGTGTGTGTGTGTGCGTGTGTTTGTCATCAGTTTATCATTAGTTCTGACCAAAGTCAGCACTCACCAGAGACTCTGGTTCTTTCTATTGTCATGCACTGTCTTTTCATTACCATCTTTTCTCTACTCATTCCTCAAATAAAGTACATTTCCCCTCAGTTCAGCAGTCAAATAAGATATAATTATGTTACATTGCATTGCCTTCCAACAGAGTGAAGATATATCCACTTTTTATCCCAAAGTGTATAACATAAACCATGTTGTCTCACCTCTGGGTGGTTATTCCTCCAGGAGCTAGCAGCTCTGCTCACGGCTATCTCCTCCATGAGCTCGCCAGCTCGAGCAGCCGTCTTCCAGTTAATGCTAACGGGGTCATTTGTTAATCTAAATCAGTGGGGTCTGTCCCTCCGATCCACTGTGTTGTTACAATTAACTGCATGGCAAGCCATATTATTTGTTTGATATTAGCATTAAAAATGATCCAAAAGGCCCCAACACACCACAAACACGACAAGGAAGTCAAGTAGCTGAACTGAAGCCTAGCAGACAGTGTGTGGCTAGCCGTCACCAATGGCTGTCACTCAAAGCAGCCACGCCCTTAATTATGAATGTAATAATAATTTAAATGACTATGTTATATAAACATTCACTTGCCTTTCGCCCATTCGAGGAACGGCAGTTTTTTCACACTTCTGTGGCCGCTTAATTTCTCAGCCGCTGGTTAGGGCAGCCGTCTGGATAGCATTGCCTCAATCAAGGCCATTAGTTATGATAGTTATGATGCTTCAGACTCTTGCAGAATGTCTCCTATTAGGGTTAGATTACTTATGCCACAACTTGACTTTAGATCACTAAGGTAAGCATAGTTCCTTGTTTAGATTCCAGTCCTCAAAAGAACACCTACATATTGAAACATGAGTGAAATGTTGCTATTCCTATATTACTAGTCTTATGGTTCTGGTAAGGGTCTAATACTGTTCATTCAGAAGGTGGCCCTCAGAATTGGTCTGGCACCACACAGTGTCCTCACTTGCAACATTTAAAACCTTTGTCCTGTGTCAAGCTTCAATAATTGCTTCAGCATAAGACATCCGAGCCTGATTCAGCAGTGATTATTTCACAGCATAATGTGCATGTTCATAACTATAGTTTTTTATCTGTGTATGGCAAGACATAAACTAAGCTGTAGTCGGCTATGTTAAGCTAGTTAAACTCATTGAATATACATGAAAATGTATTTGAAAACAGGTTTTCATTTTAATAATATAGCTTGAACCTGGACACGGCGTATGAATGTCTCAATACGTATCAGCTGCATCTGCAAAAGATGCTCCCTGCGTCCATGCTGTCCTGACGTCTTTATTTAGCACAGCTATGATGTTTCAAATTCTGATCCCAAAAAGAAAGAGAGACCCGGAGACAAACAGTGATGGAGAAAAAAGAGAAAGACAGAGAGAGAGGGACAAGGGCAGTCTGCTTTCTTGGGTCAGAGCTGTTATATAAGGATGACATAACTCCGCAAAATTGATTTGGACGGACAAGTCTCAATCAAAGTTGTTTTAACTGCTCAAGGTTTCTGGAATTTTGACTTGCCTTAGAAACATTATCTATGCACCCTGGCACTGAGATGTGTTCAGTTTTACCAGTGTTGGTCAAGTTAATTGGAAATAGTAATTAGTTACTGATTACTTCTCCAACTAAAGGTAATTAGTTACTTTACTAGTTACTTTACTGAGTTACTTTTCGAAAACATGATGCACAACCTGAATAAGCTATATTACGCTATATCTCCGAGGGCAGCCTTCAAATTAGCGTCCATTATGTCGTATTCTCTCTCAAGATGTCCTGCAAATGACTTTCTCTGCGGCAGCTTGACACCGCTTTTGGTTGGTATTTTTTCTACGATGCGATTCAGAGTCTACAGTGAAAATGGGCAACATGTCCTCGACAGTATAGCCAGCGACGAGCTTCCTCAGTTCAGCGGCACTAAGTCCTGTCGCTCTTGAGTCCATTTTCACCTGTTAAGCGGTAGAGGGGCCCTCGGAGGTTTGCCCGGTGGAATTGCATGTGGTAGCTGCAGCGGTCATGTCAGTGGGGGGATCCAGGGTTTTTTCAGTGAGTATCACATTCCTGTGCCAGCTTGCTAGGTGGTTGCTCAGATTTGATTTGGAATTTTTCAGTGTAGATAAAAGTTTTCTTCCCACGCAGAGTGTACAGCGGACGCTGATGTTTTTGTCACCTTTTACCGAGTCAAACTCAAAGTGATGTTGATACTTCCAAGCATTAAACGCTGCATGGTCCTGCTCTCTCTCCCGCTCCATGTTGTCTCTTGTTGATCACTACACGTGTCATTGTTGACCATTGAGGCTGCGCTGCTCATACGTCATTGTCACTCACGAGACAGTCTCACAAAACAAAATCGCGGTTAATTGACGCAGTAATGCAGCCTGCTTGCGGGAAAGTAGCAGTAATCTAATTACTGTTTTTGCAATTGTAATCCCTTACTTTACTTGTTGCTTGAAAAAAAGTAATGAGATTACAGTAACGCGTAACTGCCCATCAGTGAGTTTTACACAGTTTCAGTGTCAGTCCATATGCTATGGAGACATGTAACTCTTAAAGGACATTCTGAGAAATGCACATATTTGCTCTCTGTACCACACCCATGTATGACGAGCAGCAGCTACTGGTCCTAGCCAAGACGTAATCTGGCACATAATCCACTGTGAAAAGGTGATTTGCTGTTATTAATTGATGAGCTTTAGAAGTACTGGAGGGCAGATTTTGTTATTTTGCACAGTGCCAGGATATCAATTTCCCCCTGTGTGCAGTCTTTATGCTAAGCTAAGCTAGCCAGCTGCTTGCAGTAGCACAATTTTCCCTTTTCAGATAGGAGTGTGAGCAGAGAACGACAGACTTTGATCCTCTCAGCACAACAGAGAATCAGGGGTCAGAACAACCATTAAGTTTGGCATAATATTTTTGACATGTACTGTAGTATCTAATATGTCCCAGGTTCAGACAAACAGAGCGGTACACAGTAAACTACTTTCTAGTATATTAGGATTCTGCCGTTGCTGCAGCCAGTGCTGTATTTGCTGCAGGCTGTAGCTTAAGGGCCTTGCCCTCTGCAGAGCCTGTCTGTCTGTCTGCAGCCCCAGCTGGTTAGAACAGAGCTTGACCCACATCATCAGATACAGAGGATGAATAATGAATGCACAGACAGCCAACTAGCCATCCACAGAGACAGCCAGCCATCCTTTTACACCCTTCAAGCACCCTGTCAGCCAGTCAGCCCGCCGTGTAGCCAGCCACCAAATCAGCACGTAAGCCTGTTGGTCAGAAATGCGGTCAGTCAGCCATTCATCCTTCAAGCCTCAGATTCAGCCGGCCAATGACACAGCCTCACATCGAAATGAGCCAGCCAACCAGCCACATAGCCAGCCTCGCAGTCATGCCCCCTACTTGTTTTTCCTGAGACCACCATGACCCTACATCGTTGTCTCTTCACTTTCCCCCCTCTCCTGTCCTCCCTCACTTCCTCCTCACTTGTTTGCATTGTTCCCCCGGTGACCCCTCCTCCACCACCAACCCAGCGCTCCGTTCTCCCTTCCCTTCTTCGTCTTCCTCATGTGTAAAAAGGGCAGGCCTGTCAGAATAGTTTAGCTACAATGCGTTGTTTTCTCTGAGGCACAGACAGGGTCAAGTGACCCCGACTGTGTATTTACTGTTGGGAAGGGGAAGGGGAGATTCTTGGCAGAAAGATCTAATAGTGGCTGAGTGTTTGACTGTTCTGATTTCTTTTTGTGACTAACACAACCATTTCAGTTGTAACGTAGGAATTTAATGACACGGCCAGAGATGAAGAGATATGATAAACTGAATTGCTCAAAAGCTGAGCAAATTGTGTTCTAGTGGAAAACGTTTCCAATTCAAAAAATCCCAGTTATGCTAAAAGTTTTACTGTCTTAAGGTGTGTTGTCTCTATTGAGTTATAATCACTGTAAGACAGGGGTTGCAATATATGAAAACAAAATGCCAATGAAAAATACTGTCTAATGTTTTACCTCTGCTTTGATTCATTTATTTGAATTTTTTTTAAAAAATAGATCAATCAATACAGAGGTACAGTATGAAGATGTGTCCAGAAATGACTATTTCTCCTTGGAATTTAATTTCTGGTGCATTTGATTCTGCTCACCAAAACGTGTGTGTCGTCGACTCAACAAAAACAACATAAACAGCAAAAAAAAAAAAAAAAAAAAAAAAAAAAGCAGCGGCAGCTTCTGTGGACAGGTTGAATCTTTATTTGTGCAGGACAAATTAAGAATCCACCTGATCACAGGGTTGAAAAAGGCTCACCGCAGGAACTGCAGTTCATCTGGTGGGACGTCCATGGATATCTGGCCAAAGTTTGATGGTGATCCATCATAGTAGATGAGGGTGTTTTTAAATATGGATTAAATAGTGGACTGACTGGCTGAAAGTGCCATCCCTATACAGCTTCACTGCGAGCATGACTAAAAATAGGGGAAAATCACTATAATTAAGCCAGCGGTTGAGTTATTCTTGCTGCTGCTATGGAGCATTTGACACATTCAGAAGTGGTTTCACATAACAACGTAAAGGTTAACTACTTCAGCATTATAGGGTGATTTCTTTTGTTTATCTGAGAAAACTACATAACTTTTTTTTTTCTCTGTTGTAAAATAAAACGTTCGTGTACAAGATCCTCAGCAATGTGATCTTCTTACGAAGAGGAAGAATAACTGTGGATCACAGTGACAACAAAACACAGCATCCGGCTAATGGCTTCGCGGCTGTTATGTCATAATTGAGGGTAATGCTATTACAATAATGAAAAATAATATAAACGGCGCAAACAAGACGTGCAGTGTAATTCTCTGCATGTCCAATATGCAATTGATTCTGTACACCGGGCCGTGCCGCGGTGCTAACCCGAGCGCAAGTCAAGCACGTCCTGGTCAAATTGCATAAGAGGCTGAGCTGCCTTTTGGGCAAATTAAGCCCCTCTGTCGCCCTGCTGCTGACTGCCCCAACCCTCCCCGTTCACACTGCACCCTCCCTCTCTCTCTCTTCATCACAATCGCCCTCTGTCTCCCGTCCTCCTCCGTCCCCTCCCTCCTCGTACAGTACGTACCCACACAGCCGAGCCGAGCCGAGCCGGCCGGGCCCGCCTGCTTGCCGTGATAGTAACGGCTTTAATAAAAACACCGTTTGGGGGATGAGAATTGAATTTCATACTTGGACGCCCCGACACTACATGTGTTTCTTTTTAATAAAGAAAAGGAGAGCGAGCGGAGTGAGAGAGAGTGAGAGCAGCGCAGCGCCGCTCGGCCAAAAAGAAGATAGGCCGAGGCTTTTCTCATTTCTCTTCACATTCGCGCTTCCTTAAGCTCAGCTGTGTGCTTGGTGTTCCGTGGGGGAGCTGGAGGGGACATCTGGCTTGTCAATCAGAGCATTCCCGCACCTTTCCAACGATAAGGCTGAGTGTTCGACTATTTCAGAAACTGGCTCTCTGATTTGTTTCCTCGCTCGCCGCCCCTTATTGTGAAACAAACAGCCCGTCACCAGGATAACATGAGAGCAGTTCACATTTTCTGCAAATCCCAGATGGGTTCAAATTTGGACATGTCGGAGGCTACACACTGTACTGACATATTCACATTACATGTTTGTCATTTCAGGAGGTGGAGGTGACGGTGGTGGATTTAGAGGCTACAAAGCTGCCAAGCCAGTGGCCGCAGCTCGAGTCTGCATTTAAATATTTGTGAGCGTGACTAAGAACCACTGGAGGTCTTTAATGAGGCCCCAGGACAACTTCCAGCTGTGTTTGTGGCAACAAAGACCGGATATTTTTTAACGAGACCTTGGGATGTTTCCAGCAGTGTTTGTAGCGATCGAAACCAGTTTTATGAGCCAAAACATCGTCTTCTCCGAGCCGTAACTAAGTGGCATTTGTGCCTAAACCCAACCAGAGCGTCATCACGTTATGGAAGAGGCCAGCGGAGAACACATGCAGGGTTCCCAGTAGTTTATCCAGTCGTAGATCTGATTCACATTTTCATGTTACTATGACATTACCTGAGCAAGTGATCGTCAGGCATGTATTGCTGCGCCGTCCTGTTCTTCATATACCATCCAGAGGTTGTTGTCTGTCACCGCTCCATCACCACATCAATACTCACAGTATCAGTAGTGATCAGCCTTCAGCAATTTGAGGCTTTTCAGAGTTGTTTTCTGCCAATCGTTGCTGCTTTCAAAGTTTTTTTGTTCGATACAGTTCAAAACGAAGCCTGCGTAACAACTTTCGGTGGTTCAATAGCTCATCAGCCAACCACCTGCTGCCTGTTCATCACATCATGTTTTATTCCTGTGGCTCTGCTGTGAGTAATGAGGGCTCCGGTGCAGGACGCTACCTATTTGATCAATAATGCTGATGATTTTTGCATCATGGAGGAGGGGTCAGTGCAGCTCAAGGATTTAGTTATTTAAATAATAATTAATTCATGTGCTGACATGTCTGTGTAGATGACGTTGCTAAGATATCTGAGAAATCCAGTGCAAAAACTGGACAGGAAGTGCAGCTTAGCAACAAACATTAAAAAAATGAGATGTTGCGCATCACGAAGCTTCACTGTTCATTTAAAAAAAATGTATATCGTTTTTCTCTGAGGCCGGTTTGTGTTTTCACAGCTTGGTAGTAAATGCATAAAGACAACAGTTTCGTGAACACAGTCCTATGACACATTCTGTACGCCTTCTTCACGGCTGCAGACAGTCGCAGCTGAAATAAGAGACGATTGTTCCAATAAACAAAAACAAAAATTGATTTGTCTCCTTGTCATTTCCTTTCCGAGGCCTATGAAAAATCAATTTCCCACCCATGTCTGGTGGGATAACTACATGTCAAAAATGTTCTCGGGCTCCGGAAGCTGCCGCCGACTGTGTTGTAGTGTTACAGCAGGAAAGCTGAGTGGAGCGCCTGTATCTGTGCAGACACAATTTCAATGACGCGGCAAACCTCTGCACCACACCGAAGTACTGCTTGTTTGAAAAAAATCACACGAAACCTTTCTCAGAGAGTAAAGAAAAGATGCGAGCTGAAGAACATCTCGGTTTGCATTTATTTTGATCAAAGAGACTGGGGAAGTCTATACTCTCTCTGAACAAGCAGAAGGACTTGGAGCTCCCTGCGAGCTGGTAAAATGGAGTCTAAATACACGTTATTGACCTCAGCCCCCTGCAAGTGACCCAGCACCTATTTCCTTTACATATCTGAGCTCACTGCACTGCAGAGCTGAACAGCCTCTGACACGCCGGTCGCGAAGCACAAACTCGGTCCGCTCTTACTTCCTGCAGAAGCTCCATTCAAACATCGAACAGGACACAAATGGAAAAAAAAAGCAAAACACAGGAGAGAAGAAGATATATTATTAAATACAAACGTGTTGGAGGCTTTCCCAACAACTGCGGAGCCTCAATAACAAGTAGCGTAATTGCAAATATTGGCAGAAAAATAATTTACCCTCTGTCAGGGGAATGTGCACACACCCAAACGCGGTTGCTGAAAGCTCCTTTTTTAAGATTGCGTCCAGTCACTCCGCAGCGTACATCATAGATTGAAAAGCATAGTTTATAGGAAGAAAGACAAAATGTGCGGGGAAAAGCAATGAATGAAAACGTGGCGCTTGGCTGAAGACATCTGTCAGCAGCACCCACCAATAAATAAATTGTCTGTTACCGTCCTTCGTTGTGCCACATTACGTTTCACACTTGTGATCCAGCCTGTAACGTGCAGCGTTGGGCAGCAACTCATCATTTAGTAACGCATTAGCCTACAGTAATGGAATTAAGTTTTACTGTAATGAGTAGTGTACGGGATTATAATTAGTAAGTCAGTAATTACATTACAGTTACCCTTGTAATGGCCGCCACATAAATTGGTTCCGGCTTGTTTGCTACTCTATCTCAGAAAGCACTTGAACAGCAGACGTTAGCTCAGTGGGTGGGGAAGCAGTTAGCCTCAACTGGACAGGCGTTGCAAAAGCCTGGCTTCCAATATTGCCCAGCGGACGCTCACGGCAGTGCAGCTAAAAATTCCTCTGTGGCTGAAAAAAAAACTTTTTTCCCCCCCAATGGAGCACCATTATAACAAAGATGCCCATTAAACTGTTGACGGGACAATTCACCATTACAATACAAGTCTATGAGCGGGGAAGGAGAGCTCATGGGCGCGGCCAGTGCGAGAACTCCTACCGCAGGTGTAGGAGTAGGCCCATTCAGTGGGCTGCATGACCAGGAAATCTGGGTTCACAAGAAAAAAAACAACAAACAAAACATTAATTGGCTTAATATAGCTCATCCGGTGTAATCCAAGTCTCCTGAGGCCACGAGATATCACATTGATTTTTGAAAGATATTCTTGACACCCTCAACACACAGTACGGCTCTTTCATTTAGCAGAGGAAGTGGTGCATTAATTGTTTGTTTTTTGGTTGTATATGGGAGGAGCAGGAAGCCAGTATGGGTGAACGATCCACACGGGCCACGCATTGGCTTTAATACAAACAGGAGCAGGTGACAAAGGAAGGTAGCTATAAGGAGATGTAAAAGAGAAATAATTGTGTGTGTGTGTGTGTGTGTGTGTGTGTGTGTGTGTGTGTGTGTGTGTGTGTTTGTGTTTGTGTGTGTGTGTGTGTGTGTTCCATGTAAGCTGGTCCCCTGTAGCAGGTTATCATGAGAGCATACAGGCCTTAATAGAAAATGGCTGTGTTGTCTTCCATCTCATTTGAAATGTGGCGCAGGACGACAGTTTTTAAAGTTGCATGACATCTCGGGTAGAGGAAAACCTCTTAGCGTATCCATGCACACGCACACAAAAACCAACCCACAGGTATACGCACATCTAGACAGTCCTTTTGAAAGCTGACCAAGCTATCACGGGAAAAATGAATAAATGGATGAAATGTGGCATGATTTTTTTTTTTTTTGAGGATATAGATTTTAAAAAATACCTGGGTGAAGAGGCAGATGAGAGGAGGGGGCAGGAGAGGGAGAGAGAGAGAGAGAGAGAGAGAGAGAGAGAGAGAAAGAGAGAGAGAGAGAGAGAGAGAGAGAGAGAGAGAGAGAGAGAAAAAAGATTGTGAGATAGAAAACAAGGGTGAGCGATTGTGAAAAGAGAGGAAGAAGGAGGAAACTGGTGACAAATTGCAAATGCTCCCTAGCAGCTCTGACTGACAGGCCAATCATCTTGCTAGCGTATCTTGAGGCGAAGCCCGGCTGACTGTTATTAATTGAAATGTGATTGGAGGATAGGGGGGTGGAGGGGTGGAGGGAGGGGGGGCACGATGCTCACATCTAATCCACATCAGAGCAATTAATAACGCATTCACTCCTCTCCTCTTCTCTCCCCTCCACTCTCATCACCATTGATATTTCCAATGGTGACTAGAAATTAGAAAAGGAGGGAGAAATAATTGAAAAGGGATAATTCCGAAAGGGGAGCTCGGGGGCGAACGATGGAATTGGGAGAGGGGATTAATTTGTGCAACAATTCAGAGGGCTGCCCAGGAGGGGAGCTTCTTTTTCTCTCTCTTCCTTGAGAGAATTTGTGATGGCCAACGTCTCACGACTCAGTTTCAATCATCACATGTCCAGACGACGGGTAATGACAGAATATGAAAGGGTGGAATGGGAAAGGAGGAGAGAATCAGACTTTTCCAGGTTCATTAACTTTCTTCCTTCATCAAGCTTTAAATAGGCAGGTAGTGCTGGCAGAAGTACTTAACCAGCTAGAGTCAGCTCCAGGCCCTGGAGTAAAGTTAAGGTAGTATTCCTCAGAGTTCTGGAGTTCTTTTCTTTCCCCATAAAAATATCTATTGTTTGGTTTCTAATTTTTCCTGCCAGATTTGGAGGAACTGTACAGTAACTGCTGCCTGATTAGGCCTGCTGGCACATACGAAAAATGTCCTTTCTTATATCACACTAGATGTGTAAGCATTTACAGTGTAAGCATTCTTTTAATAACAGACATGTTGTGTGAGCACACAGAAAATATGTAATCCATCCCCAAGTCAAGGTTTCGGAGCATGCGGGGTCAGATTTGATCTGCAAATAAAAAAAAATTAACACGTCTACAGAGCCGGTAGAAGGGCGCAGTATCTCTTTTCCTAAAAAATATTGTGGGGGATGGAATGCTACATTTACTGTCTGAATGTGATCAATAACACCTTTCTAAAGTAAGTCCTCATAATCGCGTCAATGAAAGAAACCGTACCACCAGAACTGACTGAACAACAGGGCTTCCTCTGCTGGCCATCCCCAAAGTTGCACACTCGGTTTGGGCAGTTTGTATCCTTTACACTGGACTTCAAGTGTCGGTCTGCTAGACTCCGCCTTCTAAGTATTATCAGGTTGCCTCCGCAAGCCGTCGGTTGAGGAGCTGCTGAACCATGGCAGGAAGTTGTTGGGGGAGTAGATGAGACATTGATCTCAGTGATTACAGGGAAAATTAAATTGCAGTCATACGGTGTACAACATAGTGAAAGTGGTTCTCTGCGGATGAGCAGTCGGCAACCAGCACACCAACTCCAGACCTAATCAGGCCACTGACAACAGGATTATCCTAATATACATGGTGTTGGTGTGTTGATGGTGGGTGTAACCCGACCCGGATGAAACCCACGCTAGCGTGTTAACTCACTAGCCACATCAGCTGTGGTTGAAACAGACACAGAAGGGACAGTAAGGTCACTGGATGCAGGTGCAGATTAGTGCCCTTGGTCTGCAGGAGGAAGAAAAGTAACAAACAAAAAATCCCACTCTTCATTTATATTATTCAGTCCTGAGCAGAAGGGAATCTGCCACTCAGGGGATCTGTCGATACATCACCTGAGGACAGAAGAGGAACTCTCTAAACGAGTGTAACTGATGGCTAAAATTTGATCCTGTATTGAGAGACCATGTGAGACTAATCAACAGCGGAGTCGAGCGTATCACGTACTATGGGAAAGCAATCCAAAATGAGCTGATTAGCTGCGTCAGTGACCAAACGCTGGAGAAAATGGAGGCAGAAATCAAAGATTCATGCGCAATGACTGCGACAGAGATAAAGGAACACTTGTCGGGATTTGTCATAGCTGCTGAATCTGCTGGTCCACACTCGTTCCTATAAAACATGAAGAGTTGAACATTTTCAGGGCAGTGAAGAGAAGCATATGGCAGCAAAAGAATCGTACCTGAATATGTGAATTATCTAGTGCGACAAGCAGTGAGCTGTCTGTGGCTGCATGCCTGATTCACAGGCTGGCCCTTAACTAGAGCTCTGCACAGGTCCACAATTCATGCCCAACACCTGAAAAACGTGCTACCCCCAAACAAACTAGACACATCTATTATTTGAAACCTCGGGCCCAACCTCGGCCGTGAGACACAGACCCACTTTCTTAAGCTCGGCGCTATCAACAACAACATTAGTTTATAAATCCTCGAAACAAAACTTATTGTCTTATTCACTTTAGGTTAGCAGCGTTTTCATGCGTGTAATCTGTCTTCCTTGCCAAGAAACATCCAGGTTTTCTGCAGTTCGTCTCTTGCGGATTGAGGCAGCGCGGCTAATCCGCTTGTTATTTCAGCTGAAGAGTCCGCTTGTTTTTACGGTGACGGACGACAGGCACGAGTTGTTTAGAATCGGGTGGGACCTTTATAGTGGCAATACAATTAAAGTAGGCTTAAAGTTAATACACTGACAAATCCTTAAATGGCAGTTTTGTCATTATGCAGCACTGACATCCAACTCTATAGCAGAACATCCATACACATCCGGCAGGAACTGGAGCAACACCAGCCAGCATTTACAATATTTATTTTCTTTAAACTAGTAAATGAAACATTTAGAACAAGTCTTTGAAATGCCCTTGAAGCAGTTGTGTATGGGACTTTTCTGGTTTTCTCTTTCTCGTAAAGTTATTGTGAGTTGTCAGTATTTACACCAGTCTTTCACGCTTCCATTTCCCAAACTCATTTTATGTTTTTTGGGAGGGGGGCTGAAGTGTTTGCTTAAAATGGACGAGGACAGATGAGAGTGACCTCGCTCTGAGAGGCAGCCCTTTATGCACAGTAATCTATGTGAGGATTTCATTTTCTCTTTCTCTTAGAAAACATTTATTTTGTTGTTAAGTTTTACCCTGACATTCTCCCTCTCGGTGGGAGCACGCTTTTCATGTCGACACACACACGCTCACACATTACGAATGCCATCGCAATCAAATCATTCGTATTGTGGAGGACTGCCATTATGAGCGAAGCCACACCATTGTGAACATTTATCGTACGGAGTGAAAGGGCTCTGAAAGCAGTTCACCAGCACATAAAAGGGCTGTACAGAACTTAAGGTCTGCGCTTTGTCTGTCCATCCTTGGCCCTTTTTATATTCTCCTGTTTTGAGGCCTTGATGTCTGAATATCTTTTGAAAAGTAGTTTTGAAAAAAATGTGGGAGACTGAGTGATAGAAAGTAATCAGCGGCTGTAGCTCAGTGGACATAGGCTGAGACCAACACTACTCAGGTGTTCAAACTTGCTTTCCGACTTTTAGAACTGAGCTTTTACGTACTCTTTTATTGTTGGCTTGAAAATAAGTCATGTTAGGACAAACGCTGACCACTGCAATTAGTAGTGTTTCCAGCAACTGTCCTGAGATCATTGAAACTGTGACCAGAATATCCGACAATCCACAAAATGTCTGATATTTACTTTTTTGAAGAATTCATTATGTTAATTGTGTTGGGTTGGATTTCAGTGATTAGAGAAAGTCTGCAAAGGGTGATTGAGATAAACTTGAATACGTTTCAAGTTTAATTTGAGTCTGATCATAAGATCAGTCACAGAAAGTTACTTAAAACACTTTTGTTTTTACATGATTTACTGATAAAAAGGAAAGGTAAGATAAATGGCAACAAGGATGGGGAGCTTTAAAGTTTCAACAGGAGTCATTAATAACACCATCGACGACACACACACACACACACACACACACACACACACACACAAACACACGCAAACACACACACACACACACACACACACACAAACACTGGGCAAACTGGAGTACAATTAGCTGATAATTAACCTGATCAGGCTCCTTCAGTAATCATGCTAAACTGGCTGGGTATGAGGGTAACAACAACTGTTAAAAGGAAAGTAAATAAAATAATAGGATATTACAAAGTAGCTCAGTAAATAATTAGTTTTGTAAAGGTTTTAAATGTCACTGAGCTTCTTAATAGTCTTGATAGGTGTTTAAAGCACGGGCGCAGGAAACATTGAGAATGTGTTTGGCACGTCATGTACAATCTTAAGTATGTCAGAGACTAACGGAATGCTGGAGGTTCTCACCAAGAAAATATATTAGCAGAGCAGATGTCATTGTCCTGTATTCTGATACCTTTAACACGTGGTTTGAGACTTTTATTTGTATACACTTGCATGAGAGAAAATCAGGTGCAGTTTTTGTCATTTCATCTGCAAACGTCTGGCCCCAGATCACATATTTGAATATATTGAGAAAGGAAGACGTACAAAAACTGATCCGCTGACTGATTCAGAGTCACCTTTAATAACCACTCGTTGTTTATTCTAACAGAGGATCCCTTTCTGCTCGCATGAGATCGCAGTTAAAGGAATTTCTTTGACGTTTTCAAAATCAGCAGATAAAGGCAAGTTAGCTGTGATCACGACCACATCGTAACAGCATTGTTGTGGCACAGAGATAGACATTTAGTGAAATGCCAAACTTTATCAATTTCCTGAACATTTTGTGGTTACACTGTCTGACCCGCCTCAACTCCCGAGCATCAAAATGACCAAACGACAGCGACGTGCTCGTTGTTACATGCTCACTGTCTGCTGGCCAGGATGTGTCACCATGGCTGGGGATTGGCTTGCCTGCCAGGTGATAGCGGTCTGGCTGATTGGGAAGATTCAATAAGAGGGGGTAGGGCACTAGGCTCTGGTCTCTCTCTCTCACCCTGATCACTGCATGCCACCAGGACCAGCAGTGCTGTCAGTCAGCTGGCTGAGGTATTATGCCTTTTGGTTTATGTTATTCTGATGGGTGCAGTAGTTCAGTTTTCGTGGCTTTATTTCAGTTAGGATTAGTTGCTTTGTTGGTTTAGGGTAGAGGGTTAAACCCCTGTTCCAACGACCCTGGTGGGTTGGTCTGGGAGTTTGCTCTTCTTTTGTTTATTTTGGCCAGCCCATCAGTTTGTTTGCTTTGTTTGATGATTGAGTTAATAAAATTCATTTTCATTTAAATCATAATTTGTTGTTCTGTCTTGTGTTAGACCCCAATTGAAGGGGGTCGTAACACTCGTACATATGTGATCATTTGCCTGGCTGCAAGGTGGCAGTGAAAACTTGATATGGAATTTCACTGATTTGGGATTTTTTCTCAATAAGAACTAAAGTGATAATGAAAGATGCTTTGTCAACATGGTCCAGCATCTGGTAAATTCACCTCTTCTTCGTCTGCGCTTCATGGCTGCAAAGTTGTTTCCAGACCTACGAGTGGACAAGTCAGTCTGGCAAACTGTATTGATCTGAGGCTCACAGTCCTCAAAACACAGATCACTGCAGGAGATGCAGGATGTGGAAAAATGGACAGTAAAGAAGTATTAAAGGGAAGAAAAGCGAAACGGGCAGCAGGGGTTGGAGAAGTTTCTTTTCGCATGGTACATCTACTCTGATAAAATGAACATGGGAATGGAAAGGTAAACTCTCCTGTCATGAAGACTTGCTGCTAACATCCATCACATATTCATATCCACTGATCATCACTAAATAAACCTCTGTATTAAACAGAAGGATTAATGTGAGCGCTGCTCCCTGCTGAAGAGGGAACAGGAAGTGATTCATTTCCATATATGTTCAAATGATACTAATGTGAACTGGAAAGCATTATTCATCATTTCCTGTGACCCTGATCTGACCATCAAATCACCCGCATTGTCAACAAGTGCAGAAAAACAAAGAGTTGTCTGACGGAGGAAAAACATGTCAATGTCTCTAATGAGGAGGCGCCGTCTAAGGAGTTTTGCCCCCCCCCCTCCGCAGTGGAAGACGCGCTAATAAGAATGCAGGGCAGGGCGCCCATCTTGTATTAATCACAGTGGCCAAGCGGGAGAAAAAAATCAATGAGCTAAATGCTAACACTTTGGCTGGGACACAGACGGACAAACCGGCCTGTTAGCCGAGGCCAAAGGAGGTGACTCCATGGCTCCACGTGGAGAGCTGCAGGCCAGAGAGAGAACACAGAGCGATCACTGTGTGTTTTCTGTGCCTGGCACACCTTCCCCTGCCATGCGCTCTCCCTTCGCCATGACAACGGCCTTGCAGGGATATCTCAGAAGGCCATATATGTACAGCATAGGCTAAATATTGCACGGAAGGATTTATTGACGTCCTCTCTCTTTTTCATTTTCTGCACCTTGTTCAATTCTGCCTGCTGACTGACAGAGGATATTGGTGTAATGTTCTTCTTCCCACTGCTTTCCGCCACTGAAACGACACACACGCGCACACACACATACACACACACTTATACATACAATTGTCTCATCTCCTCCTTCCTGTCCATTTCCAGCTCCCCGTACCTCTCCACATCCATATTGTTGTTCCCCCTCTCGTTTCTTTTTCCATTTAAATTGCCCCGGCACATGACACAAATAACACAACGCTGGCCGTGGGATTTTGGTGCGACTTACTCCTTATCCCGTGAATCTGTAATGGCTAAGGCCATCCGTCTTACCACATCTCTTTATTCCTTTTCTCTTTTTCTCTCTCGCTTCTTTTTCTCATTTTAATTCAACCCTGCCTCACTGGCATCAGAGAGGAGAAAACCTGCGACACTGGCTAAGTTTATACGCGCGCTCATTTTCCCCTATTATTCTGAATATAACAGAATTTGATGTGGGTCATGTGAACAGCGGATTCCATTTGGGTATTCCTAATTAAGCTTTATTTCCAATGTAGCATTTTCTGACTAAGATGTGGGATATGCTGGTATTATTCTTGTGTTTGGAGCATTCTCAGGACACGGGACGCTCTGGAAAAAGCGCCTCAGTTGGGGTCTTTTTGGGGCAGTTTGTGACACATGGCCTCAGCTCTGTGCAATCGCAAACAAAGGCAGAGATAGAGATAGAGATGCATGCAGAGAAAAGAAGCCCACGTTTCTGCTAGGAAGGAAAAAACACCTTTAAACCATACAAAAGACTTGGATATCAACAGGTATTTGGATGTGGGCAGATATCACTACACCGACCTATGAGTATGTATAAATGGAATTATTTCATTTGCCATGTAAACACCTTAGACAGAATATTACTCTTTTTGGGAATGAGGGAAAAAAACTAAATATTGTGTGCATGCAAATAAGGTACAATAAGGGGCTCATCAACTTAAACAATACATTCCATTTCTATAGCTCTTTGAAGCCAGTGCATACAACTAAATAACATTTATAAATATACATCCACCTTCCCCATTAGAATTAACCAGAAAGAGGACAAAACTCACAATATCACAACAGACAATCAATGAAAAATGACTAGATATTAATAAAAGCATGCAATATCAGGCTACGGTAATAAAATGAACTCCCACTAGCAGGAGAATAAGACATCACTAAACCAGACCTTGGAGAGATGCATAAACAATTTAACTCCACACTGACAACTTTTACACATCACCTTGCATTCACAATGCCGGGCTGCTAGGCAACGCAGTGGAAGGATTCACCTGCATGAACTTCATTCAGTGAGACATGAACACCACAAACTCTCCGGCATTCTCCTTCTCCCAGGTTCAACTCCTTTGTTTGACCATTTTCAAAGCATCCGGTCCACTTAGACTCTCTGTCCCCCTTTAACCGGTCTGTCAGACTCTTTGTCCCAGTGCGCTTCCAGAAGGTTTCCACGTGACACACCTCAGCGCTGGTTGAAGCTCCAGAGTAGCTAATGTAGAAATCACAGCTGGAGGATCTGTGTGAGAATTTCAAGAAGCTTGAACAAGTGACGGAAAATCTTGCCATTGAATATAAAATTTGGCAGGAAGACAGAAGCTGAAACATTTATTTTTTACAAAGTGTTGGATTAGCACTGAAACAAACATTGGCACCAAAAGTTCCACTGAAACATAAAAATGCTGGCATAGAAAAAAAAACAAACAATTTTGAAAGTTTTTACATTCAAATATGTTTTTTAATGACAATCTTCCTCAATCTCTTTTTTACTTTTTCAGTGACAGTGGTGTTCAGTTCCAATTCTTTAAGACCTGGGTAAGTTTATAACCAGGAAGTCGAGCTTTTTTGGCTTCATGCACCACCGAGCAGCTTTCATAGGAATGAGCAGGTCTCTGCCTTAAACAGTGTGTCAAGATTTTCCCCTTATTAGATCCATGTGTCAGCTAGCTCCTGTTAGTTTCTATGTCATGTCAATCCATCCATTTTAGACCAAAGTGGTGGACTGGCTAACTAGTAAAGTTGGTCATCGCCATCCCTACAGCCAAAAACTACATGGTTAAAACAGTGAGAACAGATATTTGGTGGCAGTCTAACGAACTGTGAAGACAAAGTTGACACAGTATCAGTATATAATGTTGTTGTACCCTTCATCCACACATCCGTCATTCATTTGGAGCTGTGTTTCTGGTCTACCTCACAAAAAAGTCCCAACATTCCCTCTCCTTTTAGCTCTGTTTTGGGCTCCTCCACCTGTTGAGGGAAATGCAGTATCTGGCTCTTAAGTAGCTAAATGCTCCACTTCCTTTACTAGCTGGTTGTTAAGTGTGTTTGTCTGTCAATGATTAGGTAACCTCAGTGTTGACTGTTGGGAGGAAAAGGGGGAAAAGAAACGTAATCTCTGATGTCAGAGCGCTCCTACCTTCTCCCTGAGAGGTTTTGCAGCGCTGTAAAAAACCCTGTTCCTACTCCTTCTCTTTCGCTCTCATTCTGCTTGTCATACAACCTCGGCCTCTTCCTCCACCTCTCTTGTATGCATCTCTCTCACAGATACCCCCCCTCCTCTTTCTCCACCCTCTCCTATCCTCACATCTCCGGGTCTCACTAGTCGTTTACGCCTCCTCGGTGAGTGCTATTACAGCATCACTTTGCATTTAGATAACCATCGCCTCGCCACCCCAAATTGGTCCGGAGCAGAAGGAGGGGGATAAAGACAGCGGGGGGGAAGGGGAGGAGGAAAAGCACGGGGGAAAAGAGGGAGGAGGTGATATTGAAGTTCAAGCTGAATCCTTCCCGGAGAAATAATTGCAGATGTTGGAGCCCCAGCGGTCGTTGACACGCGCCTAAATTTTAGGGGAAATACAGACCAGCAATTTCACCACTGGCAATTATGATCAACAGCATTTTTTCCATTACACTTTCATTTTGCCGCTCCCCTGCTGTGTCATCCGCACACGCACATTTTCTTGGTCCCAGAATCCTTCCTATTCCCGGCCTCACAGTTTGGCCATAATGAGTTGTATCATGACAACTGTTCCGCTTTCCAAAGCCAAGGATCCGCAACCGAGCCAAGTATCGGAACTTAGAAAAGTGAAACTAAGGCTTTATCTTGTGTCTCGATAAGTGTTGTTGGTGTACAACTGGAGCGCTCATTGTGTCGGACCATTGCTGGGTGTAATTTTTATGATACAGACCCGAACTACTGTTACGCTGCTCTTTTCGGTATCAGTACTACACAAGCAACATCGGCAGCATCTGTCAGTGAAGCTGCAGTCATACATTTCTCTCATTGATTTAACTCCTGCCAGTTGAAGTTTCCAAATTAACTTTTTATCTGAATAGTAAATCAAGTGATCCGACGAAGTTTGCGCTTGGATGCACCAAGCATGTAGTTACAATAAACTAGTGCAGTGCATATTCAAAACCTGCAGTTTAAGGGAGGCCGATCGGTTAGTTGGTCTGTGGTGTTGTTGCTTGCAGCTTTTGAGGAAAGCTCAACAAGATAAAAGAAACTATTATGACAGCTATACTCATTGAATCCAGGTAAGAGAGGAACAGTTCATTTTTAGCGTTTGCAACATTGTAAAAGTGAACCGCAATTAATGAGTGGCAGTTAAAGGCACACTGCGGATGCAGGAGATGACCTGAGATTTCCCCCTCCTGACAATTGGAGGAGAAATCTGGTCCGGGTCCTTAGTACTGATGTTCAGCAAAGATTACCTGGTAACTGAGGGGTTTACAGATGCAGTCTAAAACCTCCTGAACTGCTCACAGACTCATTGGGGTCGTCCCGACAATATTGAACATGCTTAACATTTTGAAATTTGGATGACTACATCGTTATTTTCCCAGCCAGGCCACGACCACCGATGAAAGAGACACCACAGAGCAGCTAAGAGCATTGCGAAGCAATGGTAAACATTCCAGCCCTTGAGGCTAATGTTAGCTAGCATTCAGTTGTTGACCGAAATGTAAAATCTCCTGTCCAGTTCTCACTGAAGAAAAGAAAAGCTGTGTTGGCCACATCTCCCCACTCATCCCAGACTTTTTATTGTTTTTTTATTTTCTGGCTGCAACACATCAACATCAACCACGCTTATCTCCATTTTGTTTACAGGATTACCTGATTTGGCGCATCACTCCCTCTGGTGTGACAACCTTATCTGTACTGTTTGATGTGCTGTTATTTCAAAATCTTGCAGTGTGTATATGTTTTCGATTAGACAGGAGAAAATCTGTGGTGCTTCGGGAGGCTCCCCTATCTGGTGTCCTTGAGCAAGAAACTGAACCCCAAACTGCTCCTGATGAGCAGTCGGCCCCTGGCACGGCAGCCTCTGCCATCAGTGTGTGAATGGGTGAATGTGACAAGTGTTGTAAAGCGCTTTGAGCAGTCAGTAGACTGGGAAAGCGCTATAGGAGTGCAAGTCCATTTACTGTTTCAGTGTGTGACACAGTGTGATTTTAATAGTAGGCCTATTTTAGCCCAGCTTTAATCTGCAGATCCATGATGGCTGCTGTTTAATCAATATTAATGTTGTCCAAATTGCACCAAATGCAACAATGCATTCCCTTTCCTCAGCAATACATCTGCCACGTGTGAAAGAGATTGAAAGGATGTCTCTCGAGACATGCGAAGGACACACAGACAGACGCATAGATTTTCTGCTTCGTAGTTGGATGTAATAAAACATTCTTCAGATCTTCTTGGAGGCTCACTGGTGTCATTTACATTTGGCAAGCACAATAATAAATCTCACTCCTACTCCCAAAGCAATAATTCAGCGCAAGCACAGTCACAATACCTGCTGATTTAACCTGAATGATAAACTGTCAAGAGCATTCCAAATAAACTAATTAGCTTCTTTCTGAGTGGGTTATAGGAAGCACTTTCTTTTAAATATTCTGATTAGGTTTTGGTGAGGATGTGGACTTATTATATTATATTAACACTCGACATCAACAGCTCTAGACGATGCACTTTGTCTATGGGCCGCTTTGTACTGTATTGATGACTGTTTACCAACTGTAACTTCAGTGATGTCTGAATTCAATATAAAGAAAAAAAGCTAAGGGTGGGCTAAATGTCCCTAAATCAGTGATTCTCAAACTGTGTAGCGTGGTGGTCTGACAGGGGGGGGCTCTCTCTCTCATTGCCAGAGACAGAGAGACACGGAGAGAGAGACAGAGACAGATGAAGAGACGCAAAATGGACAGATACTTTTCAACAGTGAAAAGAAAATCAGCCGACAAGTCAGGCAACGATGATGATGACCAGCCGCCAAAGCCCAAATCCAGAAAGTATGACGACGCTTATCTCTCCCTTGGATTCACAGTGAATCCAAGGATTTCCCTTTCGGCCATGTCTATGTGTATTACATTATTTGAACAATGATGTAACGTGATGATGATGAATTGACATGCCCGAAATAAAGTTATGATAATGTGGTGGGAGAGGAGAGACCCGTTTGTATTTGTGCCTGAAAACTCTGGCAGCTGACAGTATGAGGCCCAATAAACTGAAAAGACATTTGGAGACATTACATCCCTCCCATGTCAGTAAGCCACCAGATTTCTTCAAGATAATACTGGATGAATACCGCAAGCAGGAAAATCACTTGAAAACAGCAGCATCGGTGAGCAGCAAAGCACAGCTAGCATCATGCAGGGTCGCATACAGAATTGCAAAATGTAAGAAGACACACACGATAGCGGAGGAGCTCATACTCCCCGCAGCTATAGATATGGTGTCCATTATGATTAATGAAACAAGTGCCATAACATTGAAGGCTGTACCCCGTCTAACAACACTGTTGCAAGGCACATAAGTGACATTTCCAATGACCTGGAAGATCGACTGGTGGAAAAACTTTCGCCACACAAGTGGATGAGGCCACTGACAGCAATAAAGACTGCCTGCTTATTGCTTGTATTCGATTCGTCACATCTGAGCCACTTGAAGAAGATGTGCTGTTTTGTAAATATGTGGCGAAGACAGCTACAGCTGACGAGCTCTTCAACATTATTGACAGTTACCTGGCAGAGCACGGACTAGAATGGGAGAACTGTGTGGGTGTTTGCACGGATGGAGCACAGTCCATGGCAGGAAAAAAGAAGGGGCTGAGGGCACTCATCATGGGGGTCTCGCCAAAAGCTCAGTGGATGCACTGTATAAGACACAGGGAGGCGTTGGCCGCGAGACAGATGAGGCCTGTGGGGTAGAGTGTTTGAGCTACAAGAAGAAATCTGCGTATTTCCGGAGGAGGAGCGCATGGAGGAACTTGCAGTCAAGTTTAAAGACGAACAATTTCTGACGAAACGGGCTTATCTAAGTGGCATATTTGGAAAGCTGAACGACGTACATCTCCAACTTCAAGGCAGAGATAAGCACCTTCCTCACCTGGCAGACAAGATCAGCTCATTCACTCGAAAGCTGGACGCGCGGAACAAACGCCTTGAGAGGGAAATTCTGATTCTTTTGAGAATCTAAGTGAATTCATTGAAATGAATGATTTGGAGGCCACAACAGTGATTGGGTGTCTGAGGGAACACATATCCTCACTGGGAGGTTTCTTCTGAAAATACTTCCCAGACAGCAGCCTCTGCTGGTCCTCTGCTGAAGAGGACCAGTTCCTCAAGGTAACGTCTGACTCCTCCCTGAGACTGAAGTTTGTGGCACAGACACTGAGTGAGTTCTGGTTGGTGTGGAGAGGGATCATCCTCTCATCGGTCAGAGGGCTGTGGGGATTTGGCTTCCTTTTGCCACTTCATATCTCTGAGATATGATAGGGAGATCGGACTTTCTGCTGTTGCCTCTCTAAAAACAGCACAAGTACAGATCTAAGCTGAACATCGTGCATGAAGTCAGAGTGTTCAAACTAGCCTGCAGCCCCACTTTGAGAGAATTTGCAGTGAAAAACAGGCTCATTGCACTAGTATAGTTCTGAGTACAGAGACCTGAGCCCAACAACATGTTTTTGTGCAGTTTCCAGCACAAATATAACCGATCTGTTCTTGTTTGTTATTGTCTGGAACATATTTTTAATGCAATTGGTAGTACTCATAGTTCCACAGTGGCTAGAAATCTCAAAGAATAAAGTACCTCTTATTTCTTTCCAAATGCCTGTACTTATGTTTGTTCTGTTGCACAATATGTACTTCACTGTTGTTATTTTTTAGAAGATGTACATTGCAAATGTTCAGATTTGTAAATGAAACAGCTGGCTTTGTTCCCAAATGTTGTTGTTTGGTCTTTGCACGGATTGAACTTGAATTTTTCTCTTTATTCTTTTAAATGTGATTGTACATTTTGAAATAATTGTGTGTGTGTATGTAGATATATATATATGTGTATGTGTATATATATATCTATATCTATATATATATATATATATATATATATATATATATATATATATGTGTGTGTGTGTGTGTGTATATATATATATATATATATATATATATATATACATTAATATTTTCAATTGAAGGAACAATGGAACTTACAACAATAAAGTACAATAATCACATCATCCAGGAGATTGCTGTGATAACACAGTCTAATACACTACAACCTGCTTTCGAATGTGTATAAAAGCCGTGATGATATAACTACGCATTTGATAATTCAGGAGGCAAGATTGTGTGTGTGTGTGTGTGTGTGTGTGTGTGTGTGTGAGCTGGCTGAGAGCACCAACCGCTGTCTGATGGTCCGTATCTGCCTCTGTTTTTGAATTCCTAATGGAGGAGAGGAGTGGAGGCACAGAAACAAGCAAACACACCATCCTTTTCGTTGTTTGTCATCATAATCAGGTCAGGTTAAGATGACATGTAATTCTTTAAGTGTAGAAAACTCCAATATGTTTGCATTTGTGTGTATGTATGTATGTGTGTGTGTGCATGCATGATATAACAGAGCGCCTTTGCATCTTTACTGCAATAGCAGAACAGTTCACACTGCGGCTGTCTGTCCCCAGGGGAAAAGTATAATATGCTATTTTCCAAAAGATAAAAAATACAATATCATAAATTAATAATCAAAATATGTTCAAAAAACAACAACATACAAATACATCAAAAATTAAAACGAAACTCATACATTTTAAATTTAGCATGCAAACATATACTCAGTGTTGGGAAGATTACTTTGGAAATGTAGTTGGTTGCAATTACAAGTTACCCTGTTGAAAATGTAATAGTAGTGTAACTATTACAATTACTTTCTCAAAGTAATGTAACTAATTACATTTGATTACATTTTGATTACTTTTCTTAATTTTGAATGAAATCTCTCAACTGTTAACCATTTTCACATTTTAAGACCTATAGTGTGAAAAACCTTTCAGCAGTACTTAAGACTATATAAAAACAACATAATAAAAGACTCAACCTAACTGAACTTCTGTAACTTTTTTACAGAAGCAACAGGTTGTTTTAATGGAGAGAGTATGAGCGATACAAAAAGCCTGATCACAGCCTTAAGCAACAGTGTTGCTGCAAACATGACACGAGGAGGCTGATTTCAATTTCTGACAGCTCTACATTGAGCTGCTTTTAAAGATGAAGCTTTAGAGCAACAACAACTGTTGTTTTAAACTGTGTTTTATATTGTTTTCATATATTTCACTGATCACAATCATAAAATGCCAGTGTGTGTTAATTAATTTATTCATGGCCACATTAAGTTAAATTATCTGTCCTGCTACTTCTTTCAGTGGTGACTGACTGTATACAAAAGTAAATAGGCTATAGCCTAATAAATGACCTCCTGACGTGAGTCGGATCAACAGCTGAGCAGCGTATCCCCTCAGCTGAACATCTGTAGGCGGAGACGCTCAGAGAGAAACTAAACAGCAGCGGATCAGCGCGATCTCTCCCTTCGTACAAATGCTCTGTTCTGATCCAGCTCCACTGGACTTTCAAAGTAAAGGTGACGCCAGCTGTAAATGTGTTAAATAGTAAAACAGCTGCCTTTTTTTTGCCAATTTTATGATTAAACTCTGAACAGAACCTGGTCGGGACCAGGTTATGAGCTAAGTACGGCCTTACGGTTTGTTGGTTGAGTCGAACGGGCATATGACCAGAGAGAGCCAATCACAAGCGTCAGTTTTGGAAGGAGGATGTTGATATGAAAAAAACTAAAAACAAACATGAATCCATGGGGGGGAAACAACTATTTGATAAATCCGAGCTTTTGCGGCGATTTGTCAAATGTAACTTAAGTTGTAATCATTGAAATTTCCAAAAGCAACTGTAATTTAATTACATATTTTCTCCCAGTAATGTAACGAATTACAATTACGTAAATTTTGTAATTAAATTACGTAACGTCGTTACATGTAATTCGTTACTCCCCAACACTGCATATACTGTATAATAAGTTCTGCTCTAGATTTTGTGCTTATGTCTCAGATATACATTTTTCTTGATTGCATGTTTTTTTTTTCTTTTTATACATTACATGAGCTTTGTAGAAAGGGAGCAGGACAACTAAGAATGTCAATGCCAATAACCACTTCACTGTAATTCTTGTGCATACGACAAAAAAGGAACTTGAACATGTGTGTCCTACACTCGAGTACTCTGCGGGGGGGCATTATGTGTGGACGCGCTAAAGCTGCTGCTGCTCTGCTAATGTGCTGCTCTCAGTACGCAGGCCCCTGTGTACACACGGCGCAAGAAGAACGGCCATTTCAGTCGTATCCGCGAACGGCCCAAAAGCATGTGTTGATGTTCCCGTGATAAAGCTCTGTCAGTGTGAGCAAGGAAAGAAGGAGCGTGATGCTGTTACAGATCCGCAGCGTCTGCAGAGATGGGAACTCGCAGTTTACGAACGATTGAACCTCATTGACTAAAGATTGGACTTTTAACACGCATAGGAGACAGTTCATTTCCTGTTTCCTAGCGACAGTCAACTTTCGTTTCTTCTTATCATGCAAATTACATCATTCCCTTGTCTTAAACTAGTGTTTTTTTCTGATCATGACCACAAAGGTCCTGTAACTTTAACATAACAATCATTTTTCAGAAAGGTTATTAAGAGATGATCCCTGCTTTATTTAGATAGCGACATCTGAAGAGAGACAGGAAAGGCATGGGAGAGAGAGAGAAGATATTAATCGAACACGGACTGCTCGAGGACTCGATTCATTCTATGCGTTCTATCAGATGAGCCACCGTGGCACCGGAAACAGTCATTTTTAATCCTAATAGGTATCCCTTACAGGTATGTGTTATAAACACAACAACATATTATGAAAATTAGCCAGATGTTATGTTTTTGCTTTGGTGCGTGACTTCCTGTCTGCTCAGCGCTGAATTCAGCTGAATTGTTGCACCGTGCTCCAACATCCGGCAGAAATAGAAGCCCTGCGCATCTGCTTCAGAAGGGTCTGGACTGCTGGAGCTGCAACGGAGCAGATATGCAATGCAGCAGAGCCAGTGGACATATACACTAACTAGAGTGAAACCCATCAGGTTTCTTTGCCATGACGGAGTGAACATGGACCTGGTGGAATTTAGGCTTCATACATCATCACTTGTCATTGATGGTGTTTACGTTAACGTGACCGAACATATATCCAATAACGTCGACTTCATCTGTGTTGATTTCTCTTGAATTACTCAGGCAATTACGGTAATGTAACGGTAAAATTGTCGTTTATTGAGATAGAGATAGAAAAGCATGGACGCTTGCAGTTCATTCACAACTTCACGCTATCAGTCAAGTAATCAAATATAAAAGATAGCTGATCATTACCTGGCCTTGCCTTGCTTTGTAGGCGAACATTGGAAACCGTGCGGCTATACTGCCAGTCTGCACTGATATTACAGGAGCAATACCAAGAGCAGCTAACTTCAGTTACATGATGCATCATTGAAATACACCGAATTGCAGGACTGTCACGCACAAATCAGCAGTGTTGGGTGATGTTGCTTTTTGAAGTAACTCATTATGTTACAACTACCATTTGTCAGTTATCAACTGAGATCAGTATCGCATTAGACTACTTTGTGACTCGTTCCACATGTTGACCATATTACCCAACTAAACATGCACCTTTGAATGTATTGACTCTATTGAAACTTTGTAGTTTTCTTGACAGTAACTCCACAGCCTGATAACAGGAGAATGAATTATAGAACCAATGTGGTACATTACTCGTTACAACAAAAAAGTAATCCAAGTACTCTAATGGATTACTTTTTTAACAAGTTAACCCCAACACTGCAAATCAGCAATGAAACTGCAACGTTAGCTAGCTAGCTTTTTTAGCTACTGACTGATCAGCAAACTGTAGGGATTGTTTAATGCTTGCTGTACAGAAAGGGATCATAACTCATAGAAAGGAGTTCTAATAACCCTCAATCTAAAGTGTGCCTCTGAAAAACCTACCTACATTAATACTTCGCCCTTCAAGAATGGTGACACAAAATTCTTAGACATGGAGGTGCAAAATGGAGGGAAAAGGCTTACCCAGGAATTCCACTGGTTGCACGTACGTTACGGAATGCCTCTGCTACGGTTTCGCTCCGTGCTCTGACAGCCTCCACCGTTTTGACTGCAGAATAGTGCAGCACTGCCGGACACAGCTTGAATTGTGAAGCAGAGGAGTTCCGGCGATAATTACAAAATCATGCAGCATGTGTTATGAACACAACAACAGAGAGACAAAATGTAAGTCTTCCCAACCGAAGGATAAGAAGAATTGCTTGGCTTTGTCTCTTTTTCGAAATTTTGTGCTGGCGTCCACACGGAGTGTTATTTTCTGCAAATTTACTGGATGTTATGTTATTATTTTGGTGTCGACTTTGTGCTGAATTCGGCTGAAATGATGCGCATCTGCTACAGAAGGGTTCTGACTGCCAGAGCTGCAATGGTGTAGATACACAGTGCAGAGGAGCCAGTGGAAGCGCGCACACAGACAATACAGTGGATCCTATCAGCCCTCCTGCCGTGCCGGATCGGACACGGACCAAACATGGATCTAGCGGAACTCAGGGGTAAGTGGTAGGGTAAGGGGTGTATTGAGTTCAAATAAAGCTAGCTAAACTACCATAACTTGCTGCACTTCATGTTAAAACACAGTACATTCTCTTAAGCATTTTCCTACTTGAAACATATTTAAATGGTCTTCTCACCGACTTTTTACCATACCCCATTCATAATTTAGCAAAAAACAACACACACACACCGCTACACATATTTGTTGGAGGTAATGACGAGCGACACTGTCTCATTATGGCGTAGACGAGACGAGGAAGAAACTGAACAAGAATGTGCCAGCATCGATTCAGCGTGACAGAGCGCGCGGGATGAAACTATAAAGAAAGACCCTGTCAATGTCAAACCCATTTCACTGAACATAATGAGGAGTGAAACACTTTGCACCGATCAGCTATCAGACTTTATCTTCACAGAGAATAACTTCTCACATCGTCTTCATTGAGCAGCGTCTTCTAAAGAAGTTAGAGGGGATTTGTTGTTGCGGAAATGTAAATGTCAGGTTTAATTTTTTGGGGGGGGCGACGAGCAACCGTTCCGCGTAGGTAATAATGTCGGTGATTGAGTTGAATGAATGCGAGGCAGAAGAACAAGCCCCGCACTGGGGGAACACGTGGGATTAGAGCGGAGAGGAAACAATGAACGGAGCAAACAGAAGCCGTCGCGCGGCAGATGAACGGCATCTTCGGTCCAGCTCTGCTCTTCTTCTGCGGTCTGGGGAACAATGTGAACAATAACCAGTCACCTTGCACTCTACGTGGTTGTTATTCATTGGCTCTCTCGCTCGCACTTGTGCAGTTTCAATGCTTGAAAGCTCCCCAGTTAGCTGTAGCATTAGCAGCCTTCCCCTGCTGTTCGTCGCTGGCTGGGCTGTAATTACAGACGCATCCAGAAGAGACAAAGGGAGGAAGCTCGAAAGAAGTCCGGCCTTTCAGCCTTATGTGTGTGTGTGTGTGTGTAGTTACACCTGCGTAGTGTGTGTGGGCGTGCATCATGCGTGCGATAGAGATCAAGCAGGGACAAAAACAAGTGCAAAGAAGACCGGCCGTCCTTTGAGCGTCCACGCTAAAAGCGTCCCCCGCCGCCCACTCTCTCTTTCTCTCATCCCTTCGTCTCTCTGATTGCCAGCATCTTTTTTTTTCTTCTTCCTCGCTCTCCATCTCTCCTTCCCCTCCTGCTTCACATGTCTCTTTTCCCCCATCGACTCTTTTCCTCTTTCTCTCTGTAATTGCTGCCGCAGTTGAGCCTAACATAACAAGGATCCCTCTGATTTTCGTCGCTGATCAAAAAAACAAAACAATAACGCTCGAAAGAAATGAGGTGAATGAAACAAAACTTCCAATAAAGAAAGAAAGTAGAAGAGATCTTGTACGCACAGACCCCGACTCTTAAGCACAAAAGTTATGAGAGTTAATTTGATTTGCGTGTAAGAAGCAAGAAAAAAGGGACAAAAAACACAGAGGTTTTTTTTTTTTATGCCTAATTAGCTTCTTTTTCAGGCGTCTCTCTGTGGAGATTTTAATTATGATTTGGCATCAGCCGGCGTTTATGGGATGAAATGGACGTTGTTGATCAAGGCTCTGTTGGAAGGTGGAAGAGATGGAGGGAGATACAAGCAAACCAGAAAATGAGGGAGAGGGAGCGAGATTGTGGAACTGATCAAACACATTTTCATTCACACCATGCTCAGCTACACGCCGGCGAGCCACGCATCACCGAGACCCACGGTGGAAGCAGAGCCCTTTCACTCGCTTCAGAGTTTGCACTTTAAAGTCAGAAGCCACAACAGTTCTATAGAAATGTCTGTTTTGCTGCCTTGTCTCGTCAGTTGATGTAGTAATCCAGCTATTGGCAGCTATCGAAAGCTTTTCCATTTGCAGTTCTTAGCGCTGAATGGGTACTCCCCTTCACTTCCAACCTATTGATGCACATGAAGTGATGCGTCTTTTGTTTGTTGGTGAGATAAATAAATAGTGCTGTTCAGTCAACATTGGACTTGAAATTAAGTTCTAAAAAAATTTTAAAATACAACTGGAAACCATAGAGCAAAAAAGCCTCACAGAGACCCTAATGGTGTGTCGACGTAGAGCTTCATGAAGCACATGTCTGGCCTGCGATGCTCCTGCAAACTATTTATTTGCCCTCAACAGCCAGAACACTGTAGGCTACATTAGCCGTAAGCTAGCAAGCAACAGAAAGCGTTACGGGTGTGTGTTTGGCTGTGTGTTTAAATTCAGTTGAGCCTCTCAATGATCTCAGCACTCGCCTCTTTCCCCTGTTGCATTCATAACATAAAGTTACTACAGTAAACGGCTCCGGGTGTTTATTCCTCCAGAAGGTTTGGCTCTGCACACGACTCTCTCCTCCCAACAGCTCTCCCTCTTCGCACTCTGCCTTTGAACTGACTGATCGTATGCAATCTAGATGCACAAAAAAATCTGCTCTTCTTGCTGTGGGAACAAACCATGCTTGGCCCAGGCAGCCATCCAACAACAACTATAAGTACAATACACTGTGCTGCGCATGACTGAAGCATCATATCACAATGCTTAACAATCAGTTAGGACCACTCCAACTGCTCTGCACGTTCAGCTGCATGAAGAATGATTTGGTCAGGAGACACTTCAGGTGTAGAGGTACATTTCTGACATTAGTAAACACGTTAAACGTGCTAGACTAGAAGTAAAGCCCTTGTACGTCTATATACTATGAGTAATCAACTCACCCTGCGGTTGCCCTCAGCTCTACGGAGCTTTTTAGCATCTCTTGGCTTGTTGTCTTAACTTGAGGGCCTAAATCTTTAGTGTTTTGATTTTGTCCCGTTACTCTCCTCAGTCCTGTCTTCTCCAGACAAAGCTGTTGTTCAGTTCTAAACGCTGCCCGCACGGCGGGGAAACGTCCTGCTGGTGAACATACTGCAGTGTGGAGCATTTAGCAGTTAAAAAGACACATGTTAGAACTGGTTGAGAACAAAACAGATAAACAGGCTAAATAATGGACTTAGATTTGTCAGGTGCAAAACAGAGCCGAAAACTAATGTGCTAAACCACAGCAGTTGTAAAGAAACTGTTTTATTATTCCTACAAATGATTAATACTCTGTTGTTTCTTAAGGACAGAGTTATAAGCTATGGTACATAATGGTTTTCCCTTGCAGGTAAACACATAGATATGCACGTCAGGAGTGCAGTGGCGAGCCATTGTACCCTGAAGGCTAACGGTTGTTTACTAGAGAAAGGCTGTCCTCTCTGCTCTGCTGTGTATCGACTATCTCCAGTTCCTAAAGATGTTGGAGGTGATGCGGGATATTTCCAGTAGTGTCCAGCACGTCTCCCTCTCATTAAGCCATGCAATGGTAAAACGGAGTGATCATGATAAGGCAAAACGCAAATATAGACTTTGATCATGTTTTCCTCATTTCTTTTTCCGTATTCCCACAACACGCAGGGAATTAAGATATGATTTACAGTAGCCTGAAGAGATCAGTAAACCCTATGCAATCCATCAGACAAACTTCAGCTTTCAACTCAGTGTGGCTTCATGAACCAAAAGCACGGGTCTTTAACGGAGCGTTAAATACAGTGCTGATTTTAAATGATGAAGATCCCAGCTGTACAAGCAGAACAGGGCAGATGTGGGTGACTCGGAGGATTTCAGGATGAGGAATGAACTCTGAGACCGACAGTGCCACACAGATACACGCAAAACCGCGGAAGCGAGCAGGAAGGATGTTCACACAAACACACGCGTGCGCGTACGCCTGCGTGCACACAGTAATCTGAGCGGCGGAGTATCATCTGAGTAACCACATCCTCTTCCTCAGTGTGGAGAGGAGGAACCTGACACCCCCTGGCCCTATATGAAAACTCCCTAGTCATCAGTAATATGGGCAGGAATATCAACATTTAATATGCACAAGGAGACCACAAAGGTCAGAGCGGGGGCCCGGGATGAAGAGAAATTCTCGTACATTGTGAGCACACACCAACAATGCATCCTCTTTTATGGTGCAAATTCATTTTTCTACGCTCCTCAGATCCTTCTTTTTTATTTAAAGGGTTACACTGGAAGTCATGATGGGAATACTGTACTACACCACTCTAGTACAATAAATAAAAGCTATCACTGGCAAAGGCAGCCAGAGGCTGTTGCTTGGTGTGTTTTAACTCAACAACTAATATATATTATTACCTCTGCCAAGGAGGTTATGTTATTGCTTGTGTCTGTTTGTTGGTCTGTCTGCAGGATTACACAAAAACTACAGAACAAATTTCCACAAAACTTGGGTCGAGGACAGGTTCTAGCCCAGAATAGACCCATTCACCGTACTGGATAAAGGAACGGATCCAGGTTTTTGGTCTGACTTTCTTAATAGATCATATTGATAACATTTTTATGTAGACAAAAAATTACGTATTTCTGGTTATCGCAGAAAGATTATCATGATTGTGTGTAAACATGTGTGTTTCGATGGCAGTCAACAGTCTTGGTAGTTGACAGTTTGTGGGAGAAAAAGTAAAAAAAAGAGTTCTACAGTATGTGCCCAGCATAATGTACTGCCATAACGTTAACTAGCTTGCATGAGCGACATGAACATTAGCTTGCGTTGTTGCAATGTTAACGTTACCTAGGTAGCGTTAGCAACATTAGGTACTGCAACAAACTGGCAGCCACTCAAACAACAGCGGTGTTGTGACACGAAGGCGATGGAAGGGGGAAGACAGAATGAATGTCATTTAGTGGCTGAACGATATCAGTAACATCTTTAACATTGCAAGATAGATCGAGATTTTGGTTAATCTCTAAGTGAATAACACTGATCTAGATAAAAACAAAGCGTGGCTGGTATCTGTGAGTACAATTTGATGCAGTGAAGCAGTTACTGGTGGTTGAAAATGAAGGGTGACTTAATGTTATTTAGTTTGATATTGGATTAGGCTTGATTGAATTCAAAGAGACTGTTGGGGTTTGTTGGAGGTGTGCCAGTGCAGTTTCATGTTTGTGAGAACCTTTTTCCAAAGTTCACCATGAGTTCAAACACTGTATTTCTGTCTTCAAGCCATTTTTGTAACTATAGCTCAGTTCTGTATGCCATGAAAATTAACTTGCACATTTAATTTACAAATTGTATTGTTGTTGTTTTGTGCCATTATTATCATTATTTTACAATCGCAGGGAAGGCACATTTAAAAAAATGTTTTATTGGTTAGGAATGGTCTGACATCTGAACGTTAACAACGGGCCTTTCCCACAACATTTATTTTGACTTGTTTTTGTAGGGAAATCACAGACGTTCCAAATAACAGTAATTGGTTGCTCCGGTTTTGTTCAAATGTGACAGCGAGCCAGCATGAACAATAGCAGGACCATGAGACCGACGCAGCTAAGTGGATTTTAGCCATCGTTAATTTGATCATTTTCACCTGCGCTTTTTGTACTGTGACAAAAATGTCTTCTCGGGGAAAAAAGGCCCATCAGATGGCAAAAAGCATCAGACTGTAATCTAACAGGAGCGACAAGCAAACGCGGCTGTGGTGAAAAGGATGCGGGTTGGTTGTTTGCATAAAGAAAAGTCTCAGATGTCGGTGCCTCCTTGAAAGTGGCTAAAAGCCCCTTCTGTCTGTCTGGAGTGTCTCAACTCTTCTGAAAAATTGAAGACGTCTTGTGGTTGATGTCCGTCAGTAGTGTAAGGCGTACTGTAAGATTTGCAAATGACAACTTATTAGCTTAAACTTATCATTCTGATGTAAATGCCGATTGCACAGTTGTAATGGCTGTGTAAAAATGACACCATCTATGTACGCCTTGTTTTTACTACGGTGCTCAGTCTGCCACCAGGCTGGACTTTTTCCTGCTGAATTGAAGTATAAACTATGGCACAAGTTAACACTTCTGCCATTGCGCAACCCAAACAGGAAGAGACGTTGTTTTCTCGGGTCACTATCCCCCAGGTGGCAGTGGAACACCTGGAACAACTGTGGGAACTCCACACTGCAAAGAAAAAGACCTGCTGATGGAGGAAGAAAAGATGCTGAAGAGGGAGAGCGATAGAAACTGACCAAACATGAAGACAGAAACTTTAGTCCGACATGTTTCAGCGTCATATGACGTCAATTTGTGTACCAACATTTTCTGAATTGTTTCTCTGGCTTTGGGGGGGCTTTGATCCTCTTACTAGATCAGTAAGAAACAAAACCTGCCAACTTATTACCATTACCAACTAGCAAAGGCAGCTAGTGGTTACGAAGTTAGTGGTTACTCTGATATGCTGCTCCCGATATGCTTTGAGTATGAATACAACAGGTGATCAATTCTTACATACTCCACCTTTAATAAAATTAATTTAAAGTTATTATGGATATGGCATTGGCACACAGATCAGAAATGACATCCAGTAGAGTGAGCGGCATTTAAATTAGGATTGTAGGATTAGGATTAATCCTACAATATTCACTCTGCTTCGATCTCTCCACCAACAGCCCTTTAGCAGCTAAATGCTCCACTATGTTGCCAACCACTAACTGTGTTTGCTCCTCGGTAAGGGGCATGCATGTTGACGTGGATTCATCTGACCTTTTTTCACCGAAAACTGCCACCTGCTGCGTCTGGAACGCCTGCAGAAGGGAGCTGTGAGACAGAAACGCGTTTTATAAGTCTGAGGAGCAGTGTTTGAGATTCATTAGCCCAAATGAGGCAGTGAAATTGTTAAAGTCAGCCTGTTAAGAGTCACCTTTCCAAATAGGAAGGTAATTTACTATTAATGGTTTTTCAAATTCAAAGTATTCAGGCAGCTATTTCATTCGAAAAGAAAAAAAAAGTTGTTGATGATGTTTCAGGGGGAAAATATCTGCTGTAAATTATCTCCAGCAGCCTGTGGTCGTCGTGAGGTGAGAGACAAGGCCAGCGCTGCCAATAGAGATGATTTGTCAAGTTTCAAGGGAGCTGACCTTCAGCTGAGAACATTATTGAATACACACACACACACTATGTGGTCACACACATAACGGTCACATGCGTGTTGATACACACACATTCATGCAGAGAACACACATGCACATTTTTTACATATATGCAGACATACGCATACACTGCCATGAAAGCAGCCTAACAAGAAGTGCACACACACACACACACACACACACACACACACTGAGCAGCAGGGAGACATGAAAATACAGCAGTGGCACTGTGCATGCATTATGAGATGACAGGAGCGATCAATCAATGTGAGGAGCAGCAGCCTTTTATCAGGATTATATCAAAGCACCTGATTCCACTAAAACAACCATGTCATTTATGAGCCTCAGCCAGACTGCGAGGAGCACGAGGACACGCGGTGCCGCAGCCTGTAGCGGGTCCAATGCTGCCACCTATGCGCGCCATGGAGACGTGCGTCTGGTGATCCGCTTTTACGCACCGAGGCAGCCAGGGGGCGCACTCATGTCACTAACCCCCCTCTCTCTCTCCTTCTCCCTCTCTTTGTATGTGTGTGTTTGTGTGTGTGTGTGTGTGTGTGTGTCAGGGGATGCCGGAGTCTAACCGCAGCTCCCCTCTCATTCATGCTGAGCGCTGCTCTCCTGTGCGCACGGAACTGCAGAGCTGAGCTTTGGAACCGGTGCTGCTGCTGCTGCCGCTGCTGATGTTTGACAAGCCCCGCCGGGAATGGAAATGTCTTCTGCTGCAACTCTGACATCTTAAAAATCATGCCAGGCAGGACGAACGCGGAGGACGGTTTGATAAGTAAGTACGGCCAAACTTTTTGTGGTTGTTCATCACCTCTCTCCTCGCTCGTCTTGGAGCTCCTTTCCTTCCCACCACATCCGAAATGTTGGTGACATTCCTCTCTCCCTTCCCTTCCCCTTTTTGCTCCCCGCGTCCTCCTTCATACCCTCCGCAGACGTCTTTCTCTCTCTCCCCCGTCTTCGTCTCTGACACCAGCAGCACACATGGAACTGCCTGTGCTGCGGGAGAAACCAGCCTCTCTTCAGTTTGATTCATTTAAAAATAAGAAAAAAAATGTTTGCGCTCCAAAACAGCGCACGGCTCGTTTTGCGCGCACGGGGACAAGCAGCCTGACGCGCGCCCAGGCTGCGGATGAACTATCTCCCGCGATGCCCGTCCCCTCTTTTTACTGATGGAATTGGTCAAGTTGCTGAAGGTGACGGATTGCCTTACCTCAATGGCGACGCGCAACTGCGGATTTTGGATGCGAAGTGGCGGCATGAATAGGCTGTTAGAGCTCCACAGGGGTGGTGTTGTTTTTTTTTGTGGTCATTCTCATCTCCCACATGCTGGAGCTTTTATGTTCATACGGTAGATTTCAGAGCATCATCGGAATGTCGTCGCAAATGGTATAGAGATGCCGTTAAACTGTCGGCTGTTATGGTCACTATTAAACCCTCTGCTGAGCGCGCCACGGGCACACAAGAAGCCTCTGTAGGAAAATGATTGTTTGTGGTTTTGTTGAGCTGGCGCGATTATGATGGAGGCATGAAATGAACTTGAGAACACTTCGTTCACTGTGCGCGTGCGCGCATATGAGTGCACGCGTAAAGAGTCTTGTGCCACAACACCGGGATTGTGTGTGTGTGCGTGTACGTGTGCGCGCGCGCCTGTTTGGATGCTAAATGTGAATGTTTGAATGTGTGTGTGCTTGCCCGCACAGTGTTTGACCTGTGACTGATGCGCCTGTGTGAGTGCATGTCCAAGTGTGTGTGTGTGTGTTTGTGTGTCCCTCACCCACCCACACATAAACACACACACACACACACACACACACCACTCCACATAGCAGCATCATCATTTTGGAGCCGCTTCAACGTGCAATGACAGTTTTGTGTCACCTTATGAATTTTTGACTTGAAATGCGTAGGTGAGGCAGACGGGCGGATTTTTGATAGGCTACGGGCGCCCAGCCACCAGTTCCGGCAGCCAAGCACATAAGGAAGAAATCTCTTTAGGTTGTGTGTGTGTGTGTGTGTGTGTGCAAGAGAGAGAGAGAGAGAGAGTCTTCTCTTTACATGTTCTGAATCTCCCCTCATCTTCTCCTCTCTCTCGCTTCTTATCTCTCTCCAGGGTGAACTTGCGAGGGTGTGTGTGTGCGTGCGTGCGAGAGAGAGATGATGTTGGAGCTGCTGTGGAGAACATGTGAGGAGATGTATGGGGGGGGAGAAAGACTTCTCTCTTCCTCCCCGCTCTCAAGTGTGTGTGTGTGTGTGTGTGTGTGTGTGTGTCATGACGTGCCTGTGCTGGGACGCGTTGATAAGGCAGAGAGCCTGAGCATCACCTCCACTTTGGGGCTGAGGCGTGACATCCAAAGTGACTGCGCGCATGGCTCCGGTGACATAATGACTGGGGAGCGTATTAGTTCCTGTTCCACCCGCTGACACACACTGTTCGACGAGGTTCGAGCCCCGAAAACTGAGTCAGAATGAGACTCCGGCGACAGCGGCGCCGCATGTGCTTTGAGCTGCCTCTAACCTAATTACCTAGTTTATTCCTGGAGTCTTTTATTATTAATTTGTTCTTAGAGGAGATCATCCTTTTCTTTTTTCGGCTCTCTATGGATCCACCTTTCTGTGCATTCTTCTGTGGGTGCTGTAACCAGCGTTCAGCCGTATTTAAAGGGAGTTCTAGGGTGACAGATTCCCATGTGAGACGGGCGTCTGGTGTGTTTAATCACATATTTAAGACGAACCGTTTCGTACTTCTTCCTGCTGTTTATAAATCTTCAATGAACGTGACTGCGCTTATGTAATATTTACACAGGAACTGATAGCGTGTTTGTGTCACCCGGTTGTGAGAATGGATGTGGTATCATCGTGCCTGCAGGGACAGTGATGATTTATGGCAGTTTTATGTGATTTTCCTGTTTTATATCCACATTATTCCAGTGCTTCTCTGTCATTAAGGAGATAGCTGTCTCCTTTTGAGATTAACTGATGAATAATTAACCGCGTGATTTTGTTTCATAAGGGGCTTTTTAGGTGAACAGCCTCTGTCCGCGTTCACGGATTCAGCTTCCTGTTGGCTGAAGCCTTCTGGAGCTTCCTTGACAGCGAGCTTTATGAGCCTTATTATGAGCGAGAAAGGACTCTGTGGAAGCATCACCTCGCCTAGCGGGGGGAAACTGTTGTGTTTGGGTGAAAATAACAACCGCCACAGGAGTGTGTGCGTGTGTGTGTGTGTGAATGCAGGTGGGTGTGGGGGTGGTGTTGTGTCAGCGCTTTCAGCCCTCGCTGGCTCAGACCCCGGCTGAGCTGAGAGCTGCAGACGATCGACGGTGCGCCCCGCGGACCGTCTGCGCCGAGCCGCTTCATACCTCAAAACACCTGCGATAAATAAACAAAGGAGGGGATGTGGCGATAAAACGACAATAAAGCAGACTGATAAAGCAGTTTTAACTCAGAGGTGTGTGTGTGTGTGTGTGTGTTTTATCATAATATGTCCAAAGGATGTAATGAAACGGCATTTAGCCGAGGGGTTTTTATTCCAAGTGCCATCAGAGTCTACATTTAAATGCCGTAGCGGCGGCCTCAGCGTGAGATGAAGCACTGATCCTGCAGCGTTAGAGACACGCTCTCGCCTGTTGAGCCGCTAATGACTAGACTGCCAAGTGAGCTGATATTACATGGCGAAATCCCAGTTTGAGTCCCACCTCCAACAAGACGTTCAAGGCAGACATGTGGATCAAATAACAGAGTGATAAACCACGTCTAATGACCAGATGACGGATGTGATACGCGACCGGGTTTGTCAGTGAAACATTACCGTCAGATTGCGTGCTCGATTATAACTTAAAAGACGCGAGGTGTTGATAAACTGTTCTCTCCCTCTGCTGGCAATATATATTAATCACTTCAATAAGGAGAGATCATTTGGAAGTGATAGCAATATTAATTGGAATAGCATCAGTCCAGCATTTAAAAAAAAAAAAAAAAAAAAAAAGAGGAAGAAAAAAGAAGAAGCTCCCTTATTAAATGTAGGCCCGGGGAGATGAGAGATGGGACGGGACTCCCTCAGAGCACACTTCAATCAGGAGAGACTTATTAAGAGTGCACGATGAAAATTAGAAATGTGGATGGTCTTCGCCGATTAGATCCCGCCGTGACGTCATCGCATCGAGAAGCCGTGCATGGTGTAGGATGGCCACCTGATGGAATCTAGACACTGGTGGCAGAATTGGTGGGATGGAGAGAATGGCAGAGATCTGGTTGGATGCAATGGAGACATTTGAAAGATGAGTAGCGTGAAGACGGTCTTCTGGATTGTACCCGTGCTGAGCTTCTTATGCTGCTGGTGGCGGAGGAAAGCTTCTAGGTGGAACACCTCCCAGGTGAATCTGCCAGGACCAACTGAAGATCCTGGTAGTCATCTGGGAGGAGGTCGGTCGCTCTGAAGCAGGTCTGGAGGTAAAGCTGAAACTTCTGACGAGGCGTTTCAGGAGCAGTGTTTTCTGTGGGAGAGAGGAGCTTCCGCTGGTGCGGACTTTGACCTTTTTAGCTTTCAAGATCTTTTACATTCACAAAAACATAAATAACACACTGACAGGAAGGAAAGCAGAATAATAGGTCTCTTAAGTACTGGAAGGTATAAAAGAGCTCTGGTCATTGGAATTTCCCTGTCCCCCATCCTGATGGGTTAGGGTTAGGGTTAGGGATGCTCTGATCGATCGGCCGCCGATCGTCATCTGCCGATATGGACCCTAAACAGGTTGATCGGTGGGCTCTCAAAGTGCCGATCAGAAAAGCCGATCGCATATAAATATGTTTATATATATTTTTTTTTACCCGAGACGGGATTCTAGAACGCGCCACACAACAGAATATGGCGAGTATGAGAAACAAGCCTGGGCAAAACAAATCCCAAAGACACCCGTCACTCAGCTCACTGTAAGTGAAATGTTTAGACGTCCGGAACCTTACAGCAGGGACAGTAAAAGGTGGAGCAGGGTTCTCCCCAGACGGTGGAATAGCGGCGCTGCGCCGCTATACTCATTTTTAATGTTAGCTGCGTTATAGCGGGTGTTTGTGGGCTGCCGCGGTCTTCTCGTAGTGAACAACAAGTGTCCGACGAGGTCCGACGCCACAAAACCAAGCTACTAACGAGACAGTGCCGTTTTATGAACTGCTGGAGCCCATGAGGAGCGATCTCCACCCCGCTGAGCGATCTCTCTACCCCCACCCCCCTGCTGACCGTGCTGCCACTACACTACACATTTCTGGGGAGAACCCTGTGGGGGAAATAACAACAAAGCTTATGGAAAAAAGCTTAATTTAATTTTATTTCATCTATTGCTCTTGACAGGGTATGTAATGTTTACACAAATAAAAAGTTGATTGTGGTACATAAAGATCTTGATTGTATTTATTATTTATTTTAGTACAAATGGTTTTACCACTTTAAGTGGTGCACAAGGCTAGATTGTAAATACAGGACATTGAGGATTATAATTATTATTATTGTTATTATTATTATTATTATTATTATTATTGTTATTATTCTCCCATCCATTCTGTGATCGGTATCGGTATCGGCAGATTTAATATTCCTGTGATCGGTGATCGGATCGGCCCCCAAAAATGCTGATCGGAGCATCCCTAGTTAGGGTAATGACTCATATTCACCAGAGGATGTGATGCATCGCCCCTTCTTTCTCTGCCACTCGGGGTTGGCACTAAATATGTTCAGTTCATTCTTGTTAACTACAGAAACGCACAAGGCAACAAAGCGTAAAGTTGAAATATTCTCTACAAATGGGCGATAAAACAGAACAAGTATTTGTCTGACTTCTACATGAAGTCCAATCATTCTAATCCTTTCCTGTAGCTGACACCTGCGTTACATAAACGGTACCTTGGTTAAATCAAAGTGAGGCCTCCTCGCACCGTGCAGTCTGTGTTCAACAGAAAGCATCGAGCATCGCCCGGTGTCCAATCATTTGTGCTGACGGCTTTTGTGCTCTTTTGTCGTATTGACTCCAGCAGCGGATGAGCAAATCCGTCTTGTTTTTTTTTGCTTCTCTTTCCGATAAGCCGGCGACAAACTGTGTGCAACAGCCAATTTCAGTCTGTACAAAATAGACAGAGGAGGAGATTGAGAAAAAAAAGTGTGCGAGAGAGATGTGGAGCGAGAGATGAAGCGATGGAGCTTTTAAGTTCCCCGGCATCTTTTTGATGCAGCCTCTGCCGCGGAAGGCCGAGGCAGATCAAACGGGGCAGGCAGATTGAAATAGTTTCTCTTGTAAGGGGGAAGAGACGCTCCGACGCCGCGCAGATGTGACAGGTAACCGCGAGACGGAGGTGGCAGCCACTTTTATTTTATACACCGCCTGATTGCAAACACTCGCTTCCCCCCCCCTCCCCGGTTCAAAATAGGACTCGCGAGGAGCTTTTTCTGATCGTCGTTAGCATCGGCGTTCGGTTTCTTCAAGTGAGACGAATGGCGTGTGGGTGGGCGGGGGAGTTATTTCCTCTCCTAGTGTGAGCAAGGATAATTCTGCCGTTGTTTTGTCAGCAATTAAAAGAATTTCAGCAACCAATTTTCTTCTGCTGCTGCAGACCGTACAGCTTGTGTTTGTTGTCCCAAATGGCCAATTTCTGCCTTATGTTCTGTGCTGTCTGAACAGTTGAGGCAGCAAAATAATCAGTGTGTATGTGTGTGTCTGCGTGCGTGTTTGTAGCCCACAAAGCCCGCACTGCTGAACTTGTCTGTGTTTCCTGCGCTTCTCCGACATTAGTCCAATCAGCACGTCCCTGTGGTTCCTTACGCACACACAGGCACACACACACACGCCCACACTCGGACATCCTCCCTTTACGCTCCTCTCCTTGTGTATATTTAGTGGCGGGCCAAGGTCAAAGTTAGAGTGCTTTGTTCCTGTTTTTTTTCCGTACATGGCTTTCAGATGCAGATCTGTCTTCTGTTATCTGTTCGGGAAGACTTTCCCCAGGCCGTGGGGGATGTGTGGGAGCGGGAGGGGGACAGGAGGGAAATGCAAAGGAGAGGGGTGAAAGGGAAGGTTGGATGGTGGTGATACTGCTGGGGCCAAGAAGACGAAGGCATCTTAGCTTCTACGCTTAATTTCAGGAACGGTGCCAGCTGCTACTTCCTGCTGACGACTCTCAAATTTGGCTTTATGGCGCTAAGAAGGGTTCTACTGTGATACAAGCCAACAGAACATTTTCAGATACAACATTAAATGTGTTTTTCAGAGGTCTGAAAATGTCTCGTTCATCTGGAACGCTCCCTCCGGCAAACCCATGTAATGCACTTTGAGGTGAGGGTATGCTCCTCTGCAGTCTCAGAGAGAGGAAACAGATTGTTTGGAAGTGAATACTCAGGGTTTCACAATATCACACAGACTGCACACTGCAGGTTTATCTAACAGAACCAATCTGATGCCTTTCTCTGCACCAAATGACGCCGAAGGGACAAGAGAAGCCAGAGAGTCCGAGATCGGAGAGTCCGGCTTTCTCCATTCGGTGTTAATGAAGCAGATGGAACCACTCTCGCAAATGTAAGCAAAAAGGGATAATCTGCTGCAGTTAAGGGATGGGAACGACTTTTGTGTCGCAGCACGTTAAGTTGCACATCTTCGAAAGTGTCTTGGTTGACTTAGAGTCTGGAGGAAAGCAAGTAAAAGAGAAGGAAGAATTGGGGATTTTGGGGCACAGCCAAGGAGAAAGAAAGGGATAAGAAGGGATAAAAGGCAGAAGAAACTGGAGCATTGTAGTGTCGAGGTGGTAAAGACGGATGTCACATTTCAATTCAACACTCTGGACAATTTGTAGGTGAACAACTCTAGAAATGCGGCATCAAGAAGCCGAAGAATCTCTTCAAAACGATTGGGCAAAGTGTTGTTGTTCTTTGGCGTCTTCTGAAGTAAGCCGCATATCACGCCGCATGAAGATGAACAAATATGGTCAGATTTTAACCCACCGTGTAATCTAATCCATCAAACTCTCAAAGAACTTGGAAACCTATCCTGTGTTGTATTTGCTCTGGCTTCTATTGAGAGAGATACAAAGGAAGGAAGGAAAATAAACAAGGGAGAAAGCAATGGGACATCAAGAGATCAAAAAAACGAAGAGAAAAAAAAGGAGACTGAGGCGAGGCTTAAAAAACCGTGAACTGTAAGAAAATGAGGGAGGAAGACAAGGGAGCTGGAAGCAGTGAGGCAAAAGAGGGAGAGCGCTGGTGTTCCTGTCTGTGTGACTCAGATGAGAGGACTCGGGGGAGGGATGGAAACAAAGGGACCGAGGTTGACGTTGTGCAACTTCAAATTCTGGTCTTTCTGGAAGTGATTAGGAATCTGAAGAAATGAGATGAGAGAGAGAGACAGCGGGAAGTTGGGAATAAAGACGTGAAAGGAGACGGAGATGGAGTGACTTGGGTGACTCACGTGAAGAGACAGGTTCTGCTTTCTTTGCTGATCTGGGTGATTACGCTTGGAACATTGTCAGTTGGCCACAGTCGATCACTGCGAGGCGTTCTCATTGGACAGTATGGATCTGTCTGGACAACGTGGGAGGCGTTTAGACCTACTGAACCACACAGGAATTGTTTGAAGACACTATCGGTGTCTTTAAGTTTGCCGACTCAGAACTGATTGTGTAAGTAGAGATTGCTGTTTATCCAGTGAAGATGTTTGGCATCTTGGCTCTGACGTCGACACTCCCTAAAAAGGAGCATCCAGCTCAGTACAGCAGGGACCCGGGGGTGACAAAGCTTGGCGTGGAGGCTGGATTTATACAACGCTTCATGTACAGCAGTAAACGTCGGAGTTTTCTTCCCTTGAAAATGATGTTTGGCTGAGTTCTGACTCATTAGAATTGGCTCCAAAAAACCTCTTAATATTTTGTAGTATTTTGTTTGCATTGATCTGTTGTAAGAGTGGAGTCTGGGCCAGATTGAGACAGCCTCTCCAGCATGAAGAGAAACACTCATTTTCAAATGTACTTGTACGAGTATGACGAATGCTCGACTGGGAACTCAATACTACTACTCCTTTTCTCAGAAAGTTTAGCTTTAGATGTTTACAGTTTAAATGTTAAAGTGTAATATGTAAATCATGTTTTTGTAAAAAAAAAAAAAAAAAGTGGGGTTTCAATGATAATTGGTCAAAAGAATTGCCGTTTGTTGTTTGAAAGAAGCGTTCAAATAAACGGTATAAAGAATCTTCTGTTCTTACTATGCTAAAAGTCGCAAGGATGACTTCACTTTCATTAAATACCGAGCGACAGCTTACTCAGCTCAACTGTTTGGTTTCTCCTGCTGTGAAAAATATAACAATCTGGAGTTCAGTCATTCCCCACACTCTGTGACCAAACAGAGCTCACCAGGAGGCCAGGAAAAATTTATATCCCTCAATTTCAACCACGGGGGGGAAAAAAAAAACACCAACAAAGAAATAGACCATAACAAACAAAAAGCAACGTTTGTATGATTAGCGTTTCATCTCGCTGCCAACAGAACCAATTTGCCAGCTGGGGGAGAAATGTAAGGTAAACAGACAGTGCCATCGATCTCGTCTTCTAAACATTTCGAGAGGGATCCTGGCAGGTCCCGCACGGCTCTGCTGCGAGGAAGCTGCGGTGAAATGACGAGAATGACAGTCGGCTCAGAAATGCTGAGTCAGTGAGCGCAGTGACACTGCCCCATCATCACACACGCATGCCTGCCTGCGCGCGCACACACACGCACACACCCACACACGCACACACACACACACACACACACACACACACACACACACACACATTCACTCAGAGGCTCGTCTCATTTTGTTGAGTGCTTAGTCCAACACAAACACGCACGTGTGAGGGAGGGCTGGCCTGAGGTTTTGTCACTGCATGTCTTTGAGAAATAGGATCAGAGAACCATATGCGACGCGTCCTCTCATGTGGCTCTTGGCTCTCATCATGAGAAGTGTAGCTTCCAGGTCCTGCGTTTTTTCGCTCAAGGACACACCAGCAGGTGTCTGTGCATCCTTACAGACTCTCTGTAAGCACATAAAATGTTTGGCATTTGATTGCTTTGGACTTTGATTATTTAATTCAGGGCTGCCCAAAGTGGGGAGGAAGGGCCAAAATTGGTCCGTCGAGATGTTTAAAACTGGCCAGCCAGATGGTTCCTATTATAAAAAAAATTCAAATTAACTAAAAAATTTAAGATGTGAAATGCTTGTGAAGTAAAAGTGATCTCTATATATTACAGATCCCAAATAATTAGTTTGAGGACGGGCACAGGAGTTTGGGAAGCCCTGGTTTAGTAGTTTTTTCACCAAATTGGTCAGTTGAACTGTCAAAGTCTCTCTTGGGGTGGGTTGAGCTGGTGGTGTGGAGAAGCTGTTGCCATTAGTCCAACGTCTCCAGTGGACATCCATCTTGCCCTAAATTGTGGGAAGGAGCCCAGCATACAAGTGTCTGACTCCTGCTCGAAGGTAACTGGCTTTTGCTTTGTTGTGACAGATGAACTTCTCCCTCCAGTTGAGAAATTAACTTTCTCCGCTCAGTTTAAGCCTCCCTACAGTGAGGGTTTTGCCAATTCGGCTCCGTCTCCCTTCTTCCTTTTGTCTTTGAATGCTATTCTGCCAGCTTTGAATTCCCTCGCATTCGGTCTGAAAGAAGGATATGGCTGATAAGACAGAGAAACGGTGAAGTGTTTTAGAGTAAATGCTTCCATTCCCCCACAACAAAGTAAACCACAGGGTCAAAAACATGTTGGAATCCATTTAAGGCACCTTGAGGTTTCCTGTTCTAAAGCGGCGGCGCACAGGCTGCCGAAATTGCCCGGAGTATCCCTACCTTTATAGGGTGGTGATGCATGGGAAACCATTTTAAAGCAAAGCAGACGGGCAATTTAGCTTTTAACAGAAACGGGGGGTTGCAAATGCACCAAAATTGGAGAGAAAGTGTTGAGTCTGGTGGAAGCAGCCGTGACACAAGCACAGGAGAAGCTTTTGTCTAGTGAGATGAATTTACTCAATAACCTCCGCCTAATGGGGCTGTCTATTATTTTCTGTTTTTGTGCCTATCTCTGTTTCTCTCTCCTTCTCCCTTCTTCACAGCTTTGGTATTGTGTGCTGTTATTGCGTGTTATTCTCTCCCCGTCTCTTTATTCCCCTCACCGCCTCGCTTTCTCGCTCTCCTTGTCCTTCAGGATAATCGCAAGGCTTTGAAAAAAAAAAATAGATAAAAGAACAATCTGTATTCACATGTCACCCCTTAAATATTATTAAAAGTTATGGTAGTTTCAGATCGTCTTACGTTTGTCAGTATGCAACGGCACGTGCTTTTGTTAGCTTTTCCATTCATTCAGACCAGAGTTACTGGTACAGCTGACATTCTGACTAATTTCACACAATTAAGGGCAACACGCAGTGTTGTGTGTGTTGGCATGAAAACATCCATGTCAATTATTTTTTACAGTGTGTTTGCCGGGTTGCAGACAGAAGTACGATAGTTGCAATAACTCGCATCTGATTTGTGAATCCATGCCATAATATTGCTGCCTCTCGACATTTTTTGCATTGCCTTGTTTGTCTCAGCCAAAGGGCCGGGCAATGTCTACTGAATTGATGTATGGTGTCCACAGTGAAACACTGTGATGGCTGATGACATCATTACTGGGTGGAAGAGAGATTACTGAGTGTTTTTGAGTTTTGGAGTCGCTGTAAGGGAGAGTTGGCTCACCACTGTAGTCATCGCTGTTTCCCCACTGTTGCTCTGACCCAAGGGTCTCACCCAGACAAGAAAACGGTTCTCCAGTCACCGCTGACAAACCATGTCCAAAGTGGTCTTCATCTCTAAGCCACATGTCCTTACCTCTGTTGACCCAGCCCTCCTCTGTCACATGGATGTTTTCTTTCAGTTTCAGAATCGGTTCCTTAGCTTTTCAGCAACATTAGCTGCATTGCTTCATCGATGTTGGACAATTAGTCTGTCCACCATTTTGGTCCAGACTGAAACTACTCAACAATGTTGTGGTGGATTGTCACGGAATTTGGTACAGATATTCTTGGTTCCCTTTGGATAACCTGTAATCTCTTTCAAGATCCCAACTTCCTCCGAATCAGCTGTACTAGTTGTAAATGTTGCTGAACTAAGCTGATGAATAAGTAAACATTATACCAGTTGAGCAACAGGATGTTAACATTGTCGTTGTGAGCTTGTTAGCGTGTAGTTCAAAACACTGCTGTGACCAAGAACAGTCTCATGGCCCTAGGCCAAGAGTCCTGACTGACTCGGTCTCATGGGTGTTTTCATTCAGACTTGTCTTGGTCTCAGAGGAGTACAGTTGTTTTTTTCCCTTTCCTGCCCTTCTTATGCCGTGCAACTGGCTGCTTTTAAATCAGACAGCAGAGGTTGCTCAGCTGCATCCCGCAGAGGAAATATTTCGTGTTACATGCGCTTCACTGTGTCGCCATTGTAACATGGAGGTAATGCCAATGTTGAATAGTGCATCTTAGCCACTAAACAACCAAGCATCTTCATTTAAGACCTTGAGAGTTATGGATTTCGGATTGGGGTTAGGGTTTTCTTTATTAATGAGTAATAGATCTGTAGAACAATAGATATCTGGCTCCATCTTACAATAAGTCATACCTGCTTGGGGTTGTCTGGAGCTTGTTCACAGACAGCGGTTTCCAGTCCTGTTCTGTCAGCAGATCATAGAGATTCCTGTCCAGCATCTCTAATACAGAACAGGTTTTTCCCAGATGTTCAAACCGCTCAAAGACCTTCACAACATTGGTGCGGTCTGGATTCAGGGCACTGATGACCTCTAACATGGACACCTGGTGGGAATAGAAGACAGACAACAGTTCATTGCACATAGTGTGATGGGGCATACACAGTCTAAGCGTGGGAATGCATTTTATGTCATAGGACTCAAAAGGAGTCGGGAAACCTTCCTCCTTCTCCATGTACCTGATATTAGTCAGTGTCCTTGGGGATCTTAACTGCAGACATCTCCTTTGTTGCCAGATGTTGGCACCTGGCCACTTGATCAAAGCAGCCTTCACCAATAATCTCCAGAATGGAGTAGCCAGAAGAGGTGCTGAACAGAATTTGAAGTGCCTGAACCTAAGGTGCTGAGGGCGTTCAACATCAAGGAAAGTCTTTTTAGATGAGTAATGATTATTAAAATGTAATTTTAAGACCACGAAGATCAAGAAGAATGTATCAAGTGATGAGAATTTTTCTGCCACTTCAATTCATTTATTTATTAACAAAAACATGTTTGAAAAGAGGATTTAAGACAGATGAGACAACAAATCGCCAAAACCATCACTGGTCCGTTGTCATTGTGTCATGAACATTTGTCTTGACCTCAGCTACAGTGGTGCAGTTTAGACTTGTCAAAGCATCTCAACTCTTATTTATTTTCCATTCAGTTTCTTATCTGTTTGTATCAGTGTTGGTTTATTCCCCCCTCTCTCTCTGTCTCTCTTGCTCTCTCTCTCTGTCTGACTAGTACTGTTGGTTTTAGAGATCTCAGCAGACTGACTAGAGGAGGCTTTGCTGCAGGCAGCTCCTTCTCCCTAATGAGAGAAATGGAGCCATTCGCTGCATGCATACACTTCTACGCTCTGCGCCTGTGTGTGTGTGTGTGTGCGCACGTGTGTGTTCCTAGCAGCGTGTGCCTATGTGCGTATGCGGCGGCAGTGTTTGAGTGTTTATGTATGTGGTTTTGCGAAATTGGTTGTGTGAAATATTACGTGTGTGTTTGAGTCATCGTGTATGTAGCTATGGGGTTTGTTTTTGAGCATTAATGTGTGTGCGTATGTGTGTGTGTGAGTTCCATGCCTCGCCTCTCCACACACTGTTTCAAATTCTTTCCTCTTGTGAAACTGAGGAAACTGAGCAGTTTATGTGGCTGTTGAACACAACATTTCATTTTCCCACTGTGTGCTGATGTACTTGACTGGCTTCCCTGCGTACTGCTGGAGGAATCCAGCTCTGTGTTTCTTCTTTCGTGGAGCTATATCCTAGACTTATTTCATGCACACCTGCGCCTCAGTGTCTGTGTGAGTGTTTGACATGGGTTTGACAAAGGCTTAGTGAAGTCTTTCTGGACTATTAAACTAATAAGCCATGACCACAGCCAGTGTGGCAACGGTATGAGATTTTCACAGTACGATAACCATCTCAGTTTCATGGTTTCACGGTATTACACAATATATCAGTCACAAATGTATGAAAATGAATGCAAACAGAAGGGTCTCATGGTTGAACAAACACTTTATTTTCATTGAACTGAGTACAATATGTCCTGACATACAGGAGATTTGATATAGAATTATAATATTATTGTTTTACTAACCCTTATACAATAGAATTCTATTGAATTTCTCAATGGATAGGCAAATGTACAAAGTTTGATAACCATTAGTTTTCATATCACAGTATACCTTGAAAATTGTACGCCACTACAAGACTACCGTCAAGTATTTCTTGTTTTTCTATTTGCTGCTTTTCTGAGTAATTCTAATCATTTGGTCCAGTCTTCAATTTTTTGATCGACCAATATATTTTAGTTGTCAGTACACATGCCTGAAACCAGCAAATGATTATTAAAGCTGTTGAGAACTACGCCAATTTACTGATTGAATATTTGATTGGTCCAGCACTGTAATGAACAAAATAAAATCAAAGGAGACATATTTTTGCTTTATTGGCCAAAAAACACATCCGTCTGCTCTTATTGGTCGGCTCACACATGTCTGACCCAGCATAACTAACAACAACAAAGCAGCTGTGCTAAATCAATTTTTTGATGCCAAACTAACCGCTAGGAAGAAATTATGCAAATGTGTGACTCGGCGATGTGATGATGACACAGAGTCATGGAATGAAAGGCAAGAATACTGATGAGGCCCTTCAGGAGCCGTGTTTTCTGTGGGAGAGAGGAGCTTCCGGTTGTTGTGGACTGATGTGAAACACAAGGAAAGGAAACAAAGTGAAAAAGCATAATAGGTCTCCTTTAAGTTGGGGTTAATTAGGGTTATATTCATTAGAAAAGACACTGTAGCATGAATTTTAATTGAACTCATCCACTTCACCGTGCGTTCAGACGTCACATTGCATCAGCACGTTACCACCCAGTGTCGTGTGGGTGTGCAGCGTGTCGACATGTTCTCGTATGTGTTGTAGCCATGTCCCTGTCATGTGTGTGATGAGTCTATCCCACACATGTGTGATGTTGTGCCACAGCCGCTGCAGTGGGGATTATTCTTGAGGCTACACAGAGAGAGAGAATAAAAAGCATGAAAGAGTGTGAATTGACCATAAAGCTCTGCTACTCTGAAGGGATTAGAAGGGGTTAAACTGCAGGGCGCGATAAAGACTGGCTGCTGTGTGTGCGTCTGTGTTTGCGTGCGTGTGTGTGTGTGTGTGTGTGTGTGTGTGTGTGTGTGTGTGTGTGAGAGAGAGAGAAAGATGTACTGTACGACCATGACCCACACTAACCACATTGTCATGCTCGTAGATGTGTACGTGTGTGCATTTGTGCTTGTGGACGTGTGTGCATGTATGTGTTTTTGAAGATGTGTGTGTGTGTGTGTGTGTGTGTGTGTGTGTGTGTGTGTGTGAGTGACCTATAACTACCATGGGGCAGCCAGGCAGTTTCCAGAGCTGAGCAGCAGGGGATTACTGATGGGTTTTTCTCTGCATGCTGATGCTCAGAACCGGGGAGGTGGGGGGAGAACTGTTGCATGGAGAGAAATACAGAGTGGAGCGAGTGTGTGTGTGTGTGTGTATGTGTGTGTGTGTGTGTGTGTGTGTGTGCGTGTGTGGGAGAGCCAGTGAGACAGAAAGGGTGAGGAATTGCCGCTCGTGGTGCTGTTTAAGAGTGACTTACTGGCTATTTGAGTTGTAACATACTGCAGGAGTGCAGCGCGAAGCCTCAGTTCATCATCAGAACTCCATACACTGTGAAGTTTTATGTTGCACGAGAAAACAGACGGAAAACTCCCTCTGATAAAACATTAGAGGCTTGGTTATCTGACTTAGCGAAGTTCACCCCGTTAACACTGATTGGATCACGGAGATTGTTATTCCAGATGGAGGATTTTCTTCTTTTAACTTGTATTTCTTACAGCAGCTGGCTGGAAGTTTCATTTTCAGCCATCAATATTCCACTGTCAAATTAGCTTCAGTTCGACTCCAAAGGGAACATTTGCCGTTAACCTAGTTGATGTTTGTTGGTAAGGAAAATGTGCAGAGTTGTGAAGTAAGTCTTTTTAAGAGTTTGTAAGTAAGTTTGTGTTTTTCGTGATTTTATGGCTATCACTTGTAATTGTTTCTAGTATATTTCTTGGTATAACAGCTGGCTCTTGATACTAAAGTATCCATGAGCCAGAAGTCAGCATGTATTTAAAAATGGAAAATGTTTCACTGTTGCAATTCGGAACTGAACGCAGCAGCACAGTTTTAAAAAAAAAAAAAAAGTCATCCACGGTTAAAGACAACCCGAGGACTTCTGGTTCACTTGTTGAACTCAAGGACCCACATGTGTAATCATGTGGGCAACACAATACTCTTTCCTGCTCTGGGCCTCACATTAATCCACCAATCAACAATTGGGTGGCATTGACATCAAGAAGTGCACGAGAGCCTGCAGTGGCGGTGAAGACCTCAAACAACTGCACAATTTAAAATATTTATATACATATATACAAATATCGGCTTTGCAGATGTTTTCTGAGTGAGTGCCTGCGTCACGTTTGTTGGGCCTTTAGGATTCCCACATGTCTTAGTGAGAACCAATGAATGTCAACACAAGCTTTGTTTCCAGTGAATCACATGACAAGCCATCAAATTCCACCATCTCTGCTCTGAACCAGAGAATGTCAATGCTTTATTGCTATGGAAACGCTTGTTTTATCTTAAAACCATTCAGTGAAATGCTCCGTGCTATGGGAGATTTCAACACGAGCAGCCTGAATGGATATCTCAGCGGTCATGCTTCCTCTCCCCCCTCCAGGTCCCCTCCAGTTTTTGGCGGGCCTGTTTTTTGGGTTCTGGAAATGATTACCGTGCCAGACAGACCAATCAGATAAGGCTGCTCCAGCGGCCGCAGAGGGTCATGGGTAGGGGTGAGAGGTCGCATTCCGCCCCCTCTGATTAAATCCACTCTTCACACTGTTGCACTGTAAACTGTCACAGCTGTGCGAGTGCACATGCACCGAAATCAAGGCTGAAGCACAACGCGTTTGCGATAATCGTTTCAAGAAGAGGCTCGGGTGATGTCATGTTGAGTCACTTATGCATGCTGTGCATCGTGCGGCGGGAGACATTATTGCGTAGCTGAACGAAGGGTTTGACCCTTATTATGACGGGAGCCCACCAGAACTACGTATCCGTCTTCGCTGAAGACCGAGGAGTAGATTTGGAATTAGTGTTATGTGCAGCTGTTGCTCTGAAATCCATCTTCCCACTGCCAAAGTGAACCAAACTGAGCCATGCCAGGCTAAGCTTGAACATGGCTAATGGAGCCATGGATTTTTATGTGTTTGTCCTGGTTCAGTGTTTTCTGGCACTTTGCTTCACGCTTGGAGTCACAGCGCATTTTTTCCACATTTTGCAGGCTGGAAAAAGAGGCTACAGGGCCAGAGCAAGGGCTTATACCCCAACACACACACACTCACACACTCACACGAATGCAAAGACACACGTTTCCATTCGAAACCTGTGCCCTGGGTTGACCTCTTCACATGGACGCCTGCACATGTGCGCATTGTGTTATTCAGCGATGCTTTGTGTCAACTTCAGTCTTCCCCCTCCGATTTTTTTTTCCCGCGTCACATTTCAGTCCGTGCCGCAATCAGAAATCAGTCAGCGGTATTGCTTTGGAGGCAGCCGGCTGGTTGACATTTGTGTGTTGATTATGTCTTTACACTTATGGCTGCTGATGTCTTGTTTATGTGAAATGCGCCTGCTGGCGAAAGACTGTGTCAGCTCCAATGACACGGCGGAGGGGATTAGTACTCGAAAGCGACGAGTATATCAACTCTGTCCAAACATCTGGTTCTCTCTGTGCTGCGAGCATGAGCGAGTCGCAGAGCTGAGTGCGTTACCCCACTCCAGAGGTCCTTTAGGGAAATGAATGGGGCTGATATAGTGAGAGGGCCCCGCGCAGCCAGATTAACAGATTTTATCACCGCAAATGGAACTTGTTTTCACAATCTTTGGAGCTTTCCTTCTCCGTTTCACACACAGAAAACACACAGTCACGCAGGCGTGATTAGTATGCAGCGCATGAGCGTCGAATGTTTCTCTCTCTTCACAGCCTCTCACTGTTCAAGGGGAGAGCTTTCTGGACAGATGTTGCTCATTTTGGTCTCTTGTACCTTTTTGGATTAAACAAAGGTCGCATATATGTTTCCTTCAAATTAGAGGTCTCTTATTCCCTTGCATATGTTGAGATGTAGTTTTGAAATTTTGCTTAGCTCAGTGCCTATATATCACCCTCAGCTATATCTGCTTTGAAGTTTGAAGTCTTTCTACCTCCAAAGCCTGTGAAAATCTTAATTTACTGAATCAGAAGTCTCATTCTGTAATTTCTTTGTGATAAGAGTCTTCAGGGAAGCTGCTAAAGCCTTCACGCGGTGCCATGCATATCTTTTATTTCTGCATTTCTCTCCACTCTCTCTCCTTTTTTTTTTCATGAAGCGAAAAACTGGTCTGAATATCTGACAGCGCTGTATTTAGGTGGAAACGCAGCCATTCAAAAATAATTTGTTAAAAAAAAAAAAAATGTGCGGTTGAATGTGTTGATAGCTTTCCAGCGCTCTGTGACAAAAAAAGAAATGTTCAAAAAGCTTATGGAGTCTGGCAAAACACAAATAAACAAATGGTGCCTGTGAGAAGAGAGTCGGCCATTAACATGTTCCAGGAAACGAAAAGTGTAACATGAGTCGGCTGAAAGCGTTCCAACTTTCTCAAATAATTTGGGATGATGAAAGCTATCACTTCTCTGACGCTGGCATGAGCGGAAGATATACATTCACAAAAATGGAATTTGGCCCCTCAGTGCCAACAAGTGCTGGCAAACAACGAGGCTTGTTTCCAGATCGCTGGTTTCGGTTGTACAGACATCTATCGAAGGAGACGGACATATTCTTACTGGAAGTTGAACCTGAGAGCCAAAGATAAAAATGGAAACGATATATATTTTTCTGTTCATCTCTGACCAGAGCCTTAATCAAAGGAGAGACAGCAGGCTAAGCTGGAGCGCTGTCCCCCCAGTCACCCTGTTTTCATGGCTTTAATTTGAAGCTGTGATAACTCGTCACCTTGATAACTCATAATTACTTCATGAGCTGCTCCTTGTCACGGCGCCTCAGTGAGAGGGGCTGTTGCAGTAGTTTAATCTCATCAAATGGTATTTTCTGCCTCTTTTTCTAAAACAGCTACAAAGACAAACCTTCGCTCAACGCTGCCAGTCGGCCGCTCGCATTGCTTGATGAGTCACACTGTTGCTTGTTGCAGGATACTGATTCACAGTAGGTGACTTACACTCGAAAAATGCTGCTCGTTATGTAGTTTGCAAGCCCCAGGGTGAGGTCGCTGCAGTTGTAGTCTTTCTTCAAAAAGACGAAAAAAAAAAAAAATGATGAGAATTCACAAACAGTCAGATTTGATCCCTTCTGATATTCGGATATTGTTTTTGAAATAGTTTCATTTTTGTGATCCCCTCGACTCAACGCCGGTCTAAGGTGTCGATCCTTTTCCCAAAAACTGTAACTGTAATTGAAGTGAACTAAAGAGCAGCCAAAGTGAGATGGCTTCTTACCTCAAAACTGATGAAATGTAAGACATTCAGTCCAAATGACTTGTGCAGATTCACAGCTCAGAGGGTTCTTTATGGCATGTTTTTTATCACACGTGTGTTCTTATTAAACCGATCGGTTGACTCGAGTGTTAAAATGAACAGCAGTTTAGCAGTCGTAGAGCGAGATGTGACGCCAGCAGACACTCAGGCTACTTAAAGCTAGTAGACCACATATTTTCACTTGAAAGGTCCCATTGGATAGTATCACTGCTCTCTTAATGTAATGTGTTTCCTGTCTGACATGTTTGACCTGCTGGGCTGGACTCGGCCCAGGGATTTTCAGACACATGCCACAAGGGGCTCCAGTCTCAAGGGGCTCAATCCAGTCTTTATCTCAGTGTTTATATATTTATTTAGTTATATACTTTTTTTTTTTTAATACACATCAGCGTCGATGTGTGGGAAAAAATTCTTCTCATGGTTTAACATCATAGGAAGTCAGGAGGAAGCATCTGCAGATGTAAATATTCTATTTAAAGGTGCACTTTATAGTTTTGGGGAGGAAGAAAAGAAGACTGATTATTTATGCCAAAAGAAAGTGAATAAAAAAAACTTCTTGATGACTGAATAAATTGAAAAAACAAACTGACATTTAAGGACAACACAGTTTCATACTGTTTCACTTTGTTTATTTGTTGCGGACCCTGCCACCTTTCTAGCTTTAAACAGTGTTCACGGGACCTTATTTTCCTCTGAGAACAGCTTGTTTATTCATTCATGGAATAAATAAATATCTATTTTGTGTTATTACCTCATTAATATTGCAAATATAATATATATAATATATAATCTGTCCCTGATAACTGAATGTGAGGTTAGAGAGTGAGTGATGAATGTGCTCAGTTCAGTACAGAAAAGCAGTGACAAGGCAACCAGGCAGGTGTGGTTGATGAACAACAAAAGATACTTTTTTATTTTATTTTGGATGTATTATCCCTTTATCAGGTGCTGGGATGACAGGAAAACGAGGGGAAGAGTTGTCGTCCTAACCTCTCAGCCACAGCGGCGCCTCGTGATGTTCAAAAATTTGCAATGACTTCATTGGTTGGACGAGTGCAGCATGAGGTCACCGCTGGGGATGCACCACTTTCCAGGAAGTGGCGATGCTTCAGGATTTTAAAGTGGGTGAGGAGATCTAACAACTTTACTTAAGTCCGATTTTATGGCCACTAAACAACTTGTCAAGATGGCCTCTGCTGTCAGTGACCTCGTGAACTCCTCTGAGAATCTTCTCCCAGCGCCCTCTCTGGGTCGAGGCTCCCAGGTTAAGGGTAGACAGCCTGTTTACAGGATTGGATTGCTGCCTAGGAGCACATCCACAGAGACACGATCCCGTCAGTGTCCGTCTCTGTCCCTCTGTCTCTCTGACTTCCAGCCAGGGCCCGTCTGTGCTCTCACGCCCTCTCTGACCCTCAGGCCCAGGGGTGTCCCCTTCACATGCCTGAAGGAAAAACGGTTTAACAGCAGTTTCAGGAGGCCTCGAGCTGTAACATAGCCTGACTGAATATTTATTCAGCAGCAGCAGGTCTCCGGCTGTGGATGGATGATACGAGTACACTGATATTTCACCATGGAGCAGTATTTTCATTTTTATTACATTAGTAGGGCCTGGGGTGCGAGTTTCTCCCCCGACCCTCTTTATCTGTACTTTCAAACAGCTAGAATTACTTTCCAGAACACGAGAAAGCTGTTTTTATTTGAGCGTGTTTGTCCTCCATTCTGTTTCCATTCTAAGCCTTCTGTAGAATATTTTACGGTATTTATTATCTTGTCTTATTTATTTAGTTAAATGTACAGTGTGTAATTTCTGCCATTAGGGGTCAAAGGGGACATAACTAGCATGGGCTCATGGGAGTTGATGACTTCAATGTAGAAAAAAAAACACTACTGCCGATGAAAATCTTTTTATAAGAGGCAGAAACGTTTATAGACAAAGTAATGTTTGAGCATCCACATTCACTGAACGTACAGCAACAGGAAACCGAATTAAACCGTGAATAATCGGAGATCTCTCTGGGTTTGAACATTTTTGGAAAAGTTCTGCATAACGTTTGTTCTGGGGATGTCAGAATTTGGATTCTAAATCGATCACTGATCAATATGGGCTTGCGGTGTTCGGTCATTCACAGAGTACAGCTTTTGCACACCTCTGGATCGACAGGTGGGCAGGAGGCTGACAGAATCAGTTATGTAGAAGATAACCTGCTGAAGGTCTGCATACCGAAACGTTGACTTGAAAATTCATTGCAAGTGGGACAAGCAGTGTGTGAGACTTTTCAGTGAGTTTTAAAAAGCAGCATTGACGATTCTTCCTTAACGCTTCAAAGACGACAAAGCTAGTTTATTAGCAGCCTGCAGCTGCACTTCCGAGCGCTTATTGTGTGTGCATAAAGACGATCAGCTGACTGGTAGTGGAGGTAACTCTGACAGCTCTGACGGATTTATTTCCTATTTTCAAGTTGAAATTTTGATGATAAATTACGTATGACTACGTAAGAGACCTGGATCCATGGTGTTTTTTCAAAGACTGTAAAGGTATAAATGTGTCCTGGACTCATACTATGTTTGTTCGAGGTGCTCTCTGGCTGGGTGGCACTACAGGTAGATGTAAAAATCCCAAGAAAAAACGCTTAATTCCTTTGTTGTACGGGCATGGTCATGTTGGACCATTAAAACAAACAAACCCCAACATGTGACGGCATCAAGACTTTGTCAGGAGTCGAACGGATCTCAAGGAACAAAAGGCCCTTTTATAGTAGCAGTTGTATAATGGTAAGTGGTGTTTTTCTGTTGATCTCTGGATCTTTTCCAAAATTTTGGGTAAATGTTATTTGAACTTGCCTCACCCTAAACTGCACAACATCATCAAGAAGAAGTCAAGCTGTTATAAAAGAGAATACAGAAAGGTAAATGACAGTTGTCAGGGCGTGAAACCTAATAGCTCTGATTCTTTACGAATCCAGATTTGATAGTTCAACATTGACATAGATGTCAGTGCTAGAAAATAGTTTAGAGTCAAACATCTAAATTAATTACATATTTGGAGAATAATAACAGCCTTAGTATCATATCTCAACAAAATGTATAACAGTAAAAGAAATATTTAAACAATTAAATGCATATATGCAAACACATATTACATTTTTAGTAGCTCTTCTGCTTTATATGCTCTGTGTGTAAATAAAGACACTCTTATTCTTTTTATTTATTCATCAGTTCTTTGTTTTTACCACTCAGTTTTTATTTGTCTTTCTCTCCTCCTCTATGAAACCATGTTGATAATGTAAATTCTAGCCACAATAACAACAACCAAACCCTAACATTTGGCCAGAGGCACCTTTTTTTTTTGTATCCACTTGAATTATGATTTCCACACGAAGCAAAACGTAGTCGAGTTCCAATACATCACCACTCTCAACCAGGGCAGCAAACATATGCAGCTGATTATTTATGAACCCCCCATGGGCGCGCGCCTGCCAAAATCCACCCCACACTGCTGCACCCAGCTGAAATATTGCTATAAGGTTAACAAGAGAGAATCATGAATATCTATCGCCGTGTTATAGAAATGCAACGAGCCGCGGGCCGGCCTTCAAGTCCTCACGTCTGAGATAAACGCGCTCAGTCAGGGAGCGAGGCCGCCGGAGGGGTCCGGGTTAAGATATTGTGTTAACAAGAGCGACGTCGGCGCGAGATTGTGTTCAGAAAATGAGAAGTGTGTCACTGGAACTTGGTGATTAGTTTGCACGAGGGCTCCATAAGCTGCTGTTGTTCAAGTGTGTTTGCGAGAGTGACGGGGATGAAGAGAAGGATTTCTCAAAGTAATGCGTGTGTGTGTGTGTGTGTGTGTGTTGAATTACTGCAGACCAAAGGTGAAGTCTGGTCTCCTCCTAGTAGTTTTATGGCCCTTGTTGTGTGAGCTTCATTTTCTAACTGCCCTCCGTTATCTACTTGAAATTTCAACCTTCATTAACTAAATGCGTTCTTATGAAGTCATTAAGTCTTTTGCACATTATTTTCCTTCAATAGGGCGAGATAATAATGCTCATTTCCTCTGCACCTTTTTATCTTGAAATACTTCAACAAACTTAAACAGAGGCACGTTGTCCATTGATGTCATGCTGTAACACTTGATTTGAGATAATTCTCCTAAAGGGGCTGATCTGCACTTTAAGCAAGCGAGACTTCCTGATTAAATTAAGGCTTTTTAATAATCAGCGTAGGGTGTGCACCCACTAGAACTGCTCATACTCCGACTTGAACTGCTCGTGAACCAAATCTCAATATGTGCCGTTTGCTTGGCTGTCCGTTAGACTGCAAAAACACCTTTATTACTCCTCGTAGAGACGTTATCGGTTCGCTTGCCCACAAGGAGGTCAGAGGTCAGGTTCAGCTGCCGAACAGCAGCCCTGCAGCTGGTAGGGGGTTCAGCCCCGAGCGTAAATACTCCAGCACTGTTGATATTAGCCAGCGTTAGTGTCGATAGGTTAGATCACCCTGTCGAAGGCTTAATAATCATCTACTGTACACATGAGGATTAGTTTCTCTATTCTGTCAAATAAAGTTCCATACAGTGAGAGGAACACGTGCTCGGTGGTTGATCCTCCCCCCTGTGAGGCCGCGGCCCTGCAGCCCCGCAGCAGTGCTGGAATGCTGTCAGTTCTTAGACGTGATAATCAGAACCAGACTCCAGCAACCCAGGATCCCGTCCAATCGCAATCAGGCCAATGCAACGCCTCAAGAGTTCACCCCTCTTCCTCTGCGACTGTAACCTCATGTCAAAAATGTAGATCCAGATTTGATTAGCAGTGGAAAGAGAGCAGGGTTTCTTCGATGTTTTTATGTCACCACCCCCTGAGTAAAGACAAATTAGCCTCCAGACCCGCGTTTGATAAGATTTTGTCCCAAGGATCTCATAAGGAAAAGAGGTCTGTTGTTGATTTAGTGTCAAAAGGGGCTGAAGTGAATTGTGTATCTGTCCAGAATTTAAATTGGAAGACGGTGGTGCTGAGAGTGATACGTGAACAGAGGAGACATCGTACGTTTTCCAACTGGAAACATGTCAAAAGAATGAAATTACAGTATAATTGAGTTTTTCTTCGTTCTGAGGCAGAGCCCCAGCATCCCCCCTCTGGGGGACATTATTGGGACCACTTTGACAACCACTGCTTTATGACAGGAAGTGAGGGCAGGTTAGAAATGTGTCTCTGTGGACACTGATCATACAAGAGCAGAGAACGTTTTAGCATTCATTCGAGAGAGGCCAGGGGATTTTTATATTTGGTTTTGGATTTGGTAGGCGGCCTGACCAAAACAAAATATCACAGTCTATTTAATCACAGTCATGATCTACTATCTAAACTAGGGATGGCTTTTCTAACATACACAAGCCATGTTGTTGGCTGCATCACTCTATTGATTTGTTGTTGAAGCACAAATTGGCTAGTCGGTGAGGTTGTGAGTTTTGATGATAAGTTGCTCAGTTACTGCAATCTCAGCCATCTAACCCCAAAATAGATTGTGAACTTCAAGATCGATCAAGATCTAAAATCCTCAGAATGCTGACCCCAAGTCGTGGACACCCAATGCTGGAGAGGGTGAACACTTTGGGGAGTTTAATGACACACCTACAGCTTCGGTGTCCATTCAGTACTGCATGCAGCTGGGTTTGGGCTCTTTAGGGTGGTCCCCAGGAAAGTTACCTGCTCTGACCTGCTGCCCCCTCCCATTCCCTCGGCAGTGCATACCACATGGCACACACCAGCATTGTGTCTTGTTATATGCCCGTTCAAGACGAAAACACGTACCATTACACCGCTGGTCTAAAGTCATTACCGTAGTTTGCCTCCTATTAATCCTCAAGTTTCTTATCTCTGCGAAAAAGCCCGGCGCCAACCTGTGAAGTGCTGTCCTCTTTTATCACCACATAAAGGCCCTCTGAGAGCATTTGTAAATATTACTGCTAGTACTAATGAAACAAATTTATTCATACTGGTGTGAAATCTAATCAAGGTGTCACACTGGGATCATTTTAGGTTAAGAGCTCCTCAGCCTCATCGAAAAAATCAGCACCTGAGAGTCGGTTCCTCGCAGCATTACAACTGTAAACTCATGTGGAAATATTGCAGGGGTTGTACTGCACTGTGGGAAAAAAGCCACTAAAACATAATAAGCGTTTTAGTGGATACAGAATAACAGTGTTTTTAATAATTGACTTGTTAAGTCCGAGTCCCTCATTCGAATACGAGGATTTGCTGCTTTTTCTCAGTTTCATTCGAATTTGAATTGCAAATTGAATATTTTCTGGGTTGCACATGGACAACACAAGCAATTTTGAGACGCGACCTTGGGTTCAGTTTTAACAAAAGCACCACATTAGCACACTGATTTGCAGGTCTGACCCTTGTGGACAGATGAAAGAGAAGAAAAGAAGGTTGGATTTATTAGAAGCGCCGAGGAGCGCGAGGGGTTAAACGCTCCGGATTTGGACGAGCTCTTCCTCCGTCTGATCTGAACTGCTGTGTGCACTTTAATAAGCACTTTCATTTATATTAAAGATGCAAATGTAGCCTTTACGGGGAGATTGATATGCATGGAGGTGTCGGGGTGTGTGTGTGTGTGTGTGTATGTGTGTGCGTGTGTGTGTGTCTGTACCACTTTATCAGGGTCCTCTGTTCATTAGCCCAGTGTAATTGTGTTAGCAGTGTTGCTGGCAGGGCAGGAAGAAAATATCTGTGTGTAAAGGTCACATCAGAGGAGAGATGACATACGGATAGACGACACGCACGCAGCATCTGCAGACGTCCTGGCATCCACACACACATCTAACATCTAGAGCGCCACACACACACACACACACACACACACACATACGCACACACACACACACACACTATCTCACTGTCAGATGCACATGGCGACAGTTTTGACTGTGTTTGCGAGTGTGTGTTTGGATGCCTCTTCTTGCCCTAAGGTATGCATATGTCTCTAAGTGTGCGAGTGTGTGTGTGTGTGTGTGTGTGTGAGATTGTGCAGGTCTCTGTAGGTGTGTGAGGGGCTGATTCAAGTAGCAATGTTTAATCAAGTGTGATATTCCTCCTCTGTAAGCTTGGCATCTGAAATGTAGGCAGCAGAGAGAGCAGCTACATTATCTCCTGTGTGTTATGGTGTGTGTGTGTGTGTGTGTTGTGCACGTATGGATGCCATTTTGTTTTATGATTTTATTATATTTTTTAAATACACACCATTCAATCGTTTGATCAGGCGACAAACAGAACGGCGTCAAAGTAGGACTCCTGCTAGCGCCAAAGAAACGCAGCGGTTAGCGCGTAAAGCCTTCGACGAGAGGATTAGAAGCATAAATAGCAACATAAACAACAGTCAGAGCACATGAATATATAAAGCCAGCTGTAAATAACCTCCCTGTGTTTTATAGGCTGTGGGTGTGAGAGCACTCTGGCGTGATCGAGAGGTGCTGCTTGTGGCTCTCCGTGTGAAAACAAAGTAAAACAACTTTCCGGATGATCAACAACTGACACACAACCGGTGAGGATCATACTATTTCATGCCCACCTACATGTGTGGGTGTGCAAGTGTGTCTCCTCATGAGCATCTGTGCTGTATTAATACAGAGTCCTGGTGACAACAGCTTTTACAGATATTATAATAATGACAATATTATTGTCATTCTTTTCACAACTCTGATGGGCAGCTGTCTTGATACTGTCTAGAGGGAAGGGTGAAACAGGTGAAGTTATTTAAATGTCCTGCTGTGGACTGTGTAGCAGTAAAAACCAAAAAAGGCACTTCCTCTTCAGTCTGCTGGAAACAACCAGCAGGTACATCTCCCAAATTTTGCCCACCGTTCCGCCAATTTCACCAAGTAGCTTGGTTTTTAAAAGGACCTTCAAATGGCGGCTGGTGACCTGCCAGAGTGGCTGATGGAGGAGGCAATTACCAAAATTTACCAGCATTTGGCTCCTGGCTGCTGTTAATTTTTCACTCTTGTTATACTTCTCGCAGCCAAAAGGCTTTCATCGTGATTATCTGCACTAGGAGTTATTTTAACCTCTTATTACCTCTTTAGATGATTAAAATGGGCCAACTGTGCTCAGTGCAGCGCTGACAGCAGAGTGGACCGGGCGAGTTCAATTGACCATTACATTATGACGGCACCCACAAGCGAGCTGAAAGTCAAAGCGGGCCACTTGTGGACAAAAATGTCAGTGAAATACTGAGTGTTTGCACAGCAGTTCTCACGTCCCAGCGGTGGAGGTCAGACTCATTCTGATTTAATAATTTAAATAATGTGGCATGTTATGAACAAATGTGCTATTAGTTGAAAGTGTAGACCTTTATTGGAAGTATATTTTTAAACTTTATAAAGAAAATGTCTTAGTTTTGGAAATAGGTCCACTGTTCTCAATTCCTACTTGTAATGTGCTCTGGCTTTTATATTTTTAATTTCTGGAAAAGTTTGTTTGAGGTGGGATTAAATAAGAACTATTTTTTGATGATATATGATCGATGAACTGTATGATTAAATACACCTGCAGGCTACAGCATTAATATCACAACACCACAGCATACAGTATGTCTTGCAGAACAACAGGCCTAAAAATATGCTACCGCCTTTATTGGTATAGTGTTACTAGAGTTGACTGTAAAAGACAAAACTCAGACAGTAATTGAAAAAGGGTTATGGACCAGAGTGCATTAGTTTAACAGTGATAAATGGAGTGCTCTGTTAGTGAGCCTTTATTTTGATAGGACAACGGGTAGCAGCCCCGGGTTCGATTCCATCCTGTGGCTCTTTGCTGCATGACTTCTTCTCTCTCTAACCCCCTGTTCTCATAGCTGTCCTATCAAAATAAAGGCCCTCTCAGTGATCATGGAACTGACCGCATGGTTGATTGCCGGTGTCTTTCCTCTCCACGTCCTTATAAATGCTTAATCTCTGAGTTTGTTGGGCTTTGTCTCACTATAAAAATCATTTATAATGATGGGTCAACATAGATGTGGCAGAACCGTTACAAAGTCTGATCTAACCTCTGCTATGTTCATCACTGCTGTTGCAACAATCATGAAGCTATGTATATTAAATAATTTCTCACTTCTTATGGAAGTACCAGTAGAATAAAACCTCACCAAGGCAGACACCACAGAGAGGTTTTGACGTTTCAAACTTGTTAGCGGCTGCAGCCAACAAGCACACGTGAAAAAGGAGAGCCGGCACAGTTTTTTGCACAATGCTTACCACACACGCATACACACACACACACACACACACACACACACACACACACACACACACACACACACACACACCGCATCAGTGCTGCTAGTCACAGCCGATTGCGAGCACTCAACAAACAGAGCCAGGTACATCGGTTTGTGTAACTCTTAAGCAGAGGGATTTTGTTTTTTTGGCTGTGAAATCCGTGCAGCTCTCACGAAGCCCAGTGACTGTCCGTAAAAGCTGAGACCAAAAGGCGAAGAGTCGACTCAGACAATAATATTGCTACCGCAGTGGAGGATAATCCACTACAATAAACATGAAGGCGTCTTCCTATTTAGTTTGATCCTTGTTTCGTTGTGGCTGCATCAAGTTACACTGCTTTTCCGTCAATCATCCGACACCTACAGGGAGAGAGTCATGAGGAAAACACTCTTTCAAACCTTGCTTTTTCTCATGAAAAGAATAACCATAGGGGGTTAACTGGACTGTGGCGCGGAGACTACATTTTCAACAAAAAAGCTTTTGTTACAAACTTGGTAACAACATGGGTATTTTCTGGCCAGAGAGGATCTTTTGTTTTTGGAGTTTAACACACATTATTGACAAAAAGTCAGTATATCTCAGCCTTGGTTGGTTGATCCAGCCCTGTGGTCCAGAATGTAATATCTAAACAACAGTTTGATGCCCTGCCAGGAAATTTGGTTCAGATACCCGTGGTTCTCAGAGGACGACACAAGAGATAACTTATCCGCTGGTATCTCAACATTATTGGATGGATTGGCACAAGATTTTTACAGATACTCAAGGTTGCTGCTTTCCTCTAAACTCATCTAACACCACCATCAAGTTGACGTAATGTTTTTTTTCCTAATGTGCATCAACAACCATTAGATGGAATGCCATGCCCCCCAAGGTTCAAGGTTAATATATTTGTGATTGTTCAAGACAGGGTTGAAGTTGCAGTTCCTTTGTGTTATGCAAGAAAAATAAACAGATTTTTTCATGGTTTGTTGAGGATGAGTTTAGGAGTCTCACAACCTGAGGAAAGGATCTGTTCTGTATTCTGGTGGTATAGCAGGGGATACTTCTGTATCTCTTGCCAGACTGTAGCAGGGTGAGCAGAATGTGGCTGAGGTGGGTGTTGTCTTCTGGCGTCCTTTGGACTCTATGCAGACATGTCACTTCACCAATGTCTCTGATGCTCTGTAGATGGGTACCAAAGGTGTTATTTTTGGCCTATTCAATCAATCGCTGTAGAATCTTTATGTCTTGTACTGGGCCATGCGCAAAACATGCCAGTTTGAACTGTAACGACTTTAGTGATCCCCTGACTTGTCTTCTACGATCCTCATTAGGTCAAAATCTGATGTGTTGCGTGATAATTAGCATGCTAACACATGCTAGCATATGAACACACTAAGCTAGCTTGGTGAACGAGGTCATCATCACACCTGCTAAACATCAGCATTGTAAATATCGTCATTGTGAGCATATTAGCATTTGAGCGAGTTTAAGCCTCCCAGCGCTGCTAGCGTGACTGTTTCTTGTTGTGAATCTGTACTTCAAGCCTTTGGAAATTAAATACAAGATACCAAATAAAACAACAATTAAATATACAGCTGACTTTAATGAAGCCGTTGATCAACATACTCCCTTCTGCTAGCTGCATGTTAGCATTGTCCCCAACCACTGAGCTGCATGCTGAAAAGCACGAGTTACCTTCACACTAGCCTAGTTGCTAATGGTATGAACATAAACAAGCTAGCAGTTTTTACCTTTCTTGATGTAGGGATTAAGCCATTTTAAAACCAGGGCTCGCCTTCCTACAGGCAAGACAAGTTCCCCCAACACTTCTTTGCAGGGGTATGGTCACTGTGGGCTTAGCACTGCCCTAGTTGATTGTGATTGGTTTACTGAAATGCAAACAAAGACTATAAACGGACTCCATCTACCGTTACAGCTGTGGTGCACGTGTTCATCAATTAAACATCTCCATTTTCTTTATTTATAAACATTTTCCTTCTCATTACCGTGCTCATGCATATTTGAAAACGTCTCGTCTTCAGAGCCTCCTTTACTAATTTAATAGATTCAAATTAAAAAATAACTTTGTCGCTAACCCGTCCCCGGCTCAGTCTCCGAGAGAACAGAATAGGCGCTGCCAAATCAGTGTGTTTATGTCCCCGCCCTCCTAATGGTGCCTGAACATTTGTGCTAAGAGCCCCAGTTAATAGCCAGTGTTACAGCACCACCGTGCCAATAAAACAGGTTTCTATTGCAGCTTCAGTATAAAGTCTCTCAACCAAGATGGATGGTGATATTCCTCTCGCCTCCAGATATGAAACTACAGTATGCACTTAGTTTAGCATCTGTCTCCACACAGACCTATCAGCAACAGTAGGGAGGTCTACTGTGTCAGTATTCCTGTACTGCGTTTGTTTTTCCTATATGCATGTACACACAAACATACTGTCTCCGAATGCGGTGATTTTCCTCTCCCAGACATCGAATGATTGGGCTGCGGAGGTTCTCTTTTTCTTTTTCCTTTTTTTGTTTCCTCTTTTTCTCCTTCTCTCCATCCCTCATTGCTCTTCCCCTCTCATTTTCTTAAACTGCAAAATTGCTGTTCTGCGGTCGGGAGCCAGCTTCGATTATCTACGCCAAATTCCCTGTTAAAGAACTGTGTTTCTGGGCCTATTCAAGCACTTAAAGCCCCTCTAAATGGCTTTAGCTGCAGGGTCCCCTCTTTGGAGACTACCACACACACACACAGGCACACACAAACACAAACAAACACACACACAGACACACACACACACACACACACACTTTGCAATGAGTTCAACACCCATCATGGGAATGATCCAACTGCAGAGTAATTTCTCTTTTTTAATGTTTGTCAGCACAAAGAATGTCCCTATCTCTCCCTCGCTCGCTCTCCTCCACATCCTGTTGGACAATTAGTTTAAGTGTGCATGTCCATGTGTTGGCGGTTTTGTTTCTGTGTTTAGGGGAGGAAATGTTTGCATAAAGGAGGCTTTTTGCTGTCTCCGGGGAGAAGAGGACTAACTTAAATTAATTGCTCATAGGGAAAAGTTTTTGCTTGATGGGGGGGCTGATGGAGTGTTTGACTTTGTACACAGAATAAAGGCTCAATCCCCCGCCTGCTTCCATCCTGTTAGCTTCATGTTTAATTCTAAACTGACTATCTCCTGGCTCTAGCTTCATATTTACCCAACAGGCTTGAGTGTGGTATCAAACTTCTTGTCTAACTCTTGGAAAGAAAGCAAATCTAACTCGTCAATAATCTACCTCAGAGGTGAAGCATTAAGATCACAGTATTGACCTGTTGTACTTCTGTTGTCCAACATTACATAATCTCACTGAGTATCACATCAGTGCTGTGTGAACATATTGTAGTGATAGAGTGATGTAGCCTTTTACTGTAAATTACTGACATTTGTACTCTTGAAATTACCCTGTGGTACTGTAATAAGTGTATGTAGTAATTGTTATTATCCAAATTAAAGTACATTTCAAGTAAAATTGGACCAATGCTCTGTGTATTCACGTTAACCCAACCATTTCTCTTGTCAGCATAATAGCCTGTTAGCTCAGCAAAGTAACTTTTTAGACCACTTGTAGGCCTGCCCTGCTGGAAAAACCAGCATAGACCAGCACCAAAGCACAACATATGCTGGTCTTGTGGTGACCAGACACTAGCAAGGCCAGCATATGTTGTGTTTTGGTGCTGGTCTATGCTGTTTTTTTTTCCAGCAGGGTGTTTCTATCCAGTTATCTAAACGGTTAGCTTGTTGTTAACAGGTGTAACTTGACCACGTGTAAGCACTCTAGGCTGTTAGTATGTTGGAATGCTAGCCTGTCAGCATATTGGGTTGTTATTCTGCTGTTAGCATGTGTGCCTTGTTGGACCACTTGTAGCTGTTGTAAGCCTGTTAGCCTGCTTTTAGCAGGTTAGCATGTGCACCTTGTAAAACTACAATATTTTATTGTTAAAATACCGTATCGTGCTGTACCCTAATTACAATGTATCATTTTTACTTTTTTCACTTCAGAATGTAATTGGCTTATATTCAAATTCTCAGCAGCTCACTGTAGCATTCCAAATAATAACCTGTTGCGCATTAAAAAAAGCATAATTACAGACATTTACTGAGAGAATTTACTATGAAAACCTAGTGTTTGTCCCAAATAGGAACTACCTTTAATGCAGTGTTGTTTTGTGTGGTGCAAATAGAGATATTTATATATTTTTAAAGTATACAGAGCATATTAAAATGTGAAAAAAATATAGCGATTTAAATTGTGATTAAATAGATAGTGATAATATTTTTTGTCCACATTGCCCACCCCTACCTGAAGTACTGTCTTATTTGGGGACCCATTAGTATAAACCTTTGGCCTTTTATCTTATAAGAACATGGGGAGGGTTAAAAAGAGAAGGTAGCTGTGTTTTATTAAAACATTTGTTAGAAGACTGTGTTTGAAATTATGTGCCTCAACAATTCCTGCCGGGTGGCTGAATTGCTTCCCCAGTATGTAATGCTAATCCTGTAACACGGTGGTCCATGTCACAGCTAACTTCGCTGTTGTCTTTGGGTGGCAGCGAGCAGACGTGTGCTTCCTCTGATTACACAAGTTGAACACCAGCTTATCTATAACTGCCAGACATGACTTACACCTGGAGGGTGTTACATGCAAATAGGTTAGTGCTATGTAAATGCTTTTAAAAAAACAAAAGAAAAAAAAAGACCCCCTGATTTGAGCATTCGTGCAGTTGTTTTGTTTTTTCCACTTGTAGTTCTGAAAAGCTGCTCTGACTCTACCCTTCACCTTTTATTGAGAGGAGAAAATACTAAAAGAGGTGCGGGTAAACACTCGACACACACACATTGGGCACTGTTCAATGGATCTAAATATCTGTACTGACAAAGCGGCAGCGCACTCATGACTTCTGTGGACAAGAAGTTGCTGTTGACATTTCAGCAGATAAAGAATCCAAACAGAACCGTCGACTTTCAACGACTCTGACCAAATGTGATTTCTGTTTTGTTGTATTGGAGTAGATTGTAGTGTTTGTGTGCTCTTTTTGCCGCATTACAAGAGAAAGACACAGATTTGTTATAAAACCACGCATACCAGTCTTCGCACGTACAGCATTATATTATATTATAGCAGGTGTTCTGAGTGAGAGACACGACTCACTTTTTCCCCTGATTAGCAAAACTCTCTCCGCGATGCAGCAATTATTACCGCCCTCTCCACCTACATGTAATAAATTAATAGCAAGTGTTTCACTTAATGGGAATGTGACTGGCCCAGTGAGACTACCCAATTCACACACAGCTGAGATAAATACACCAGAAAAAAAAAAAAAAAATCAAATTAAGCCTCAGCGCTAAATAACTCCAGGAAAAATGTAGAGGCCTTTTTTAGTTTTACAGGAAAATGGCCGAGTGCAGCTCAGGTGATTCGTCCATTACAGTGAGCGAACAACAAGTGTACTACAGTTGTCAGGATTTTTCTTTTTTGTCTTTATCTGAAGAATCCTTAAATCCCTCCTCTCTGGAGAGCTCGGAGGCAGAGCTTGTAGAGGAGACTCAGTCAGATTAAGGATGATTAAGGCTCAGCCACTCAGCTCCGTTCGGCGTAGGTTTTTTACTGCACTGTCTGAGAGAGTGATGGCTGAGCTGCACCTGTCAGCTCGCGGAAGTAACTATGTGGAAGCGAGTCTCTGTCCGTGGGTACACATGCATGAGTGTGTCTGTATCTGTGGCTGTGTGTGTGGAGGTGTTTGCGTCGTGTGTCGTGTGTGTGTATGTGTGTGTGTGTGTGTGTGTGTGTACAGCTGTGCGATTCCAAATATTTGCGTACATGTGTTTGCGTACATGTGTGTTCCCAGTATGTAAGCATCTGTTTCCGCGCGTGTGTGTGTGTGTGTTGAATAATTTTTTTCTGAATGAAGTAGGCATTGTATCTCATTTGGTTCTTCCTACTAATCCCTATTGTTAATGGGAAAATACAGTGTGTGTGTGAGCGTGCATGTGTGTTTAACCATGAGGAATTATTTTATGTTGAACAATTGCCATATAACTGAGCCGTGTGTGTGTGTGTGTGTGTGTGTGTGTGTGTGTGTGTGTGTGTGTGTGTGTGTGTGTGTGTGTGTGTGCACATGTGGGCTGCTGCACCATGCAGTGGAGACACAGTGGTTTCATTTACAGTCGCATTCCACCACTGACACACAGACAGCTGCGCGGCACACACAGACACAGTGGTGGGCAAACCAGCCAACATCAGTCCTCCTCAACAGGCACACACATACACAGACACACACACACAGTCCAACCCACATTCTTTGTATTCCTTCAGCCTCACACAAAGCGCTTGCCGTATTTCATTCGATTTACACCCACGCAGAGGGCCCAATTAGTTTAGATGACATGGCATTTTGTCATCAGTGTCATCCAATTATTTTTGCATAAAAGATAAAACATGACAAAATGCAATTAAAGGACTCAAGCCCGCGCAAGTCGAGTCGCAGCAAAACCTGGAACGAGCCGAAAATGAAGAACTCACCTCGAAAATGCTAGAAAATTAAAACCGAGGCTCTGTCAGCGTCTGCCAGGTCGTCTATCTCAACATGTAATAGAGTGAAATGATGTGGCAAATGTTAAAACAGGTCGGTTGTCGGGTGCTCCAGAGTTCACACTCACAAAAATGTATTTTCACTTCAGCAAAAAAAATGGTCAGGTCTCATTTGGAAGCGTCAGTCATGGCTGGCCTCATCATGTCAAATTGCTCAGTGTTGATGACATCTAAATGGTGTGTGGCACAGCATGAGAGCCTTCTGTTGTCTCCAAATCTGATTTTTTTTTGCAAAGATGTGACAGTATTTTTGAGACAAAGCAGGTTAGAGCTGATAATCTGGCTAAGTTTGAAACGTTGGGTCATACAGTGCCAGTTTCGAGGTCTTTCTCAGGACGTTTTTGCGGTTTGTGTAACTATCCTTTCTATTTGATCCCGTTCCTCTTCCTCACCCTTCCCCCTTGTCTTTTTCTTATCTCTGCCCGTTAACAGCCAGGAGAGGTGGCTGTGAGACGACTACAGTCTGCAGTATTAGCACTTGTCAATATTACGCCTTTCGGAAAATGGATTCCAAATAGAAATCTCCTCACGTTCAAGTCGTGTGTCCGCCTCCCGCTCCCGTTTCCCATATCTCCTCCTCCTCCTCCTCCTCCTCCTCCTCCACCACTGTCCTCATCTGACCTGCGCTGCTACTTTAACTTTGCTACCATCTGTTGCAGCCAGGCCTGGAGTTTTTAAAAAAAAGCGGCGAATTGATCAGATCAAATTCTGTACGCATGCTCCGAGACGTCTGTTCGGCTGCATCTGAGCAACTGATTTAGTGTCAGATGTCAGACTTTTGCACGAGTAAAAATCCCAATTTGGATCTCTAGATGAAATTTTAAACATATTTTGAGACATTGTCAGAACAGTTTACACTTCAGTCTTTTTCCAGATTGTAGGAAGAATAACAATTGCAGTGAAATATATTGAAAAAGCTCTTTTGGTTTTTTTTTTCTCTCCTGTATTTCAAAGTTGCATCAGTTTCTATTCCCTAGTTAATGACAATGAACATATAATCTGATGTTATAAGCTTGGCTGTGTTTTGCAGCAAACACAGCTGTCTTTAATGGCCTGTAAAGTTTAAATCCAGTGTTAAACACCAAAATGCGTTGTGTATTCTGTTTACATTTCTATTTCAAATTTCAAATGCTTTCTTTGGTTGTGCCCCCCATTTCTTGGAAAAAAGTAATAGATTTTGAATTGTGTTTAATATTATAGTATGAAATCTGTTGTTTCCTTAGAGACTCTGGGATACAAGGTTAAAAACGCTGTCGACAGGATGATAGAATTCCACATTTTCCATTGCAAACCTCTTGAGTCGAGGGATATTACTGTAATAACAGTGATAGATTTGTCCCACAATCTGAAGATATTGTCGCTTGACTGATGAACGTTGTAGAAGTGCGGTACTCCCGAGGACGCTGCTGTTTTGTCAGAGCACACAACGCACCGGCCCATGTATCCCAGGGATTCGAGCTCTCGGTGTTTGTTGACTCACACACCTGAGGCTCTCTGAACACAGTCATATCGGGCGAAATCAGCCAGGGAGCCTGCTGAACATTGCAGCGGCACCACCTCGGGCACTACTTGCCACTTAAATTTCACACCTCGCCCCCTGTGCTCAGAATCAGTTTCAACTCCGACCTTGTTTGGTTGATGACCTCTCAAAGCACAAACCGATGAGATGAGAGCAACCCACGGTGGGCAAAAAGGATGGGAAAGCTTTAGAGACTGGTCTTGATGATTTGGTTTTTCCTTTTCTGCTCAGAGGGAGGATAATTCACAGTTCCTTCTTTTGTGTTACGCTAACACACATAATTGGTAAATGGTCTTTGTTAGGCTGTTCCTGTTCTGTTGTCCCCGTTGTTGATGTAAAAAGGCTGCATCTAACAATTGTATTAAAATTGTGAAAATGCCCATTATAATTTCCCAGAGCCTAATGTAACATCTTGAAATATCTTGTTTGACTGTCAAATTGTCCAAACCCAAAGATATTCAGTTAATTTTTTTTATACAGTATGTGAAAAAGAAAAGCTTAAAATTCTGGCAATCCTCCATTGTTGCTTGAAAAATTACTGAAACCACTATCAATTATCAAAAATGTATTTAAGGTGATAAAAAATGTTATGAATTAAATTAACAGAATATAAGGAAATAAAAGTTTTGACAATATGCTGTCCATGTATTACATTCAAGAGATCTACTGACATTAGCATGCTAATCCTGCCTGTCCCGGTTCAAAGCTCCCACGCTACCAGTGGAAGCACCAACACATCCCCAACGCTCCAAGCTCACAGTCCAGACGCCAACTGCTTGGCTCACTGAGCTAAGTAGCTAACGGCTGCAACAGTTCGCAGCAGTTAGCAGAATCAGCACTTACTCTTGTGATGTGCCGCCAGTTTTTTTATTTAACTATGGTTTCAACAGGTGGCCAATCCTAACATATTGCACCTTCAACTGATTATAGGGTTAAACAGAGCTATTCTTTGGATTTTAACTCGTGGCCCAACTCGTGAAATACACATGTATAAATCATGTGTGAAGCCTATAGGGCTGCCTTCACATGATCACCAGTCAATGCTGGGTTGGAAGAAGCCTTCTCGGAGCCTAGCTTAAGGTTGAAGAAAAGCCAATGTACATGTATTTTTAAACTGGACTCTGTCTGATGCTCTCACATGATTTCTCCATGTTCGAGCTTCTTGATCAGTGGTGCACTGACTATGCACACTCTCAGAGGTCTGCGCCAAACAGGGTTAAAGTTAGGATGACTCGAACTTTTAGCACAAGGTGTAAAATAGCTTGAACTTTTAGCGTGAGGTGTAAAACCTGAGTGGTGTTACATAGCCCGGGGCACAGTGTCATCAGTGGTTTAAGCCATGGCCAAGTGATTATGCTCCTGATTATACGTGGAAATCCAAACCTCCTGCTTCACTTGCTTTCATCAACAGTTATAAATGCAGGAGAGGGTACCAAGTGGTTAATTTCCTGCTTAGTTCCCCACATTTTCTCTCTCCAATACAAGAAAGTGTGTATTTAAATACGGAAATAGTATAAATGTAAATGTTTATAGGCTGCGTGTGGTTTGTACAGTACAGCTGACGTTATATATGCCTTGTTTGCGCACAGTTTACATATAGGCCGACGTGTTTGGATGTGTGTCTGTGTGTGCTTTCGTAGTAAATAAGACTGAACAGATGCAGGATAGAGAAACACGCAGACTCTCACGGAGTGAGGCCAGCAGGCATGGATGTGAGCTCCATGCTAAAGAAGTGGTGTGTATAAATTTGCCTAAGTGTTTGGCCAAGGTCTGTGGCTGTGTGTGTGCAATCGATGTGCCAACAGCAATAAATCAGCACGGGGTAGACCTGAACGCCTTTACAGCTTCATCTGATGTGGCAGGTGGGCTTCAGGATGGCCCTGACACACACACACACACACACACACACACACACACACACACACACACACACACTTACAGAAACACACACACACAGAAATGAAGGCTCAGCTAATTCAAGGTTTTCTTTGATCAGATAAGATGTTGATCAGTATGAGGAACATGAATGGCATGATATATCAAGTGATAACATTCACATCACATTGTTTCATTAGAGGAGGCCATTGATGGTGTTTCAAAGAAAAACTCAAGCATCTTTAATATTACTTTAGAATTGGGATGTACCAAAATATCGCCTGAACATCGATATTGGTCGATATTCACCTTGTTCACTGCTATCGTCAAATAAGAAGACATTCACAAACAGCAGGGGCCAACAGTTATTTACAATGTCGCCTCAATTGTACGCTGGCACATTCATGAGCTACTGGCTTGTGGCATCCCTGCTATCGGTTTCCTAGGCTATGTAAATACTATGTGTAGGTAGTTGTTACTTTTGAAGTGAAGTGAAAGAAGGTTAGATTAAAGGTTGTTCCATACTTTGTATCACTGAATTTGAGCTCTTTCAAATATTTTTTAATGAAGGCCTGAATCACTTTAAAGCAGTTCAGTTATTTTTTTATAATAAAGGTTTGTTTCCCTTTATTGCTAGAGGCAATAAATAATGAAAAATAAATAATAACGACAAATTGTGCAAGCAAAATTGTTGTAGCCCAGATCTGGCCCACACCAGACACGTTCATCCAGCCCCAATACCACATGGAATGATTGCACTTGGGCTGTCCACTCATGTTTGCCAGATCTGAGCCGCAAGCAGGCCATACCATGGTCACATGTCAGCCAAGAGCAAACCCAAACCCCTGTGGCTCAGATCTGGCAACCAGGAGTGGACCGCCCAAGTGCCATCATTCCATGCGGTATGTGGGCTGGATGAGTATTGGTATACAGTTACTCTCAATCAGTATAAAGGGTACCATAGCACCACAGTGGTATCTATTAACATAAATCAGTGTCTCAGCTTTACGTGATTTCACCATATGCGATGTAAGTGAATTTTGTTAAGAACACACACATTTTAATAACCACACAATTATAGCATGGATTGTTGGGCTGTTTGGATTAGGCTTGTGCCCCACAGCAGGAAGAAAGTTTATACCTCATTAGAATATTCTGTTTCATTTCTGTTTCAAGTCTTTTTTTTTTCTTTTTCTATCTCTGTATGAGCCCACAGTCACTTTTCTCGCCAATTTATTCATCCATAAACTCAACCGTTTCATTCGTTTGATCTAATTCAGCAACACTTTTTATATCAGAAACTTGTTTTCAGCTCACACACGTTCTCTCTCCTGTCATCTTTGTCCCAGTTTACTCAAACGGCTCCCGACACCACCGGCTCTCGGCTCCACTGGCTACTAAAGCTATACGGCCACCGAGTCCGCGCGCTGCTCAGTTTTGACTTATTTATAGAATTTATAAAACACATCAGAGAAAGTGAGATGAAAATGCTGCAAAAATAGCCAACCGAACGTGTCACTTAGTACAGTAAGTCTAACTTCTTCTCCGCTTTGCGTATGCAGGCGTGTGTACATTCTTGTGGCGATCTGTTGGGCCAAGTGCATGGGTGGTGCAGGGGTGTGTGTGGGCACGTCTGTTTCATGTCAGTTGTGTCCAAGCGCGTGTGTGTGTTGAGACGAGGTGAAGTCAGAGGGATCCGTGAGTGTGTGAAATGCTTTCCAGTGCTGTACGTGTGTTGTATGTTCCTATTATGTGTGTGAGTGTGTGCAGCTGTGTGTGTGTGTATGTGTGTGTGTGTGTAACATGCTAACAGTCGCTGTATTGTCCTGATGGGACAGGCAACACATCGTCATCTGGGCCACTGTAATCATGGCTGTGCTGGAGATGAAAGACGCTATTGACAAGAAATGAAGTGTCTGAGGGAGAGACACAGAGAGAGAGAGACAGAGAGACAGAGGGACAGAGAGGAATGTAATGAAAGGGAGGAATGAGAAACAGCAGCAGAAATAAGAGACGCGAATAGTTTGCTGACCAAACTCCATTATGAAACAAGTCTTTGCCCTGTGCCCTGCATTTAGCCGAGCAATGAACTAATGAGAAGAAGGTCGGGCAGTATGTGGGTATGTTGTTGGTTTAAAACAGCTCTAAATTATAGTAGCCTTTGAACCGCTGTTATTTCTGTGCCAATGAAAAATGATTGTTCAAAGTTCTTTCCAGACTTCACACATCCTTGAAGGTGACATTAGTGAGTTAAATGTGTTTGGTAGACTCCATGGATGTAATGTGAGGACTGGATACCCTTGCTCAAGGTGGTGCCTGTTTATTCCGATTGAAAGTTGGAATGAACTCTTTTTTTCCGCCCTACATCCTTTTTAAAAGATGTTTTTGAGGCATTTTTTGCCTTTATTGGATGGTGAAAGGTAAAGAAGAAGGCAGGAAATGAGGATGGAGAGGGGTATGACATTCAGCAAAGGTCAATGGCTGAAGTTAATCTGTGACATTGCGGTTATATGGCATGTGCTTTAACTATCTGGCTATCAAGGCACTCCTGCTTCCCCTTTGTGTTCATTTCCCTACCCCCTCATCCATTTGTCAGGTAGACTTCACACTCAGATAATGCACATCGAAATGTTATTGTTGTTTTAGGGCTCTGAGAGCATTTCAGAAATGGTAGATCTTGGATCTTGAATCTTGTTGGCAATTTCCTGTCATTTTTTTTGTGTCAGAAAACAGTTTCTGGCCTTGCCAACCATTAGAGACAGATCAGTTTTGCCAAAACACAATGGTTGCTTTGTAAATCTTTTAAAACCTGGACCATTAATCCACAAGCTGATTAAAAAAGAACCTCTGAAGCATTTTCAAGACAGCCTCATGTTGCAAGAATTGGGTATAACCAAGGACACTGTCTGTAGCCAAATGGACGAGCTCTTATGTGGCAAGCACCGCAAGTACTTTCCTAAAGTTAAGTGGATTTCATCTATTTCGCCACCCCCATTATACTTTGGTTGTTTTCCTACTTTGTTGCTCTCATAATTTTATTTAGTGTGACCTGCCAGTTAAGGTGCAGACACACTGGATCTGTTGATGGATGCAGGAGAAGTGGACTGATCCTGTTATTTTTATAAGAGCACATGGTATCTGGCCATGCAGTGCTTGGTGGTTACAGCATGGCGAGTTAATGGACACAATATCTGAATTTGGATAATCGCAACCTCTACTTTATGCATATATGCCCCAGGCTTGTGAAACATCAGACTGGGGCCGCTGATTAAATTAATGAAGACACCATAATTTGATTGCCCATTTCATATAAGAACATTTACATTGCATCCGGGTGTGTCCTTGTCAAATTCCGTGTTTCTGCACCATGAGAGTGAGATGTTCCTGAATGGTGAACAGGTTTATAGAGTGATGGGTGTGATGATTTAGCATGTGGAGCAGCCAAGTTGCTTTTGCACTTAAACTTTCAAGACTTTACTTGTCCCCCAGTGCCTTCAGGGATGGGCCCCAGCCAATGACCTTGACCTGGTAAAATGGACAAAGAAAATGGGTGGATGGTTCATCTCCTTTTTCTTTTTTTCTTAGCTTTCCCTTATAGCAATCTTTTCCACCATCTCTGCTGCCTTTCTATTGAACTGGTATGAAGCCAAATAGCTTTCACTGCTCTCTTCCTCTCATTGTCTCCTCTCTTTTATCATGTTGGGCCAGTTTCTCCACTTTCTTTCTCAGGGTGCCTGTATTTCTCTGCTCTGTTGCTCCGTAATAAATATACTATAGGATTCTCCCTGCAGCCCTGTTTGTAATTTATGGATGTTTACCTGCGATCATGATGCTGCACATCGGTGCTGCACCCTTTGTGTGATTTTCTATGTGAGTGTAGTTCTCCTTCTTTCTTTGGGTTCTGTGCTTTTCTTACTTGCACACACTCTTGTGTCATGGCATTTGTGTGTCTTTTTTGTGTGTATTCCAAGTGTGTATGTATTTTTGTACGAGTATGCACACTTTGTTGGCTGAATCCTTTAATACCTCTAGACAATCGATACACAGAGGAGCAATGTTTGGCCCTGTCTTCTTTTAAAAGATGCACTCCACAGAGTGGTGCGAGCCAAGAGTCTAGAAGTCAATAAAACAAAGCCGATACTGCCCTCATTTGTTTTTTTTGGACTTCAGCATCGAGGCCTCAGAGTCTGGGTCTGTGGGTGAATATTTAGTGTCTTGTCATTTCGATACAAGCAAATAAATCCCTTTTGTCCGCTCTCTGCAATTGCAAAACACAAGCCTGTGAATATATTGACATCTGTATTTGCTAAGATTTTGCTTTGTTTCTGTCTTTCAGGGCTGATGGTGGACCAGGCTGATGATCAGGGGATGAGGTTATAAAAAAAAAACAGCGGAGAAAGGAGGAAAAAAGAAAGGAAGTCGATTGCTTGGAAACTCTTCTTTTGTATCATCATACCCTGCAGCCCTATACGGCACTGACTGACCCTGTAGAGGATTACACACTCAAAAATACACACTTACACCCACTCACTCACTACTCCCCCTCCCTCACCACCATGTCTTCCCACCTCAACCCACCTCTCCTTATCCTCCCCATCCTCTTCCTTCTCCTCACCTTCTCCATGCCTTCCACCTCCACTACTTCCTCCCCCTCCCCCCTCCTCTCCTTCTCCCCACCGGAAGGAGGTCTCACACATTTGGTGGTCCACAACAAAACGGGTGAGGTCTACCTTGGAGCCGTCAACTGGATTTACAAGCTGTCCAACAACCTGACTAAGCTGCGAAGCCATGTTACTGGCCCAGTTACAGACAACCCTCGCTGTTACCCGCCACCCGGTGTTCAGTCCTGCCCCCACGAGCTGGTGCAGACCTCTAATGTCAATAAACTTCTGCTACTTGATGCTGCCCACAACCGCTTAATTGCCTGTGGGAGTACTTCCCAGGGAATATGCCAGTTCCTGCGTCTGGATGATCTGTTCAAGCTCGGTGAGCCCCACCACCGTAAGGAGCATTATCTATCCAGTGTTGCCGAGGCAGGCACCATGTCAGGTGTCGTGATCTCCCCAGATCTTTTTGGTGGCGGTGGGAAACTTTTTGTCGGCACTCCCATTGACGGAAAATCTGAATACTTCCCAACTCTATCGAGCCGCAAGTTGATGTCCAACGAGGAGAACGCTGATATGTTCAGCTTCGTCTACCAGGATGAGTTTGTCTCCTCGCAGCTGAAGATTCCCTCAGATACGCTCTCCAAGTTCCCGGCATTTGACATCTATTATATCTACGGTTTCAACAGCGAGCAGTTTGTGTATTACCTTACTTTACAGCTCGACACCCAGCTGACCTCACCAGATGCAAGCAGTGAACAATTCTTCACCTCTAAAATTGTCCGCCTATGTGTCGACGATCCCAAGTTCTACTCCTATGTTGAGTTCCCCATTGGCTGCACCAAGGACGGAGTGGAGTACCGCTTGGTTCAGGATGCTTATTTGGCCCGACCAGGAGCCCGTCTGGCACGTTCGCTTGGTATTCAAGAGCACGAGGAGGTTCTGTTTACTGTATTCGCCCAGGGTCAAAAGAATAGAGCCAAGCCACCCAAGGAGTCGGCTTTGTGTCTGTTCACAATGAGACGGATAAAGGAGAAGATTAAAGAGAGGATTCAGTCGTGTTACAGAGGCGAGGGGAAACTATCCCTGCCCTGGCTGCTCAACAAGGAGCTTGCCTGCATCAACTCGGTGAGTGTTTGAGACAGTAGCTCCCAGAAGTGTTTTTGTAATTGTCAGTCGTCATGAAATTGATGCTCTTCCTGGTTGTTCTGGGAACTTCGGTTTGTGGTTCCGAGTGCTTCTGTTTGTTTTAATTTCAAACATAGAATAGGCTCCTTCACTTCACTTCGCAGTAAATTACATTTTCTATTTCCTGGAATAAGGTTGGGTTGGATAGCTCGTCTTTACCTTGAGCCTCGCCAAAAGCATTTTAGTGGTCATGGGTTTTAGGGTGTGTTCAAATTAAGTGAGTCATGGTTCTGTCCAGTTCCTTAGCTTCCTCTCCATTACTTTGCTGTTTTTGTCAATGTGGGTGAGAAAATGTGCTGTAATGTGTTTTCAAATAATTGCACTGTGATAACTGTCCTTGGGCAGTTTCTTAGTAGTGAGAACTACACAGGGAAAATATGGGAAGTTGAGTACATTTTGCCCCCATACTCTTTAAAATCTCTCTGGCAGGATGGCAGGTCACCAAAACTTCTAGCTGCTTGTTCGTCTACTTTAGTTTCACTGGGTAACCTGTAAGTGGAAAAAATGAATCTCAACATAGTTCTAAATGCAACAAAGTAATATTTTCCATTCTGGTTTGGGCTGAAGCAGCCAACCTGTAGGTGTGATTGCGCATTTAGTGTCACATGGAATAAATCCTGGGGCTTTACCAATCCAACACTGAAGTTGGACCCTAATGCAGTATATTTACCTTGATATCCTTAAGAAAGAAGCTGTATTTAGAGTATGACTAGTAAGTGACTGTATTGTATAGTATTATATGTTATTTTACTCTACCTGCAACAGAAGCCAATGTTTTCTTGAGTCTAAGAAGACCTTGAACATCCAACGTTCCTGTCCCTTGTTTAGCGTTTTTTGCCCCATAATAGACTGATGTCATTGTAGTCAGTATTGATCCTTAGAGACATCATCTTATGATGTGAATTCATGTGAACGCACCAGATGGAGAACTTAATTAATTGCATTCTGGTTGAAATACTGATGTCAGCGAAAGCAAGATTGATAAATATGATCCCCCCCCCATCATGAATTAATAGTTCAGAGTTTCAAGTTCATTTAATTTACATAGCATTTTAAAAGCAAACATATTTTGCACCAGAGGGCTTGACAAAAGCAAACATACGCATATACATACGGGCATAAAGACACATATGCGTATGTTAAGAAAAGATTAAAATAGAAGCAGGCAAGAATAAAACAACCAAATGTTAAGGAAATAAGGCGATATTGTTAACATGTCTCCACAGTTGAGTGAGACTCCTCATTTTGTCTGAGGACCGGACAGCTGTCCCTGAGCTCCTGTCCATCTTTCAGGAATAATTCAGTATGTCCACATGTTGTGGGTGGCTTGTCTTTCCTTTTCCCTCATAGATGAGCTGGCCTAAGGGTGCCTGGTAGACGTGTGTGCGTGTGTGTCACCCACATGTCACACACACACATACACACATGGCCATGTATCCTCATGAATAATTCACCTGGTCTCACCTTCTGTTATTCAGTCGGTGCTCCATAACAACCTGCCATAAATCTCCAGACTTCTCTCCACCTTACTGTCTCCATCTTCTCTTTCTCTCCTCTGTCTTTTACTCAAGCCTCGTCATCTGCATAAAGATTTATTTCATTTTGCTAACCCCATTCTCCCACCGCTCCTTCTTTTATCTTCCTTTCACTTAGCTTTTCCCTGTTTCGCTCCCCCAACTCTTCTCCCCGACTACTTTTCTTTGTCTTTAATTTTTAACCTTTGACCTCCTTCATCTTTACACTTTCTCTTTCTGCTGCTCTCCTGCTCCTTCCCACTTGTTCTCCTCTGTTCAAAGCCTCGCTCTTTCACCATCTCCCTGTGCCCTCTTCTTGACTTCTCACTGAGTGATGAGGTATAGAGTGACTTAGTGTGTAAAGCCAGTGCCTGGATGTGATCTGAGAATGTGATGCGGTGGGAACAGATGATGCAGAGGGAGCAGAGCGATAGGGAATGAACGGCAGTAGGAGTCATTGGTTTTATGGGAAAAGGGTGGCTACAGAGAGAGGTTAAAGAAGAAGGGGAAAGAACATAGGAAGGGAAGTTGCTAGGAAGAGAGGGGAGGCAGATGGATAGGGAAATTATTATGATGAGGCAGGAAGAGAGAACATGAAGAGAGAGTAAAGAAAGAAGAAACAGGAGGAATGATACAGAAAGGTGGAAACAAATGGGGCAAGACCGAACAGATAGGAGGAAGATAGAGGGAGAAAAGGGATGGGGGAGTGATACCAGAGAAGTGAACTCTAGTTTTGTTGTTCTAGGGATGTTGATGTCAGTCGGATGCCATGAAATTGCGTCCAGACATTCGTCGTCAGAGGATGATGCCTACAGACTTTGGCAATCTCCGGTCAAAGCTTTTATTAATCCTATGAAAACTGACAGAATCTACTCAATGGATTGTCACATAATGTTGTCTAGACATTCATGGCTCCAAGATGATATATCATTATGATCTTGTTGTCCTTCTGGCTTTTCTTCTTCTTTCTTCTAATGTGTGATTGGGATTTTTGGAGCCCTTGTTTTATCACAGAGAGAGAGAGATGCTTATTTTATTTGCACAGTATGGGAACTGTATGTTTTATTTCAGTAACTGAAGTTAGTGATAAACAACTTCCTTTTTGTGAAGACACAGCGGTCTAGATATTTAAAAGTGTTGATATTAATGTAGGATTACTTTGCGACTATTTCAGAAACTACCAGCATTTCATTCTTACTTGACGTTATGTCACTGCCTTGCAATGAAGTTAAGACGCTGAACTGCATCTATTAACTGTATGCAGTGTTAAATCTACTGGATGTGTTAGCATGACGTTTAGAACACACATTCGTTTCCCTGTCAGGAAAAACACTTTGTTGATCCCCTGGCTTTCCAGGTTCAATAACAATCCCATTAGCCTCAGTCGTACTTTTTGTGCGGGGCTAATTATGAAGTGTTAGCATGCTTTACACGCTTAACTAAGATTGTTAACATGGTGGAGATTTTAATCATCAGCGTGTTGGGATTGCCATTGTGACACCGCTGACTCACACGGCTGCAGTGTGGCTGTGGACTCTTGGTCGATTCATAGATGTTTGTTGATTGACTACAATTACTAAGAAAAACTCTATTGGCAGGCAACGTTCCAACAGTTTCACCATTTAAATGCAATTCATGCAATGCCTCAGACTGCAAAGGTCCACTTATGAATAGACTCTGGAGAGTTAGAATGAGCAGGCAGGTTCATTTTGTGCTTTGATTTGACCATATGGCAGCTGTAGAGATCAAACCTGCGCTTGTTTCATTAATGGATGATCACTCTAATCACTTATCTACCAATGCTACCGTTTGTGGTGGTGTTGCCACCCATATGTTTCAGCAACCTTTGGTCCAGTGCCTCCCACACGAATTGTACTACAAAACAAATACGTTACTGAATAAAGACGCTATGTTCTGTTGCAATATAAGCAATGGTAGACACTTTTGCACTATGCATTTCCAAGTAACCGATTCCCATTCAGCAAGTTCTTGTTATATTTGCAAATTTCATTTTCCTCTTTTGGTTGTCACAGCTCATGCAAGACGATAACAACATTACATCTCTGTCACAAGCCCACCGGTGCTGTGCAAGCGCCTTGTGGCCTTGTAAAAAATGTACTGTATATGCATGTGATTATGCTAATGTGCATACAGTTACATGATTGTCCTTTATGGCCATCTGTCGTTCTGCCTGTGATCGATCAAGGTCGTGTCAGCGGAGCTCGCTCTGGGACATCGCACTGATGAATTTATCAACTCCTCCGACAGGCATGTTCAGTGTTTCCTGACGACAGCGGTGACAGCTCGTTGCCTCTGCGCTACTGTCATGTAGAAACTTTCGTAGCGGCTCATTTCAAGAGACAAGGTCGGGTCAGTCAGTCAACACTCAGACACTCATGTCTACCTGGAAGCTATCAAACTTCATCACGGTGTACAGCAGGTTGATCTTTTCACCTTCATTACAAAATGTTATACAGCTCTCACATTCCTGTGGCAGTGGATTATCATTGACCATTTGCATCAGGATTATAGCTACTAAAAGGAAGGACTTTATAGTCACAATTCCACATCCTGTTTAAAATTGATTTGAAATCAGTCCAAGTCCAATTCCAGTTTTGCTGTTACGGCTCTGCTAGTATAATTCATATATAGGAGAGAAAGTCATTTATATAATGTTTCAGTCCTTGATGTCTCTACAATGTCATCTGTGATTTCCTAAGAGACTGAATTAACCCTCACCCACCCACTTGATATATGTAGACCAGTGAGGCGGACATGTTGTCTTGTATTTGAGCTACAGTGGCACATATGAAGTAGTGAGATTGAGGTGACATACAGAGAAGAAATCGGATATATAAAGTATGCTTTAGATTAAAGTGTATGAGAGTGGCTTTTAACCCAGAGTACCCTATTGATGCAACCTGTCTATTATTTCTCTTTATGAATCTTGGAGTCATAATGTATTGAAATGGGAGAACAAATGCACAGATCACACGCATGCCGGTGTGTGAATTAATTTTCCCAGTGGTATAAATAACCTTCTTATGTCTTCAGGCTCCATAACCATTTAATTAAAATGCTAAATGTCTACATTTATATAGCTTTTTTTTATCCAAAGCACTTCACTAGGTTTTTGTTTTTGTTTTACCCATCCACACACAGGCTCACACAAAGTCAACGAGCTACAACCCGGGGTCTGGCCTGACTATTGGCGTTCAGTATCTTGCCCAAAGACACTCTGACATTTAGACAAGTGGGGATCAACCAATGGATGACCCACCATACCTCTGCCTCCTTTTCCTCTGAAAACACACTGGTACAGTACAAACAGGCACCACTAGAAGCCAGTGCAGCAAGGCTTTTCATGATTTACTAAAAATGTAAAGAAATATAGGCAAAAAAATGGGAAAACAAAGGAAACAGCTTCTGAATAAAGAAAGTGAAAGCTGAAGAACCCAAGAACCACCTGCTGTTAACGCAGGTAAATTTAACTGCTATTACAGCCAACTCAGCATGAAATCAGATTTCCCTCTAAATTGCCAAATTGCATATTCCAGCACATTTTTCTTATTAAGTAATACAAAAGATAACTTCTCTCTCCAAACTCATCATATACATGTTTTGAAATGTCTGCATGTAGTAAGAAACCTTCCCTTGTTGGACAGATTTATATACAGCAGTTAATACTTGAATTTAGCCAAAGGCAACTTTGGCAAGAAATCAGTTATGCTGTTGGAAAAGGCCCCATTAGACTGTGCTGGAACAACAGAGAAGTTCATGTCACACTGTGCACGACGGATGTAAAAATGATCTTGGTCACAATCTCATCATACTGTCAGACTTTACAATATCAATTTAAGGCATGTCAGCTTATGCAATGGATTTGTGGTGAATCACAGTGCTATAGTGTAATTAGAAAAGTGTCATGAGAGCAGGGACACGGTGCTGATAGACGTGTGCCAGAGCTCCACTAAGTTTTCTTTTTTTTTTTGGAGTTAAACTTTTTGTTTTATCTCTATTGTTTTGGTTTGCATGTGTTTGCCTGTTTCGTAAAATTATTTTTAGCATTTGGTCTTTAATTTCCAACACATTTTGGCCAACAAAACTCAACACTGGCTGTCTGGAGTCGTGTTTCGCAGCTCAGTCTTGGATCGACTTTCGGCTCAGACAGCGAATAGAGGAAAGAGAACTACAGCTTTGTCCAGCAAGTACACAAAAAGTTTGAGAAAGAGGGTTTCCATATCAGCATGTTGGTGTTCACTGGCGCTCACAATCACTTCTGTGACTGTTGCTCTGAAAGACCTGTTGCACTGTAGTGTTTGAAACATTCTGCACAATGGCAAGCATGTTGGTCAACATTTAAATCCAGCAAGGTTTAAAAGAACATTTTCTGCAGACTTTCCTGTGTTATGAAAGTACTGTTTTTTCTAGAGAAAATAACATAGTAAAGCAATATATGCAAGCGTAGCCACTGCTGCAAATCTACTATACTATTGTAAATCTGTCACAGCAGCATTATGTGTTTTTTCCAGTCGGTGGATCTTACAGCTACATTATTCCGGATGCATAGCAGCACTGAGCTCATGTTTCTGTGAGCCGTCACTTTTGAGTTTGGGTGAGCGCGTTCTCTTATGGGCACCCACTGCGATGGGTGCGGCTCAAACCTGCGGGTCTCTCCCCGTGCATCTTTATGTCCACTCATTATCAAGAAGAGGCCGGCGTTGGTCTTCTGGGAGTTAAACTGAGTGGTGGGTGACCTTCGCTGGCTGTGGGCTGCCGTCCAGCTCCACAGCTCTGTGAGCAGGCCAACCGAGCAACGCTACGGCCTCAGCATGACTAATGAGACTGATTCAGACAGAGGGAGGGAGATGCTATCCTCTCTGTGCATGTGTGTGTGTGTTTAGGACTCACTTTATCTCCCTTTTTTTTGCATCTCTTTCTCCCCATGTACTTCTCAGAGTGCTCATTTGTGTGTGTGTGTGTGTGTGTGTGTGTGTGTGCGCGCGCTTCCGACTCTTATCCTGGCCTCTAAAGAGGGACAAAACAACAGTGAAAACAAACAGAGGAAAATGGGCTGATAATAACAAGTGTGTGTGTGTGTGTGTGTGTTTGTGTGTGTCGCATTGTCTGCAGAACCACAAGGTGGACGTCACAGTGAAAATTGCCTGCAATAAGCAAGAAGACTCTTCTGTTGTTATTGCTCTCTCTCTCTCTCTCTCTCTCTCTCTCTCTTTCTAGCCCCTCCCCCCTCACACACACACACGCACACACCACACACACACTCACTCTCTCTATTTTTCTCTGAGCATAATAGTGTTTATTAATATTTATCAGTGTTGATCACTGCTGGCCAGGATTGTAGTCTATTTCTGTGGTGTTTTATATTCTGTCTTCCAGGCGGCTGGTGACTGGTGTGTGTGTGTGTGTGTGTGTGTGTGTTTATGTGTTGTGTATCTGTTCACTTCTCCGTTCCCTCTCTCTATCTCTCTATTGTATCTTCAGTCTCATTACTGTTGGCTTGCACCTCGGTGGATGGATCACCCACATTGCATCAGGCTTCGGGCCTGCTGGGAGGGGAATACAAAGACACTAATGGCTGTGCTTACATCATGCACGCGGATATTTCCTTAATGCACGTTGTAGCAGTCTGTTCGCGACGGGGCTGGTTTGCGCCGACCCCGGTAACCTCTTTCCTTGTAGAACTTTAGTAGGCGATATTGACCGGGATATTCCCTCAATACCTGCAATACTGATTGGTTTGTCAGTGCAGGCTCAGTCTTTTGGGCAGTCATGGGCATAATATGGGAGAGAAGCTATTTGAGGCACTTTGGATACAGAAGCGTAGGTCTCATTCACTAATTTGTGACTTCCTGTTGGCTTGAATGAGCATGAAACTGTCCTGAAGTGCTGTCTGTCGTGTGCATCGCTTCAGCAAGCTGAAGCTTAAGACCCTTTGTAGAAACATTTTGATAAGGGCTGCACTGTGAATCAATATGCCGTATCCAAACTGCAGAATAAGTACATTTCTGATAAACATGAAAAGATCTCAGTTTGACACAGAGCCCAACAAATGTCACATCGTCATCATCAATAGTTTATTTCTTCTCAGTGGAAAATGAAAATTGCGATGCAAAATTATCATATCACAATCATGACAGAGTGCTGCAGTAATGAGTTCTGAAACCTGGAAATCAGTCAGCATTTCTGCGCTTCCTGCTACCTCGTCTCAGTCAGTGGGATTTTTTAATGGGCTTTTGGTTAAATGTCTGAGGCACATAGACAAAGGGTACAACGGTCTGTGGTTACCACCAACTGAAGGTATTTACACATTTTGTTCAACAACATGAAATGCATCATAAAATGTCACACAATTGAATTATAAAAGGCTTATTTTCTTAAAAAAAAGTTTACAAATAAAACTACAGAGGTCATACTTGTAGTTAAGTTGCAAACTATTCTAACTCTAACTTTACAACTTGTAGATTGACCACTTACGGTAATCGTGTACAGTAATTGTTTAAGTAAGACGCTTAATGCTGGTGATGTTTAACTCATGGGACCACAATTCAGTTTGTTTTTGGCCTAAGGTTAGCTTTTCACTTCTTGTAATTTAATTTACGCTTCAAAATCACAAAAGTCTTGTTGATATGTGCAGATTATCACGCTGAATAAAACATGAAAGTATTCTTATCTTTGGCAATAATCCAAAAACCGATTCAAAAGCCCAACAGGCTTTTTGTTTAGGGAGCCATGGCAATGCTAACTTCTGGGTTAGTCATTGCTACACTACTCTATGTCTGTTGAGATAATTTCAGCATTTTATTATTATTTTTTTAATTATTATATTAGTCCTGATGATACATTCAGTAGTTTAAAATCAGTGATTTTTTGGAACCTTTGCTAATCTGGGATACATTTAGCTCATGTGGTGCAGCGTTTGTTCCCCATTGCTGAATTTGGTGCGTCGCTGACTAATACATTTTTGAGCTGAGCTGTAAATGCAATGCTAACTTATCATCACCTTATTGCGTTGTTATGGCAAATTTGTTAGCGAACAGCTGCCTATTAACATCACATTACATCCAGGAGACAGGAAGCTGTTTTTGCAATAATTTCTAGTGCTAAAAGCTCTGCTGGCTTGGTGCTAACTTTGTTTGTTTGCCAGTTTGGTGCTGGACAAGTAGTGTTCTGTAGGTTTATCAGAGCTTTTCAGAAAACAGCTGCCTGCAGAAAAACTGCTGATGAGAGCGTTGGGAGTGAATCAAAACAGAAAACTTAAAGGCATATAAAACCAAAACAATGAGCTTAAAGATGCCAAAACATGAAGTGCCGAGGGGAAATTCAAAGCACATTTGGGGGATAATCATCTGTACATTACACATCGTCATAATTGATATAAAATATATTATGTAGTGGAGCTTTAAATCATCCAGGAGACTTCTGTGTTTCTATAATTGGGGATATAATTAGAAATATAATCAACAAAGACATTTCCAAATGGTAATATACAATGATAAACATACAGGACAGTTTATGAGAAAACGCAGACAGAAAGTCGCGAGCAAACAATCCTGAAGCCAGAAATGATGATTTGGTTCATATCCAGGATCTTTCTCAGTATAACTATAACCACTTTACATTGCTGGCTAAATGATATGAAGCAGTTTGTGCCTCTACAAGAATTGTCTCTGATAAGATAATACAAACTAGGAGGTGTTGCACTTGATCTCTTGCTCAGGAACGAATGTGTATCTCCCTTAATCTGCCAGATATTTTGACATTATTTCCTCAAGAACACGTCTGAAAACAGATGGTGTTATCTCAGGCCACAGGTAGAATTCCCCCTGGTTTTAAAGAACTCAACTTTGTATGACTCAGCGGGAGACTAAATGACTTATAAAGATGATTTTTCTTTGTTGGCAGTGCTGTGATGAATACACGCAGTGCTGAGGTGAACTGCAGTCAAACGCTGTCTAGAACACAGCCCATTGGGGGAAAGACTTCTTGATGAGGTGCGCTTTTCTCTCCCATCTCCTGAGACGTTTTGATGCATGACGCAGCAAAATACCACATACCTCCAGCATTTTAATGACTCGAGCTGTAACAATTCCCCATATGTTTTTTGTCTTGTGATATTTTTCCACCTCAGGCTGGATCACGTGGCGCCCGCCATGCTGTGAAATCTTCCTAATTTATAGTGAATTCTCAACGGGGGGATTTCTCAGATCCAACTACAGTATGAATGGTGCCTGTGAACTAAATTTACCACACAGTGGTTTTCATTGTTAACTCCAGCACATGACAAAGTGGATTAATGGCTGCTACAGCATAGGCTCATGAGAGTGTCAGCCTGTTATGGATTTAGAGTATTTTGGAGCTACAGCTGCTTAGCCTTAAAGCTGTGTGAGTGGGACCTGGGGTGACCTTTTTTTTTTGTCTCAGAAACTCACCATTTGTATGAAGGAGATTTTGGAGTTGACACTGAGCAGAAATATCAACAGCGATACTGCAGTTTAAGAAGCTCGCTTTGAAAATGTCACATCGTGAAATGAGCAGGTGTCGTCTGGCAGCAAAGGTTGGAGCAGCGAAGGTGGTTAAGCAGTGCGACACTTGATAAAACCCTGAACTTTGCTCGTCTTTGTGTCAGACATTGTGTACGAGTTCACCAAATGATCTGCTTAGTTGAAGCAGAACGCACTGAAGATCTGATTCACATCACCTGGTAAACTGGGTCAAAAAGCCAACAACTCCTTCCCCCTTACACAAACTTGTGCCAGTCGGTATACAAATCTCTGCAGCACACTCCCAAACTGCTGACCTGCAGCATCTAATGAAGAGTGTAATTATTTATTGATGGGCATTTATGCAGTGTTTGTATATGTATGCTTGTGTGTGTTTGTGTGGGGCTTATGGCAGACATGGATGCATGCATGTGTGTTTGCGCAAAGTAAACACACATGCATTCATTAATGCATATTTGTTTATTTAATTATTCATATGTGTGTGTGCATGCGTGTGTGTGTGTCTGTCCAAAGCAGCTTGTCCCAGCTGCTCACCAGACGCTGTGAGATGAGATAAAGCTTAAAGACATGTTTTGGCTTCATTTTGTGTGTGTGTGGGTATGGAGAGACACACACACACACACAAACAAACACACACGCACCAGCATACACACATAAACACACATAAACACACATACATCCTGCAGCCTAACCCTTACCAAAACCACTAATTGCCTAACCTTTACCCTCACCATAAGAAAAGACTAAACCCTAAAATGTACTGATTTATGGTACATTATAGGGTCCAGCATTGCGGTCCCCACAAAGCTCTCGGTCCCCGTACTGTGAGTGGGTTCTCAGGTTTGCAACTCTACAAATTCAAAAAACAGCTAAATGCATGTAAAGTGTACAATCTGATTGAAGCATTATTTCTATAATACATAATATAGCTTTAATATTGATTCTGTGAGGCAGACGTAGTCCATGTAGTCACTCATAATTCTGTTAAATTGGGCATTTCCATGTCTGTGTCCTGTCATGTGCATGAATGTGTGCCTGTATTCCCAGAGCACGCTCCTCTGTGTCAGTCTGTGCCTGCCACTCTCAGCACACAACGGTGCAGTACAGTGTGTTTTACAGGCTCCCATATTTGGGTGAATCCTTATAGTGGTCTGTAATAATTGGATTACAGCTGTCAGGGAAGGCTTTAGTTCAGATTACACAGATTATAGTCTGCAGTGCTCAGATGGACAGCGGGTTTAAAGAGCATCATCTGGATCCTGTCACATAGAAAGAGCATTTTGGCAAACGTGCAGATGTGATGTTTGCCTACATTTGGTTAAATGTAGGTCAGGAGTAGCAGATGTGTCATGGCTGACTTGGACCGAACCCAGTAGAGTACAGTAAAGGAAGGATCTGCGTTCGATCAGGATTATTTGGGCCGAATCTGATCCGTTGAAATATGCATGACCCTGGGATTGACTTGGGATGGCACTAACACCTATTTGAACCACAGAAGTGTAGATATCCAGACAAACAGATGTTTTTATTATAACCCTGATTCCAAAAATCAGTTGAAACATTGTGTAAAACATAGAATGTTCTCATTTGCTAATCCACTTTTAACATAAACTCAGTTGAAAATGGTACAAAGACAATATATTGAATGTTTTATCTCATCGACTCCATTGTTTTTTGTAAATATATGCTTATTCTGAATTTGCCTCCAGCAACAAGTTGCTAACAAGTTGGGACGGGGCCACAGAAGGCTGGGAAAGTTGTGGGATGCTCCAAAAACAACTGTTCAGAACATTCCACAGGTGAACAGGTTCACTGATAACAGGTGATAGTATCGTGTACCTCAGTACCTCAAACTTGCACTTAGGAAGAGTACCCGAGTAAATGTCCTTAGTTACATTCCATCACTGAAGGCTATTAAGAAATATAATTAGCTGAGACAAAAGTATCATTAATGAAATGAAAGGGTGGAAAACACATTTGTATCCAACACAAATGCATCTGAGATACAGAGCATTAAAGATGTGATGTGCCAGCTGGCAGCGCTGTCATATGTTTTCATTTTTTTATGTTAATTTACAAAAAGATAAAATTCCCATTAGCATAAACTGACATTTAAGCATTGTGGATGTATGGAATCTTCAATTTAGATGAAGATAAAAGATACGTAAAACCTCACTATTCCAATTTGAATTCAACTATAAACATAACAAAAAGAATACATATTTGTCAGACGGTAGTGTGCCTGTCAGTGAAGGCAAAAGTGTGCATCACAGTTGTCAACAAATCTACTGTGCCAGAAAAGCTGCCCGCCAGACTGGAGCTTTCCATGTGGAATTACCTCAGACGATAGCCGAGGCTGTCTGGGGTAAAGCGAGCCACCTCCCACTGTGGCACATTAACCTATATGGCCAACTGACACCCGAATGTTGGAGCCGGGCTCTCCCTTCCCGCAGAGCTCTGTCTCTGTCCCTGTGGGATTCCTCTACTTTGTCTTTTTTGTTTTTCTGTGCACCTTCATGAAATTATGACCCAGAAAGGTTTCCCGCCGGCATCTAGTCTTGACAAACATGAAGACTGGCAGGGATTTCAAACCTGCTCTGTGACTTGTTTTTGAATTCACTGGGGTGGCACTTAAAGCAACAGGTATCGAGTACATGATTCAGCGTCCTTGTCTTAAACCCTGCCATTAAAGCAATTATCCCAAAAGAGCGATTCAAGGTGTTTTAAAGTATATTGAGTGTGACAGATTTCCGAGCTGCTACGGCTCCCTCCATTCACCAATCCCTGTTTGGACAACAGACGAAGAAAGAGGGGATGACTTCAGAAGTGAAGTTGGACAACCAGTGAAGTCAAGTCAGTTTTATTTAAATACAGTAGCCCATAATCACACATCACACTGTCTCAGTAGGCTTTACAATCTGTACAGTGGATGACAAAAGTCCCCATCCCCCCAAGAAAAACTTGGTGGAGAAAAAAAAAAAAAAAAAAGGAAGAAACTGCAGAAAGAGCCACAGAGGAGTGATCTTTCTCCCATGATGGACAGACATAGATAGATCGACCAACACAATCACAAGAAATGATGTGCATTGTCTTTTCGGGTTGTCCATGTGTGCCATTCTTTAGAACGTGATATCTCAAGAACCTGTTTCTGGAAGTTCTTCGAATTGGATATAAATATTCATTTGGATTCTGACCTCATGGTGCCTATTCTTGTGAACGGCATAACTCAGGAACGCATTGAGGGAATTTCTTCACTGTTGGTGCAAATGTCCACTATGACTCAAGGATAGACTGATTAGAAGTTGGTGGCCAAAGGTTAAAAGGTCAAGGTCAGTGTGATCTCACACACTTTCTTGCCATAACTCAAGAATTCATATGATAATTTTACACCAATGTCCAATATGGTAACTATAGGGTAACTCAAGAACAGTAACTTAAAGTTTGTTATTTCTAATTTCTCACTTGTGTTATGCAATTTAGGGCTGCAAATAACTATTATTTTCAGTTTGATTAACCTGCCAATTATTTTCATGATTAATCAGTTAGTCTTTTAGTCCATAAAATGTCATCAAAGTTGGAAAAAAATGCTCATCGTAATTTCCCAGAGCCTAAAGTGATGTCTTCAAATCTCATCTTTTGTCCAATAATAGACAAATCATTGCAAGTCTAGTGCAGATGCACACATTCAGGGGAGAGACAGAAAAGAAAGAAAAACTATGAACATTTGAAAATATGGGAATTACAAAGGACCTACACACACATGGTTACATGCTATTCAATGTCATGCACAACATATACGACCAGAAACCTTCCACGGGCATTGTGAAATCTAAGTTTTATCACACTCTTCATGGTTGCAGGTCAGTCAAGCTATGTGTGTGTTTTTTTTTATTGAAAATATTGCTCACTGCTCACACTGGCACATCTGTTTTTCATCACAGAGGGGGGAGTGAAGGAAATAGAGAAAGAAAAAGAGAAAGATAAAAAAGAAGAATGGATGAGAAAGGAATCCAAGAATGAAAGAAAACAAGATATACGAATGGGCAGAGAGTGATAAAACCAGCCGAGCGAGGGAGCTGTGAGGAATAAATCTAGTTGCAAAATAAATGTTGATCTCTTGGCATCCCAGCTATTCCAGCGACTCTGACCTACGGGGCTAGAGTCTCTCTCTGTCTTTCTCCGTTTCTCTCTCTCTCTCTCTCCTTCGCCTGCAGCTTTTCGTTCCACCAGAGCACATCTCCTTGCTGCCAGGCTCTCCCTCCATCTCCAACTTAATACTCCTCATTTCACCCAAGCCAAAACAACAGATGCTGAAATGTCGGAGTGCCTTCCCTCCACTCATGATCTCACAGAAAAGTGAAGACAACCAAAAAAAAAAAGCATCAGGCTGGTGATGCCATGTTTTGTCAGGACCAGGCAGTCCAACCTCATGTCAGCGATTAAGAAACTGAATCGTCAAATCGACAAATCGACAAATGTCTCATTGGCATTTTGCCTGTGTAAATAAAGTCAGTGATGGTAGATTCTCCAAGATGGTCAGCATCTTCATCAGTTCTGAGGCAAACGTATGTTAATGTAAAGGGACCAGAGCTGAAAAAATTCCCAGTTTCCTTCCGATGAGACTCAACTATAATTGCTAGAAAATGTAAATTATCCAGGTTTTTTAAAAATCGGATATGCAGTCACTAAAGAGCATCCCACATGTTTTGTTTTTTTTTTATTGTTTTTATTTATTATACTGAGCATGGTTAAGACTGATCTTAAATTGACTCAGATGCCTTTTTTCCAACAGATTATTCAACAAAATAGATTCTTTTTTCTTTTTTTATCAGTAGATTGTTTACTGTGCTTCTTTATAGTAACAACAGCTATTAAATGATGGTGAAGTAAGAAAAAAAAAATCAAAGGAAAACACTTTTGGGGAAATTGGCCCTTTGGGTAAGTTAATTATGAAATACCCCGTGGAGTTTTCTCATGAATCAAAACAGTCTGTTTACATTGTGCATACTTGAGAGATTAAACAAACAAACAAACAAGTGAGATGCCTTTTAACCACTGCATATCAGATCTGTTTGAATCTGCATAGTTTACACTTTCGTGCAATTGTTGTCTAGTCTTATCAGAAGGAAACTGGGAATTCTTGCCGCTCTGGAAATGATAGCAAAGTCACTTGGGCCAACCCATTTGTAAGTGTTTGCATAGTCAAGATATGTTAAAGCTTAACATTTCTCTGTGTTGCATTGTTACATTTATTATATTATTTTATTTATTTATTTATTTAAGCTCAGTGGTCTGGTTAGGTTTAGGTACAACAAACCCTAAGTTAGGGTCTAGGGAAAGATCGTGTTTGTGGCATGAAATACCCATTTTGGTCGCCATAAACATGGCGGCAACTGTCTCGACATATCGTTGCAAATATTCAGGTGTTGTGACTGGAAATGTAACGACAGTTTTGGAAAAGCAGTCACCATCTGTCAGTTGGTAGATGTGTGGAGTGGAGTGTCTATCACACCAGCTGCATATTTGTGTGC
>OZ023165.1:8397319-8419819 GCA_963678695.2 Diplodus puntazzo | reverse complement strand
AGCACGATGCTTCACTAATTAACGAGCCGGCCACTGATCAAAAGAGAAGCACTGCATGTCCGAACATCCATTGTAAGTCATACAACAGAAGCTGTTCTCCACGATTCTAAGTAGGGCAGCATCCCTTGATGATTCTCATCAATATTGATTCATTTGACAGTTATATTCTCAATTAAACTGAGTCATCACCTGGTCAATAGTGAACACTGCATGTTTTAATGTCCTTTAAGCTCGAAGAGATGTGATCAGATGTCTCGTTTTTCAGTCTATCTAGGCCTCAAAACAATTTGGACGTGGTCCAGCTTCAGTCGAGGGTCGGGTCAAAGTTCTTAACCGAGTGAACCGCTGAAGGCCTCTCTTCCAGAGCTATTAAACGTTATATAACTGCTAGTTTATGCTGTTAGCCGTTTTTTAAAAACATTTTTTGTCTCATTCAAGGAAGTAGTGGAGGATAAAGTGACCAATTCAGCAAAATGAGATTATGAAGCTGCAAAGTAGATTTCACAATGCTTCGAAGCTTAGCCTGATTCCTACTGCGTCGCATTACCCAGCATAAACCTGTTTTTCTTGCACTCAGGATGTCATTAACAGGGAAATACAGATTAGCGCGCATGTGCTCGTGCTCTTGTTTAATGCTTGGTTTGTGCTACGGATTAAGTTCTTTTGATTTTGATAAACATCAACGCAGTGTTCAGTGTATCCTTATGGTGTGTTTGACATACATTCATCTATGAAGCGTTCCATACACATGGTTTTAAAAAAGAGATTTTGAATGGAAAGAGCCCGAATCCGCCTTCATTTGTATCTCAGCTACACACCTGTATAGTTTTGATCACTGTACCTTTTGTTATTGCAGTGACAAAAAGCTATCCTCAGACAGACTCATAAACACCCGACACACACACACACACACACACACTGACACACACACTGAGACTCACAAGGTGAAAACAATACCAGTGCCGCTGTCGCTGCTGGTAAAATGATTTTATACCACACTGAAGGATATGCAAATAAACCCTGCAAGATGTTTTTTTTCAGGGCAAAGTTAGAAAAGAAAGGACACAAACACATAGAAGGTTACTGAAACTGCAGTTTTAACATTAGACGTGTGTGTGTGTCTGATCACTGCGACAGGGATTGTGTTGGTAATGTGTCCCTCCCAGCGCCACATCCTCTGAAAACCACCGCACGGTCACAGCGGCTCTTCTGCTTACACGCTTAATGGACAACTCAAAGAGCTGAATTCAAATGTCTCTCTCTCTCTCTGCCACTCTGTCACTCGCCCGCTCACTCGCTCACTCCCTCACATCCCGGGTTGAGGCTCATTAGTGGTGACAAGAGTGCTGTTGACCCTTAGCCTTCCCCCGTGTCTTCCCTCCTGTCTCCCCTCTTTCTGTTTCCTTTTTTTCCCTCTCCCTCCCTCTTCATCTCACTTGCCCCACTCTTTCCCTCATCACCCCATCATCATTCACGCAGCGTGAGTTTGGCAGGGGTCTACGTGTGTTTATGTGTGTGTGTGGATGTTGCCAGGGGCCAGCCTGCTCCTGTGTACAGCAGAGGTCTTTGGCAAGGACAGCACAGGGGACTCTGTCCTTGTCTAACCCCCTGGAAATAGCGCAAAGGTGTGTGTGTGTGTGTGTGTGTGTGTGTGTGTGTGTGTGTGTGTGTGTGTGTGTGTGTGTGTGTGTGTGTGTGTGCGTGTGTGTGTGTATAATGCTATGTACAGTGTCCTGAGTATGAGCTATAGCTAGTAATAATAATAGCACGGTCAGAGGTCCAGCAGGCCAACAGGGACAAGCTACACAATGCTTATAGAGGCACTAATAAAAGACTACAGCAGGTCACCTTATGTTAGGGACACATTAAAAGGGTCATTACACTGATTAACACATAGTGGTGGAATCTAAATAGGTATTGTATGTACTCTATTTAAAGGGTACAGCTTCAGTCAGTTACTTCTACGTTTACAATATCCATACTCTTCCTGTCCAGTGTTTCTGCAGATTTGGTGATTTTGAATTCTAATTATAAAGTTGTTTTTGATAAACTGAAGTGTTACCTCACAGGATCTGAAAATTCTCCTACTTCTTCAGCTAATTAAACTTTTAAGATCTCCTGGGTTAAATCTGGAGAATTTGAATCTGAAGTGTGTTTCTGATAAACTGAAGAATGAAGTCTTCCTTTACAACGTTCATTGTTAAACTGAGTAAACTATTGAAAAACCCTCTTGGATTAGCTGAGAACAGGGCTGTTATTCTGAGTTCATAGAAAAGAATAGAATATGATGCATTGCTGTAGATTAAACTTGCCAACAGTATATAAAGTAATTGAAATCAGCACAGCTTTTAACTTTAAAAGTAGTGAACTGTAAGAAACACATTAATGCAGCAACATTTTCACTGCAGAATGAATACTTTGGACAAACTTTGCTGATAATACTTATTATTCTTTTACTTATAGTTGAGTGTTATGACAATGATAATATACATACTTTTACTGAATACTGTATAATCAATACAATTATTGAAGACAGTTCATCTCTTCAAGTCAAGGTGGAAATAAAATCACAATGGCAGAAATAACACATAGTAAATGGTTGTTTGAAGAGTGACCTGAGTATAATGAATTTCATCAATCAAATCTCGCCCTGATAGTATGACACACAGTGTGTTTGACAATATGACGGGGGTATCTAGAATGTCCTGGAAGAAAATGTGAGAGCACAAATTGCGGCTTGACGAGATTGGAAAAACATGCAGGCATGTCAACAAACTGATTTACCAAATAACTCTTAAATGAGTTGTAATTATGTTTATGTTAGACAGACTCCTCTGGGAAAATGATAAAAGTGTGGGTTTTGCATTTGTATAAAGCAGCAAAACAGTTGTAGCACGACTTTTTGAGTTGATTTGCCTTAGTTGACATTGCACATTCTGATGTTGACTATTGCGCATGTGCTTATTGTGTTGTCAATGCTGAAACGATATGTTGTGCGTCCTTAGGAGAAGTGGCCAAGAGTAATACATGTATGACAGCCCATCTGAAAGAAAGGCTGGTTACTGAGTGTCCGTACTTCTTTGTAGTGGAAGAGTTTTATCAATCCAGAACTTGGTTCTTATATCGGTTAGTCTCAGGTATACCCAGCTGTGGTTTTTGGTAATGTGAGATAAGTGTACCCTATTAACAATTTAGTTTGTTTTAGAAGTGATTTGGACGAGACCCTTAAGTTTACAAATGGCCTTAAATGCATGCCCTATAATGAACTTGTCTTAAAAGCTCAATGTCATCCAGTGTCAATCTTAATTGTGACCTTTGTTTGAGGACCCATAATCATCTTTAGTGGATGCCCAAATATTGAACACATACACTTACAAAAGTGGGCCTAGATCCACCAGCGTGGAATGGTCTCAGGCCCAATTTACACTTGTAATTGAGTGTCTTGCTAACACTTGACATCCCTTTACTCTCGCCAGTGTCACTTCAGCTGCCATTGTCGACTTAGTTCCACTTTGGGAAGGGAATAGCTCGCACGTGCATCTCGAAGAAACCTATGAGCATGTGCATGAAGTTTCTCAGTGTAGATGGATTGCATTCAGTGTGCATGATGATGATTACATGTAGGTCAGGATTTCTTTGGGCTTCATGACATTTATCGCATGTTAGAAAATGATTTTGATACAATAATAATGACCTATAATTTTGAGTCCTATGCATGGAAAAACAAAAACCAACAGAAGGTGATCAAAATGATGGAAGTCTGTGTATTTTTTAAACGAGGCTCTCCCGTCAGGTCCGTATTAGCGGCTGAAAAAGCGTGTCCTCGTCGAGCTGCTGGGAGAGATGATAGAGTAGGCACGCCGTAGGAATTACATGACTACAAGGCACACAACAGCTAGCAGATGTCAGGTCTGTGTGAGGCCACATTTGTCTGTGGTGAAAACACGTCGACTGAACGCTCCACTGTGCCTCAATCTGAGCTGTTGACTCTATGGTAATGATGCAAGTCAGGCTAAACATAACAAACCATTAGCGTCCTCAGCATGCCGGCAAACAGCGCTGGGAAGATGGCGATCTCACTTCTGCGTTAGCCCCACAGACACTGGCGGTGCAGATTAGTTTATAAGTACAGGCACCCCGGCATAAATAAATCCCGGCTAAATTATTATTGTTATTACCAGCGACTGCCATAAACCATTTTTACTGCGGTCGCATTCTTTAAAAAAAGTTTTGGTTTGGACACAAAGAGGGTGGCAGGCCGGTTTTGATTCAGTATTCACAAGTCTTCTCTTTGTGCCGTATTATTTACCCTCAGCTTGGTGGAGAGACCTCTAGCAGCTACATTTAGTCGTTCTTAATAAACAACCCCGTGACCTCTCATTGCTCGAGGATCATCGCACTGATGATGCTCTCGGAGGAAGGGAAAAAAAGGGGGGGCAAAGGAAGGAAAGAGCTGCAGGCACGTCAAAGCAATAAAAAATAAAATAAGATAAAATAAAAAGAGTAACCCCTCTGGGATGGACGTGATTTCCCACTGGCCAGTCCCTGTGAACCTTGGGAGAGGAAAAAGAGCAATGTGGGGAAAAAAAGAGAGTGAAGAGTGAAGAAGAGGATTAGGAGCAGGAAGTGGAGGAGGAGGAGAAAGGGATGGAAGGATAGAGGATATATAGAGAGAGAGAGGAAATGAGCGGAAGTTCTGCTGTCTTTATCAGAGGAAACAAGGGGATCAGTGGCAGCGACCCAAGACCAGGGTTCACACTGTCACTGAGCCAGACTCTCTCTCTCCTCTTCCTCCTCTCCACGTCTTAGTTTCCACATGTTCGTTCCCTCCTCATCATATCCGACTCCATCGCCTCTGCATCACTTCACTTGCTTTTTTTTTCCTTTTTCTGTTTACTTGCTCTAGTTCCCCCCCACCCCCTTTTGTCCTCTCCTCCTCTCAAATTACTCGCTAAACAGTTTCCAAAATTGAGAACATGTTTATGTAAATCGCACAAAAGCCGAAGCATTGTTCGTACGTCTCTCCATCTCTCCCTACCCCTCTTCTCTCACTTTGTTCTAGAAGTTCAACTTTGCAGTGTCTCTGGCAGGAAAAAAATCTGCCACAGGCTCTTCTTTTAAATGTTTTATTTAACCTTTCCTCAACCTGCAACACACACAGTTGCACAAACACACACACACACACGTTCCCTGACAGCTTTGCTGGTTTGGAGGGATGGGGTGATTGATTAGTCTCTATGGAGACGACACGTCTTGTAATGAACAAGAGAAAGCGAGCATGGTCATTTGTGTAGTGTGGGAGGGTCCATCTCGGTTGTGTGTGTGTGTGCGTGCGTGTTTGTGAATATTAATATCCTATTTTGGGCTTCATATTTTCAGTTTGTGTCTGCGTGTGAATTACCATAGTGAGCTTGTTTGTGAGCAAAGGGATATTTCAATTTATTCATTTTTTTAACCCACTTGGCTGAGGGGGAAAAGGTGCCTAGTCAATAAAGCTCTAACGTGACAAAGTGCGATGGGTAAATACTTGGTGAATAGATCTTGTCGTGCACGAAGCACGTGACTTGAACTTCCACTGAAGAGACGGGAAAATAACAACAGATGAAAATGTCAGATGTGTGTGGCCAATGACGAGACAGTAACCTTCCTCAAATTGATATATAAAACAAACAGAAATGTCATACTGTCCTACAAATCCTACACTCTGGCTTTGGCTTTACAAATTTGTCTGAAGTTGAAAATGTCATTGTCATGAAAAGTTCATTCCTGAATCTATCTTAAAAAAAAAAAAAATAGTGTAAAAATTGCAGCAACAATTGTGTAACTGCAGTAACTGCAGTGTGTGGCAGCTGTCAGTTGTCTGTGTTTGTACATCCTGTAGCTTCTAGCTAACTTAAGGACAGTTGAAAGAAGGAAATCTCACCACCAGATTCCACCGGGACCGTCTCAGCCACGCTATGGTCTGTGATATGTTCAACAGAACTGATCGCGGCCGTTCTAGACAATGCTCATGTTTTCACCAGCTGCGCGAATACGCACCAAGTCTGTTTTCTGACGGAAGTGGAAACGTCTTGCAGACTTCGGTGTGAGTCACGTTGGAAAGAGGCGCTTGATAATTGGGAAGACAGTGGCGAAGCCGGACCAAATGCCTACATCTCGCCAGTGTAACCTTTTATTTGATGGGCCACATCCTCAATACGTATGTGCTATCACCGCGTTAGCGCTAGCTTGCCAGTCAGCGCAAGACAGAATGCTGTTAGTGTACAGATAACAGCCCCGTCCCCTACTCACTCACTTCCTCTCAGTCTCTCTTTCTTATTTAAGGGGTTAGGGAGCAGAGAGTGAGAAGTGCAATATATATTCTATACAGCATTACAACTTCATCACATTTTTAATGTTTATCAAACTAGATTTGCTGGATATTTCTATTCAGACAGCAATTTGATCATAGCTAATGCATAGTTAATACATCCAGCAATCTAAATATGTTAAAACTCGCAAAATAATAAGTAGTTACTGATATTGTTCCACTTTTTGAACTCTCTAACAATAAAAAAATCAAGTACAGAAAAAATGTAATAAGTATGTAAATGTAATAAATTCCCAGGACTCTAAAATTGTATCAACTGCACTTTGCCTTTGCACGATCAGTATACCATGTCAGGATTTTGAAGTCATGAACATTTCTGAAAGGATTCTAATTCACTAAAACACACGTCTGCTGTTTTGCCTCTGACGTATTTGGCTGGACAGTCAAAAAACTGGCAGTGGCACCGGGATAAGTAATCAGAGCTTCAAACTGTCTCGAACCAGCTCGTAAAACCCACAAACAGCGGATGGAAAGGTGCATTCACTGAGCGCTTTCTTTCTACGTTTGGATGGCAACTTGGCTCATATGCTGCCCACGCGTGGACTTGTATGTTTATTAGTGTATGTCACGGTGTGTGTGAGCCTGCATCTGTGTGTAATCTCCTCCCAGGCTCGTGTGGACCTGAGGTTGCGTGTTCCCTTCAGTGCGCGTGGGGCCTGCGCTCGTGTGTGTGTGTGTGTGTGTGTGTGTGTGTGTGTGTGTGTGTGTGTGTGTGGGTGTGTGTGTGTGTGTGTGTGTGCGAGGTCACCGTTGTAATTCAGTCGCTGTCGATTATCTCCGTTACACATGTCAGAGTCGGGGGGGAACCTCCTGATGCGCACATAGCTATCACATGCTTTTAATGACATGCCTATTACACGCGCACACAGACGCGCAGGTTCATAAATCAGGCGTGACACATCAACACATCAGCGTGGCGATGCGCCTGTACCAGACACTTTGATTATGATATGCTAATCTGACCTATAATTTACTTCCTGTCATCTCTCTGTCATCTCCACCGGTGTCCTGCTCATGTGCCTCCCCCCCCTCCATGTTTACTCCAGCTCCGTCTGATGTACTCCCTGTATTGGCTTCTCGCTTATTAGAAGCTATGCTGCCAAAGCTGTATACAAAGAAATCAATATTTAAAACATTAGCGAACAACTGTTCATCCATTCCAACCATGCTGGGACGCTTAATTGCTTGGTTTGACATCGTGTACTATGAAATAATCAAAGGCTGAGATGGAGGGGGAAGGCTTCAATCACAGAGGCCTCCATTGGATACCGGTTTGATCGTGCCTTTTGTCCTCGCTGAGAGACGAACCCCGCTGTCTCCTCATGTCCATCAGTTTTCAAAAAAATACAAGTAACAAAAAAAGAAAAGGGGGGGGAGCTGAGGAAAATGAAGTTAATTTTTTCTAGTGACGCCCATTAATTTCTCCACAGTTCCTCCCCTAAATCTGCAGCAGCTTGGCTTTGCTCCAGCACCATAAAACGTGCTCTAAGTGCCAAGGAGATGGAAAGCCCCCTCCTTCTTTAAGAATTAATGTTGGTTTAACGAGGAAAGGGATTTAAAAAGTGTTAATAGTTGAGTTAATGGTTCTCTCTCCTTTTTTATCCTCCCCGATATCCCCAGCCGCTGCAGATAGACGACAACTTCTGCGGCCAGGACTTCAACCAGCCTTTAGGGGGCACCTCGGCCATCGAGGGCATCCCGCTTTACGTGGACAAGGACGACGGCATGACGTCTGTGGCGGCCTACGACTACCACGGACACACTGTGGCGTTCACCGGCACCCGCAGCGGACGCATGAAGAAGGTAGGCCCTCCCGGAGTGTGTGTGTGTGTGTCTGTGTGTGTGTGTGTGTGTCCGTGTGTGTATGGGCTTAGTTTGCTCTTTAAAGTAGAAGGTGTGTTGAGGTTGTTGTGTGAAGCCATCACAGCTCCACTGGTGATGATTCATGAGTGTTTTAACTCGGAGTTGAACAATTCAAACTGGAAAAAGTCAACAAAACAGCCACTCAGACAACATAATGATGCCTCTAACATTGACTTTAAGTGTTGAAATGACATATAAATGTTCCATCTAATTCTGTTGCATAAGTTCAGTGTTAAGGGTCACATTTAGAACATGCTGTAATACTGGATAACTGAAAGGTAAATAACTTAAGGGTTAACTCCTGCAGCTGTCCTGATGTGCCTGAGGTAATGGACTGTAAAGAAACACTGTCAGGTTAGAATTGGAAATGTGTTTTATTCTACTGAGTGGTAGAGGTAAGCAAAGTGTCAGACACATCTTTTGTTTTAAAATAACGCTTTACTAAAGAAGCTACTAACTACAGGTCAGAATTCACAGTGTCCTCTGATTGGTCAACTCACACATGCCTGACACGGCGCCGCTCACAACAACAGAGCCGCTGTGCTAATTCAATTCTTACGTGCCAAACTAGCTGCTAGACATCGATTGTGCAAATGTGTGACATGGTGACGTAGTGTGATGTCACAAAGTCACAGGATTAAAGGCGGGGCTAATGATGAGGCATCCCAGGAGCAGAGTTTTCTGTGGGAGAAAAGCTTCTGTTGGTGCGTACTTTGATCTTTTCAACTTTCAAGATCTTTTACATGCACAAGAACTTTTACAAAACACTGACGGACAGGAAGAGAAGGAAAATGCTAAAAGGTCTAAAATGTATCCACATTGACTCAACGTGATAGACAAAAATTGCATTAAATGTAATGCTTGACATTGAACTGATTGTCAAAGTTTAAGGTGTTTTTTAAGTTTACAGTAAATATGTAAATTGTTCAAGAAACATCATAATCATAGGAACAGTGCTGTTCAGCAGATATAATATCATCAGCTGACAGTCTCTGTAGTCTTATCTTGTTTTGTATTTTGTGGCTTTTGTTGTCGACTCTTTCTGATGATGTGAGACATAAATTACAGCGATGACTGACAAAAAACGAATAAAATGTGACCAAATTGGGGATTCAAATGCCCTTGCTGAAGTGAGTGTGTATGTGTGTGTGTGTGTGTGTGTGTGTGTGTGTGTGTGTGTGTTCATGCTCTGCGGAAATCCATTTTCACTTTGAAGCAATTTTGTGTCATTTTATGATGTATTTTCAATGGTCATTGGTTTTGGCATCGCTGACAAATGGTTTTGTCATCAGAAATCTCATTGCAGACATCAGCTTTGAATGTGTGTGTGTGTGAGTGTGTGTGTGTGTGATTTGTCTCAAAATGGCTTTTTACTGCTCTGACACTGTCATTGAATGCTTTAAAAAAAAAAAAAAAGTGAGTAAGACACATATAGTACGTTTGAAGGAAAAAGTAAGGCAGCAGCTCCGGCGATGCCAGTTTTCTCCTACACAGTGAGGTAGTGTGTGGTTGTGTGTGTGTGTTTGTGTCTGTTCTGCTGGTGTGAGGAGCTCATGCTGTTCGACAAAGCCGAGCTGTGTGGGTTTTTATCTTGCGGAGTGTTGTTTGGTGGTCTAGTCACGGTGCTGTAAAGAGCCAGGGAGTGCTTCTGAGTGGCTATAAGGTGTGTGACGATAATTTCTTGTGTGTCTCCCTAATACCTTTGGTGTAAAACCCTGTGTAGTGTGTGTGTGTGTGTGTGTGTGTGTGTGTGTGTGTGGGCGTATGCGAGTGTGTGTGTGGATCTGTGCATTTGTTGTGCGCCGTCCTCAATCACAGACAAGTAGTATTTCGCACCATGTTCAGCATACACGCAGCGTGCAGTCCCTCTGAGTGTTCGCCTGTGGGGTTTACAGTGTGTGCGTGCGCTCCTCAAGCACCCGCATTGAGTAGACCTCACAGTGTGTCTGCCAATCAGCTGCTCCCTCATCTGAGATCCTGACTGTGTTTTTTCACTTTTCCCCTCAGCAAGATGCCTCCGCGCGTGACTGTCCATGTCACCGTTGCTCCGGAAGACTAAATAAAAACGGTTACCCGAGGATAAAAATAATCGCGTAAAATCTATAGATGACACAAAATTAAAAAAAAGAATCCATGTTTCGCTGTCAGCGACGTTTAACTTTGATAAAGTTTTTTCCAAGAATGTTCCCCGGAGCTCGTCCCCACTTTGAAGTCGTCTGTCATTTTGTAGGTGCTCACATGGTGATGTCTTTGTTTTGGACGTCTTTGTGTTTGCGTCGCACTTTCTGTCATTTTCTATTAAAGCCGACAAAAAGGCATTTTGAAACATTCAGCTGCTGCGTTTTTTTTCTTGTTTTTTTTGATACGTGTTTGACAGTTTCAGCATTAGGGGCCTGTGTGTTTCTGTAGCCGGCTGAGTATCTGTTGCAGTAATGCTGCTGTCAACTGCTTTTATATCGGCCATGATAATGCTCACACACACACACACACACACACACACACACACACACACACACCCACACACACACACACACACACACACACACTCCCTTCGCGCGCTCGTACATGCCTCCTTACACAGCTTCCTGTCTCTGGTGTTTCTGCTAAGTCGACTGAAACCTAGCCCGCTAGTCCTTGCGCCTGACCCCTGTTCTGACGCGTGTGTGTGCAGACGGATGATTTGTGTGTGTGTGTGTGTGTGTGTGTGTTGAGCGTGTGGGGTCAGCAGATCCTGGATGATATCCCGCTGATCGGAATCCCATTTCCCCTCAGCCGGCGTGTCTTCCTGTGCTCGGGGGTGGAGGGAGGAAGGTGAACACAGAGGGTGGAGGCTGCCGGTGTCCTCGCACAGATCAATGCAGATGCTGCAGTAACATGCAGTCGTCTGTGTGAGTGGGAGAAAAGGCGAGAAGGGACACCGGTGGCGATAAATCAGCAGGCATTAGACCTATAGCCGGTTTATGAGGCCCGTGCATTTGTCGGTGCCTGCTAAGTCTTTTCGTCTGAGACAGGACGTGATTAATTTGAGCTTTAAATTAGGTCATCCGAAATAAATTGGAGAACAATGGCTGAAGTTGATTCGTATGTAACAGAATTTGGAAGGGAGGAAGAGGGAGCAGGGCTGGGATTATAGAAGAGAGGAGAGGAGAGGAGAGGAGAGGGGGCTGAGTCAGATGGAGAGAGATGGTTGCAGGCTGTGTGGTTTTATTGCTATTCATTGGGAGTTAAACTGTGCTCCTTGGCCTAATGAAATGTAAAGCTGCAGCGTATCGATGTCTGCACACGCGCACGCTCATCTGAATTCCATTCCATGTGACTGTTGCTGCTGAATGTGTGTTTGCCCGCGTGGACACGTCTCGGCTGCTAGACTCTCTGTATTGATTGATCTATGAATATATAATGGCTAGTGTAAATCTTAGAGCTAGGCAGTCCATTGGATAAGTGATGGTGTCTTTGTCTGTCTGTGTGTGTGTGTGTGTGTGTGTGTGTGTGTGTGTGTGTGTGTGTGTGTGTGTGTGTGTGTGTGTGCGTGTGTGTGTGTGAGGGCAAACAGAGCGAGTGAGAGAGCTGTGACGTAAACCGGGGTGAATCTGTGCCACCTCACATCAGCATGACTAATCAGAAGGTCTTCACTGACTAAGCACACAGCATGTATGTGCTAAATACCCACCTAGCATCTCTGTTGCTTAGTTAATGTGTTCCTTTCCAACACTGCTGTATGAGTTGGCCTCGCTGACTGCAAATCATTCCATTGGTACATTCTTGTGACTCTTTCTTTTATTGGCCTTATGTGGCACAGTGCAGAACAGCCGATTACAGTATTTTTGATTTAATTGTGCTGAATTGCCTGCCTTCGCTAAAGGTAGCTATTGAACAACGATGAATAAAAAGCATGCAATAAGAAAATTCCGCTGTTTTGGATATAACATTATGGTGATGTCATGTAGACTGTAAGCCTTGAAATGTAAGACAGGTGGCAGGATGTGGATGGAGAATATAAGTCTGCAACTATAATTTATTGATTTATTATTTCATTTGTGTTAGACAAAACAAGCAATTTGAATTTGATATTTGTATAGATTATTATATAATTTAGGAATTAATCATCAGGCTACTTGCTAATAAAATAAATAATCGTTGCAGCCTTTGTACATAGCATGTTTGACAGTGAGTTCATTTCGTACAGTACATGATGAAAACAAGTTTGCAGGATGTTGAACCTCAGTAAGAGGTAAAGCTCTTTTCAAGTGGGATATACAATATACTCATTGTCTTAGCGGTTTAAAGAATGACGTTGTTTTTTGCACCACAGTGGCCCCTGTGGTCACATGTGACTGCAGTGACGCTAAATGCTCAAACTTAGCGTGACGGTAGCTTGAGTTTATAACAGTGAGAGACATCCTGCATTGAGCGTGGACTTTCAACTTGCACTGCATATATATTGGAAAACCATAACATTTCGTTTTCTGTGTTACATGTTGCGATCTGAAAAACAGGAATTTCCAAAAGATAACTTACAAAATAGGATTTGCTTGTATTTGCAGTATCTGCATGTCACTCACAAGCAACAAACTCCTATGGACTAAGATCAGTTCAGGTAGATGGGAACCTTGTGAGTTTTGCATTCGTATCAAGCAGCAAAACAGCTGTAGTGGGACATGTATTAGTTGAATTGACTGTTGATGCTGACATGATACGTGCCACCCTACCTTCAACTTCATCTCAACTGAGGACAACCACTCCAGTTGAAATGACTCGACACTGTTAATTAGATGGCACTGTACACGGTAACGCACAGCTGCGGTGGTGCAAGTGAGATGAGCAGTGGTGTGTTTCATTGCTTATGAGTTTAACTGTAGTCTCACCTTCATCAGGTCGTGGGAACAGTGCTGCTTGGCGACTAACAAAGTAAAAATGGATGCCACCTTGCTCATTTCGTGTTTACTGCCCTTTAATGTCGGGCGTTAGGTGTGAGAAAATTGTCCTTACTCTTTAACATGGTTCATCATGAAGGCGTTATTAATTGTAGGATGTATAGCGCGGAATGGAAGGCGGAGGATAAGGGATTAGGGGGGTGTTGAAGGCTGAAGGACGGCGTAGAATGTGTGAGAAAAGCCTGAGGACGCTGGGTGGCAAGATAAAAGACACGAGGCGGAGGAACGTGTGATGAAAGATGTGAAGTAGGACAAAGCGTGTAGGACATATCGCGTGTAAAGGAAACAGTTTATTGGACGTAGGATGCAGCCCTGCAGACAAAGTGTGAAGACGGGACAGGCCGCCTGTCTCCTAGTGGAATGCCGGCAGCGGCAGCAGCATGGTTAAGTTTATACATTATATGTTGTTTTTCTTTGCTCGCTTTTTAGCACCACGGTGCATCACTCTGTAGGCAGACGAGGTGTAGGTGGGGTACGAATAGCTTTTAACAGCGTGGAACTGCACCATGGGCTGCCTCTTCTGTGCCGTTTGCCAGAAACATCCCAAAACACCCCCCTCAGATCTCAGTAAAAACCTGGAAATCCTTTCATTCCCCTCATTTCGTCTCCTCTTTTGTCTACCTGGGAGAACAAGGCGCTCTCGCCACATCAGGCTAGATGAAAAGAAACTCTCAGCAGCCTGAAGAATTTCCAGATTTTCAGAAACAAAAAAGAGGCGCAGAAAGACGGAATGAGAGTGAGGGGAGATTCACCCAGAGCGGTGTATAGGTGCGTGAACACGGATGTGTGTGTGTGTGTGTGTGTGTGCGGTGGGTGAAGGGGGGGGTGGTTTCATGTCATTTCATCATTTCCCTGCTAGCAGCGAATCCAATTACTTTTCCCTTTCCTTTCTATCTTGGAAGATAGCCTGAGTGACAGGAGCGATTGGAGCAGCGCTGCTGAGGTAACTGTGCCAACCGGCTGATTGACACAACGCTGGCACTTGTCTGCCTTGAGACACGGAGTGGAGTGAGACTGGTTAGGCTTCAGGGCATCTCGGAGCCAGCGAGGTGGACCAGAAGTTCAGCGGCCCCACTCCTCCGACAATACACCCTCCCACTCAGAGATGATCTAATTCGTTCTCTGGCGAGAGGCTCTGTGCTTTCTCCTCAACCTTCTGCGACATATGTCACCCTATCATACCTATCTCCCTCTCCCCCCGCCAGGAACAGCATCCCCCCACCCCAACCCCCTTAACGATAACAACCCCTCAGGAAGATGATAAGCTGTGTATATTCTGTGAATCGAGTCATGATGTGCCCGCCATCTCATCAGCAGTGTGTCCAATAATGAATTCCAACTTTAAGTCAGGCAACACCTACGCGCGTCATTACATTCCACTTTGCATATATATGCATATTGCTCAAGTACTGTACAATTTTGAGGTGCTTGTACTGTTTACTCTTTATTAAAGCAGTCTTCTATACATTTCTACTACAGTACATGTCAGAGGAAAGTACTGCACTTTTTTACAATACCACTTCACTATATTACTAACGATTTATGTGACAACTGCAATTAGTAGTTACTTCACAGATTGCGTTTTACATTAAAAAAAAGAAATGACAGTATACTTTTATGTGTTAAAAGCAACATTATATAGCTTTTCCACCTCAAAATACAGTGTAATGATGGTGCCTCTGTCTCAGCCACTCCGCCCCCCCGTCACTTGTTTCTGCACTATGTAACTTCAGTAAGAGGGTAGGATCACAGTGCTACATACTTCAACATCATTGTGACGTCATGAGTTTTGTTTGTAGTTAGCACCTACATTACATCTGACAAACAGTTACAGACCTGGGGTTTGTATTTACCACAGTGGTGTCGCACTCGGAAACTTTAGGGCACCAAATTGCACATAACGGCAATTTCTACAGAATGTTGCTAAACCGGTGCATCCCAATCATTTTTCACTCATGACCCCTGAGAAAACTGTTTTTTTTTTGTTTTTTTTTGGGGGGGGGGGCCTTTGTCGTAACTGTCAGATTGTTTCATCAAAATAACAGTTAGAAGCCAAAATTGAACAATATATCCTAGCGAGATTTAAGAAAAAAAAAAAAAAAGAAACCTCAATGCAAATTGGTGTAGTAGAACTTTTAATATTTCTTCCTTCCTCTTCAATGAATGGTCTCATAGTCCCTCAGATTTATCTTGTGACCCTTCACCAGATTCTCTTTAGGAAACGACCTAACTATCTTAACTAGACCTCGACCAGCTACAGTAGTAAAACATGCCACTTATACGACTAGTGTCAACAAGTCCCTGTATATTAGTTGGACACTTATCTGCAGAACTTTTCATTAGATAGTATCAGCACATCTTGCTGATGATAATTCTGTCCTGTAAAGTAGGAACAGATGTGGAACTTCTATGTGTAATGGAGTTTTTTTTTTTACATCGTTGCATTGGTATCTTTACTGAAGTAAAGGATCTGAGGACTTCCTCCACCGCTGAGCAAATCCTAACTTCATCTGGTTTTATTTGAATTCAGTTGAACCTTAAGAGGCCCAAAAAGGCATTTGTTACAGAAAAACAGTTACTGGAGAATAGTCAGTAAAAACCCATAGCATTTGTGATGCCTTTAAATCATCTTATAACCCTTAAAATGTGTTGTCGACAGTTACTGCGCTCCACTTTCAGCACACTGGCCTCAGCAGTTTCCCAAGCAGGACACCGGCTCTTCAGTTCCCAGCACCCAGTGAATGAGAGCGCCTTGGATCTCTTCCTGGAGTTTGAGATGGCTGTAAATGCATTGGCTCTGCAAGCTTAGCAGTAAAACTAGCTGTCAGAATGATTAAGCCTAATCAGGAAACATGGGATGGGAGGTAATTTAGCATGTGAATGCTAATTAGCACTAGCATTTAGACTGGCAGACGATGATTGAAGCGGCGCATCGGCTGCTCAGCCTGGTTAAATGGCAAAAACACCAGGCTGGAAGAGATGATTGATAATCTTGGGTCGGGCTGCTGTCTGTTTCCCTGTTTGTGTGTGTGTGTGTGTGTGTGTGTGTGTGTGAGCATGTGCGGACGGGAGTTTCTCTCCTCTCCAATGTGAAACTCATAATGAGCAGATGAGCGCAACACCTGAACACACTAATTCCATCTTTATCCCATTAACTAGAAGTTAGAGGAATAATGTCCTATTAGTTTCTCCAAATACACAACAAGCTTTTGTGTCGCTGTGCGCACGTGTGTGTGTATGTGTATATAAGTGGTATCATTCATGCCTGGAGCTTCTTCTCTTGCACACAGTCGGTACATGTACACACGCTCAAAAGTGTGATCTGAGAGTTTTTGAAACTGTGGTTTGGAATCCAAACTTGTGGATGTGTGTGTCCTTGTACTATGTGGACACGTGAATGAAATTCTATATGTAATTTTATCAGTGGAGCTACGTTTTTGTGCTCGACTTTGGTCCTCCATAAATGATTGTGTGACTGTGACTGTGTGTGTGTGTGTGAAGCCATTGTGAGAGCCTGTTGAGGAAAGACTAGTGTGTAAATCTTGCAGAGATAATATTACTGCTGTAAGCGGTGCTAGTGTTTGAGTGAATTATCATCCCATTCTCTCCACTAGTGCCTCTCTGCGCCGCCTCTCTTCAGGTCTCGTAGCCTTCCTCTCCTCCTCTCCGCTCCCTCTCACTCGTATGTCACCTTCAGCTCTCTCTCTCCCAACCGAGGTGGGCTTCATGCCCACAAAATCTGCCTCCCTCGAGAATTTCCCGCCTCATCTGTGTGTGTTAGTGTGTATTAGTGTGTGTGTGTGGCGTACTGCCCTTCTCTCCTCCACTCCTCATCCCCTCTCTCCTCTCCCTCATTGTCCTTATCTCCTCTATCCATTAGTACATTAGTGTACGTCAGCCCGGACAAAAAAGCGCTATCTGTGTGTCGAGCCTTTCATGAGCGAGAGAGACGGAGCTAGATGAACGGATACAAAGACATGGGGGGCAGATACGAAAAATAATATGGTAGACCGCCTTATAAATGATCATGCTGAGCATCTCCTAGTGAATAGACTTGCATCTACGTCGCGTTTTTTTCTAGTCTACGGCGTCTGAAAGTCCTCTGAAACACACAAAACAACCCTTCACACACGCATTCACAGGCTGCTATGGAAAGTGCCGACCTGTTCATCAGGAGCGGCACAGCGCCCCGAGACATTGCTACGTTCGGTCATTCACACACCGACAGAACAGCAATCCGGCGTGTGAATCTGTGAATCTAATCCAAGGATACTTCCGCATGCAGCCAGGGGATCTGGAGAACGAACCACTGACCTTCAGACTCTGCTTTCTGAGCCACAGCTTCTAGGCTTGGGCCGATGTTAGACATTATCGAATATTTGCTGTCATATGCAATATTTTTTCACAAAATAGAACATCAGACAGCTGTTATAGCATCCTCAGGCTTTTATTTTGAAAAGAAAGTGGACGCGAGCTGTCCTGGATGCGGAGGTAACGTGTGTCAGTATTGGGAGTTTACTGCAGGTTAATTGGCCTGATGGAGGGGCATGCACCCAGAACTTAAACATACAGACGTAATTTCTAAGAACGTCAGCTCGGCTATTTAACAGTATTTCGGTTCCAAGCAGGAGAGAAGGGCAAGCCAAGGCATGTGAATGATGCTACATGGTACGTTTGCTGTAAGCAGGTAACTAAACAGAGCAACACCAGAGTTATCATTTTACATATAATGCAAACTAACGGCAGCAAAGTTGCCCAAAACCTCTCACTTTGACTCTCTGTCTGACACTGTCGCTAGAGATATCGATGGGGCATTTTTGACAGCTGGAACGTTCAAAGCAAATGGGCGGAGCTTTATGTGACTGATACACTCGTTCATATTTAGAAACAGATTTTAACCGACCAAAATATGTTAAGAACATGCAATGCATGGCGTCAGTTGTGCACAGGAGAACAAAAGTCAAAATCTGAAGCATTCAAACTATCTTTTGATAAGTGTCATATAAGGCCATAAACTCTATATTTAGTAAGATTTTGTGTGAAAGATGAGATTCTTAAAACGTCTTCATCTAAAGTACACGCAAAATGATTTTCTTTTCAGGAAACCGCAGCACCTCTTTCCTTCTTTATTACTGCCAAAAAGATTCCAGGCAGAAAATGAATGCATCAGTGTGAAAAAGAATTAATGGGACTGCACCTTCCGCACGTTTAAATGTCTCCTCTGTACTCATCTGCATTTGAATTCCCCAGCTGTTACTTATCATAGGAGCAGACAAATGGACAGTATGTAGAGGAGGAAAAAAAAAAAAGAGAAGAACCTTTTTTTTTCAAAGTCAGCACAGCATCAGACGAGGATGGAGGGATACAGAAATAGTCCTTCTTTTAGCGCCGGCAGAGTGATCTGAATTACAACAGCAGGATCTCTGCCACCTCCGGGACGGACGCTGATATGATACTGTTCTGCATCACTTATTCGAGGCAGCCGCTGCTAATGTGCCACTGTGGTTGTAGGTTCAATTCCCAGGTGGGCTATCACTTCATATGTCTTACCCCCTGTGTCCTTGAGCAGGGCATTATCCCAGCCGTCCCTGCGGAGGAATATGGCACAGTGTTAATGGATGGGCGACGTGCATGGAGAGCTAGATGGATGGATTAGTGAGCTAATGAATCTTTGATAAGTGGGAAGGCTTTGAGAGTGTCAAGAGACAAAAGGAAAGATCACAGCTAAACCTATCAACTGTGAGACGGCTTTAATTCACTCCAAACCCCTCGCAGAGTCTGACTTTGGTATTGACATTATGGAAACTGAGTGACGTGCCCGTTGTTGTATGCGGCAAATCCATCTGAAAAAACAAGAAGGCCGCCAACAGTCTTTTGGACAAACCAATAGACCAGACTGGGATAATGTCAATGCTGCTGTGTTCCAGGCTACAGGTAAACACATGGACATATTGTTAACATTTCACCTCTTCCTGATTGATCAGCCACTGAAAAGGTGAGGAATAGTGAAAATATGAAGGCATCAGGTGATATTTCAGGATAAAACAACATATTTGAGAACCAATTTGCTCATGTTCGACCACCTTTTAGGTCACATTACAGTTTGATTGCACCCTGTGTGTTTCATTCAAGGACTAAGTATATATTTCTAAGATGTGTGTTAATATTTTAGAATAAATCCATGCCTTTTTCCTTAGCATTGTTTAACACTATGTTAGCTAGCAAGTGGTTGGATGCCAATGTCAACTATTTGCTAATGGTAGCTAATGGGTTATCAAATTTTTCGTGTTACCTCGCAATATGATCCGTTGTCTCTCCTGACTTTCACTATACATTGTTTTTTACATTCAGGAAGCAGTGAAATTACCTCACAGTTCCTTTTTTTTTAACTTTGATTTATCTCAAGATCACAGACTGTTAATTGAAACAGAAGTGAATGAGACTGTACTTCAAACATACTCATTTAAACACACACTATATTATACTATCAAACAAACTTCAAGTAGTGTCATCTCTAGTTCACCTATGCCAACAAGAATTATTTTACGTTGTTGCTGACTGGACAGCAACACATCTGCTTTAAGTTGACTGCTGTATGTAAGCCAAGACCTTACAATAATTACTCATAATGTCAATACCCCCATTATTGAATATATATAGGAAAATATTCTCACAACAAAAATAAGAAGGTCAGAAAAAGTTCATGTCGTTTGCTTCAACTCCCCCAAACCCACTACAAAGAGCTGTGTGTGTGTGTGTGTGTGTGTGTCACGGTTCAGTTTTATGAGTCCTACAAATCATTTTCCCCATGATGAGTTATTGTGTTATCTCCAAAAACAAAAATCCTTATGTTTTCTCACGATAACAAGATGAATTAAGTTATGAAAAAACTAGCTTTGGTATCTCAAGATAACAAATTAATTAACTCTGGATCTACACATAATAGCATAAAAAAAATAAATAAATAAAAAAAAATTGTTAGCTTGGCCGTTTTTTAGCTTCCATATCATTCGCACATAATTAAATTAGGAAACACCAAAGCCTCTTGCTTGTTGGCATATACAGATATGCAGACACTCTGAATGCTAAATGCTGTTTATACTGATATTAATACACATAAAAGCCTGTATTCCATGAATGAACTCTCCACTGTCTGCTAAGATGGGCTTCCCCATCCATGATGTAATTCACTTCTGGTTATAGTGTGAATACAACGTATTGATATCTCGGAAAATGCGCGGCAAGAAGTAACCCATTGTTAACCCTGTAACTCCAGAAAAACAGGCCCCTCAACCCGTGTCACTGTGGGTGTCACCGCCCCCTGGCACAGAGTCGGAGCGCCCTGCTGTGAGGGCATGTCCGGCCACAAGTCCAGACAAACAACAGACACAGACGCATATGCAGACGTTCAGCAGCGGCAGCCAGCGATGTGTTCAGACAGCTGTTGTGCTGATGACCGGTGTCAGGTGCCAGTGGCCTGATTCGAGCTGGCTAACCTCCTCCCATCACAACATGTGTCTGCACAGATAGGGGAGGCGATGGGCGGACATGTGTCTCCGTGGCTGGCTGTGCATCTGGAGAACAACTGGCTTGGTGGGGGGGGTAGCTGGTGTGTGTGATGGGGGTGTGTGTGCCCAGGTTTGTTTGACACGTTGTAATAGCGTCGGGGAAAAGATGCAGCAGTGTTTGTGTGTGTGTGTGTGTGTGTGTGTGTGTGTGTGTGTGTGTGTGTGTGCGTGTGTGTGTTTCACAATCTTCAGCATTAACATCAAGAGAAAGATGCTGCCTGTGTGGGTGTGTGTTTATGTCTGATTAGAGGGCAGAGGAAACATTTCAGTGAGCGTGTGTGCCTGTTATGTTAATCTCTTTCACATCAAGGAAAGAGGCAGCCTTCCGTGTGTCTGTTTGTGTGTGTGTGTGTGTGTGTGTGTGTGTACACGTGCGTCTGATGAGAGGGCACATGCAGGAAAGGATGCAGACTAAGTGTGTGTGTGTCAAGGCGGACTGCAGACGGTCAATTTCCCATTTGTTTGTGTGCACATGTGTGTGTTGGTCCCTGCTAGACGCTGATCCTTAGATTAAAGCGGATCTCACACTTGAGTTCATCTCCATCAGTTTGCGTTGTGTTTAGTGTAGGAAGTGGTATGTGTTTATACATTACAGCAGCTGTGCTTTCTTCATGTAGAGTGAGAGCTACCCACCTGATGCCAGGGCAGCTGCCACGCTAACCGCCCACTACACACACACACACACACACACACACACACACCCGAACCGTGCCAGTCGACCTTTTTTTGTATCTCTGCCTGTGTGTCTGCGGCAGAGGGAAGGAGAAAGGGCCAGCTGCACTGTAAAGCCTTCATCAACTGTTCTTCGAGACTGCCCCATCTGTCTATCCATTAATACGCAGACAAACACGCACACACACACCCATAAACTAATGCATACACATGGCCCTTCTGTCATCTTATCAGACACACATGGGGTACTTCACACTCAATGGGGTCTGTCACGACAATTATGTGTGTTCTCTGATGTCTTATGCGAGGAAAATTCATGTCTGCGTGGTGCGGCACCATGAAAACACCACGCATAGCGTCTCTGTTCCGTGACACGATGCAGGGAAGGGAGAATTGTGAAGGGGAAGCCATTATAACGTGTCAAATTCGGGTGTTGTTTCATCTTAAGCCTCTGCAATAGCTTCTGTGTCACCTGTACGCAGTTTTTCAAGTTCTCTGGTACAACCTGTCAGTCACAAGGTAGCCACACCCCTCAGCAGTTCCTTCTGTTTCCTTACGCAATAAATCAAACGGGAAGCAGAAACGTTTTCTCATAAGCTATAAACTGGACTGGAAAGAATCGAGGTCTAAGGCGATCATGCGGTCAACGCTTGTCTTATGATCGATATGCGCTTATGTGATGTTATTATCATGGTGGTGTGGAGTGCTGTCGGAACATGTCGCTTCAAAATCAAAACGTTCATCTGTGTTGAGAGCCGGTGACAGTGAAGGCCAGAGCATATGCTTCACAATATTTTTGTAATCACCTAACCATTCAGCAAGCATCTGGCAGCGTCTGCCTCTATTGTCTCCCTCCATTCATTTATTCTGTTTTTTTTCCCCTTTAATTTGATGTCTGAGTGTTCATCAGAGGACGCACATGGATATGTCAACTACGAAATGAGGTTTGACATTGACCCGAGTTCTCTGATTGGTTGGCTCATCTGCTGCTTTTCATCAAGTGAGAAGGGTAGCATGGTAAATGGTGCATGGTACCGTGCTAACTGCTAAATATAAGCATTTTAGCGTTGCCGTTGTGACATTGGGACTGACT